>VZZY01010114.1:1018236-1171749 GCA_013400335.1 Eurystomus gularis | reverse complement strand
CCGCCCTCAGGGCCGCGGCGCCGGGCAGCGCGGGGACAGCCCGCGCGGGTTTCCCGTCCTGGGAAGGGGCCGGGAGACGGGGGTTGACTCGTGAGGGAGCCGGGAAGCCGCGGGGGTAGGTGCTCGGCAGCCGGTGGTCTGCTCCAGCCTTCTGCGCCCGTCGGAGCTGCCGCGAGTTGTGTCCGGCAGAGGTAGCGGGAGGTTCTCGTTCCGTCTCGCTGTTTTTGTGGGTGGTTCTGGGTTATTGCCACGCGTTGCCCACTCGTTTGAAATAGTTGGAGACGGCGCTAGAGGCGGCGGGATTACCCGGGTCCCCTGGCCGAGCTTGTAAATCGCTGGTCAGTTGCGTGTGCCCTGGCCAGCTTTTTGCGTAAAGAAAAGTCAACCGCCGAAGCAGTTCTTTACCGTTATCACCAGAACTTCACGTAAACCCCTCTGTCGTTGTCCGGGAATTCCCGCAGCGCCAGCAGAGCGCAGCCCTGTGAGGTGAGGGAGAGCGCAGGCCCCGGCGGCGCTCTGTCGCCATGGGATCCGCAGCGGGTGGCCCGCAAAGGGAAACCGGCAGCCACGGGAGGGAACCTAGGCTTGGGCGGACTCACCGTCCCAGTCACAAACTGGAATAAGGGCCTCTTACTCAGCAAACCTCCTCCTGAACTTGGTGGGAGTCCTGCGTGGGAGTGCGTTGGGTGAGGCCCCACCGTGCTGTCTCTCTTTGAGCTGCAGTTTTATCACCGGTTTGACATTCCAGGATGGTTTGTTTTTTTTTAATATCGTCAAGATTTCTGGTAATAATGTTTTATAAATGATGCTTTCTTTCCTCATGGGCACTTGAAATGCCTTTTAAAGTGATGTTCCTTGGAAAAGTAAATTTGGTGAGGTTTTTTATGAGGTGTTTGCTATCATTAGAATAACCTTGGATTTGCCTTTTCTTGACAGGCTTGTAACGTAATGAGGGAAACATCTGGGCAAGGGGGAACTCTGGGTGATGCCATTTCCCCAAGGAGCTCTTGTTAGAGCACTATTGTAAGGTTAGGGTGAAACAAGAGGAAAACCATCTTCAGATGGTTCTCCTAGAGTATTATCATCGTAGTTGCCTGCCTCGTGAAAATCTGTTGATTGTCTTGCAGAAATTTTTCTGTCCGGTGATTTTTTTTTTTTTACAGATAACTTAATAAAACTCTGTGCCTTTAAGCATCGTGATAGCTTTAGCAGCTCGTATTTTCGTCGTGTTTTGCCATTTGTAGAATTGAAATTTTTATATACTTCCCAACTGAATTGATTCTGCAGTTACGTAGTTGAGAGAGCGTGTCTGTACAAGACATTATGGGAGGGAAGTGTATTGATCAGAACACTCAGTTAAACAGATGGAGGTCTATCAATTTTTTGGTTTTATAACTTCCACGGATTCTATTGCTAGCTGGAAAATAGCAGCTTTAGAAAATTGTACTCTGACAGGCAGAGCATCACGATCTAGATCTCGACGGCAGACTTGCACTGGGGTCTTCAAACTTTGGCGTTCCTTGGCCTGTTACCGTGGCACATACTGAAGTGAAACGCAAAATGCTGGTGCGTTGCGTTCACAGGTACAGAACCAATGCAGAAAGCAAAACTGCACAAATCCGGATCTGTTGGTGTAAGCAAACGGAAATCTCTCAGGTTGCTTCGCTTATCCAAAAAAAAAACCCTGTTGTTTTTTCTGTCTTGGTAGGTCTATGGGGAGAGAAGACTGTGAGAAGTGATTAGGTCGGTGTTTTATTTGATGAGGTTTCATTTAGCGAAGTCTCTCGTGCACATTGTGGCAAATCCAGAGTAATCTTTGCAGCAGCTCTTTGTAGATGTGTTTAGACAAGGCAAATTTTTATAAAAACAAACTATTATCAAATGCAGGGTATGGTATTTTAGGACCTAGGCAATCTGTTTGCACAAATAAAGTGGTCAGAATCTGGTCCTGTGTGTGTCTGAAAGAAAATCTGGGGTGTTAGTCTTAGTTCCCAAAAAAAACCTACCCCAAATCCCAAAAACTTAGCGCATCCTTAGGCTTTTTACATGGAACAGTTTCAGGAGGAATCCTTAGAAACCTTAAAATATTGTTGGAGATGTAAATAATCTAAAATAGAGACTCGTGTGCATTTGAAGTCTGATTTATTAAGTGAGGAAGAGCTTCTCTTTCTCCCATCTCTTGGCCCTTCAAATGAAGGAATGATTTTAGAGGATAGGTTTTGATTTCGTTTGATCCTTCGGTTGTGTTACTGCCTGCAATTAGACTGATAGATGAAAGGAATCCAGCAAAAAAATCCAGAAAAAACTTTAATCCTAGAATTAAGTTATTTCTTCCTGCCTTTTATTTTTACTTTTGGTGGCCTTCCCCGTACTGTGCACGTCCGTAGAGCTCCCAGATGTCTGGGACTGTGTTATGCTGCTATGACGAGCTGTAGCGGAGCAGCAGCGAGGAGAAGATTCTGATGGCCTCGGCTGGTCCTCTTTGGGATGGCTGAGATACAGGCACAGGCTTCCTTGGTTCACTGCTGCAGGAATAGGCACTGGACCTCTGCATTGCTGCAGTTTCGTGCTGCTGCTGGAATTGGTTTGTGCTACACTAAAGCAAAATGGGAAATCCAGGCTGGAGTTGTAAAATAACTTGCAGTTTTGAGTTATGAGAGGGAATCGGCCTTTTGTTTCTCCATCAGGTTTTATTCCCTTGTGGTGAGCTGACCGTGATATCCCTCCTTCCATTTCTACCAAAGAAAAAAAGGAGGACTGGGGAGAGGGAAGATTTCATTTTTTCTGGAGAGAGCTCTGTTAGGTATGATTTAATTAGCATCCAGAAACTATCGTGGAGTATACTATGAAATCAATTAATACAAACTTTTGCTCCTGAATAAGCATCAGTAAAGCTGTATTAAGGGACGGAAAATTGCTGCTTGGGTATGTTTTTATCTTTATATGTAGTTTTAAAATGAAGGGAAGGCCTGAACATAAATTTTGAAAGATGTTTGTAATACTTCACGATGCTCTAAAATCTGTGCTTTCATTCTGAGAGAAAATATTTCATCGAGAAGTTTATTCCTGTCACCTCTAATTTTTCCATTGCAGGCCTTGCACACCAAGAAAAACAGCGTTCCCACAGCAAGAAAAATGACCTCGTAAAATGTAGTAACAGAGCCACCAACGATACATGCCATAGCCCATGGAGTCAGATCCTTCGCTGCGGTACTTGCAGCAGTGTTACATTAGCGTGAAACTCAGTACTTGTGCATAAAGCTGGAGCCATATAAGAGAACATAATTTGAAAAGAAGCACAATGCTGTAAACAGCTTTTTACTTTTAATCTCCTTGCTCCTGTCCTTGCCCCCCTCCTCAAAAAGCGTGCAAGCAATTACAGCGTCCCAGAAATGTTCTCTGAGCCCTACCAGCAGAAACACATTCTGCTGCTTATAAACGGTTGCACAAGAGTCGCTCTCCAAGCCGCATGAGGAGTCCTTTACGAGGCTGAATTCTTAATTTTCTCCGAAGAGCCACAGCTCAACGGGATGAGAAGTTCAGAAAGGGGGTGCTGCCTCTTACCTTTGCTGGGGTGCATTTTTAAGGGTTGTGCGCTCCTGCTGTCCCTTGTACTGGATTCAGGCAAGTTGCAAAATGATCTCCAGCCAGATATAGTGTTGTATTTTCAGCTTTCTGGCTTTCTCAGTTTAAGTAGGACTCAAGCTGTTTACTTTGGGAGAGTTTTAGACCGAGATTTTTAAAGCTTATTTGAGCTCCAGAGCTTTACGTTTGGTTAGTTTTAATAGGAACTGATTGTCTAAATCATCTTTGAAAAACTGTCAATTCAGTGTTTTACGTTCATGTTTTCCAGGCCATCCTTAGCCTATGTAAGATGCCAATAAGTGGATGGACATCATGTATTTAATACGAGCTCTAAATCTTTCTCTGCCT
The DNA here is from genome assembly GCA_013400335.1 of Eurystomus gularis. Classification (NCBI taxonomy): domain Eukaryota; kingdom Metazoa; phylum Chordata; class Aves; order Coraciiformes; family Coraciidae; genus Eurystomus; species Eurystomus gularis. The sequence goes on along the minus strand of VZZY01010114.1, from coordinate 1,167,816 downwards.
GAAGAGCAGTTTATATGCTACGCAAATACCTTTCAGAGCAGGAGGCTTGTTAGTGAAGCAGAGCGGTTCTCTGAAAACCAAAATATCTTTTGCTGAGGTTGTTGCTCATCAGAGGATGCTGTTCCACAATAGGAAAACCTGCCTGTTCTCAGCAGGCTTTGCGGTATCGGTTCTTAGTTAAAGCTCACCCTTACCAGGAGCATATGTTCTTCCAGTTATGCGCTAAGCTTTACGAATTACTTCAACCATGTGCAGTTCATTCTCTCCTCTCCCAAGGGAGAGAATTATGTGTGCTCTTTAGTGGTTTTGCTAGTGGGCTGTGGCTTGTTCCAGTATCTAGGGGGAAGGAAGGGTGATTAGCTTTATGTGTCCTGCTGCTGCGCGCATGGAAGCGAAGGATGAAATGGGAAGCAGGGGTGAAGGAGTGAGACTGCTGCTCTGAGCAGAGGAGCATTTGCTGTTGTCTGTTGCTCTCGGGAGAGATTCTTCCACCTCCCACACCTGGCTCCAGGAGAACTCCAGAAAGTATTCATGAAGCTTCTCTTCATACCTATCACTTCATTTCTACCAAACTAAAGCATCGCTGGTGGAAGAGCTACCACACCTTCAGGGTAGGATGTGGCAAGCTTTGTAGTATCTAAGGCTACCACGATCATGTAGAACAGGGATCCAGGGATGTTGTATTTAAGTTATGGCTGCAAGGAGCAACGTTAGTCAGGTACGAACGTCACTTCCTGCATTAGATTTGACCAAGGTGTTTGGACGAGGCGTATTTTGCTGAACAGCCCAACAGCTAACAGTTACCGTGACGTTCACCTTGGATCGTCACTGATAACTGCCTGGCGTTAAAGCACAGGGCGCCTCTCGATTTTTGTCTCTGTAACTATAGCTCAGAGCAGTCTTTTCCTGCAGAAAAGCCTATTGCACAGAACAGTCTATTGCAGTTCTTTATTTCTGTTTTGAGCAAGATTTAGTATAATTTTCCAGCTCTTTATAGTATTGGGGTATTTGTATGAAAAAACCCAGAGTGTATGTAGTTCTAAATTAATTCTGGGCCATCATGGATGTCTATGTCCATTCCTGTGGAGCGAGACACGCACAAACCACAGTGACTACTACAGGGCAGAGGACCAGAGACGTGCCTGCTTTTGCCTTTCTCTCAGTCCATCCTCACCTGTGCTCTGGGGCTGTGTGTGGAGGTAGAGTGGTTAAAGGGAAGCCTGCCAACGTGGGGTTCTAAGCACTACGGCAGTTGGACAGCTGACTCATGGTAGTGAAAGGAGTGGTAGTTTTGGGTCTGGTTCTTGAGAACCTCTGGAGCTCTGTGATCACCCTTGTGTACAGAGATCCTGGAAGGAGCTGGACTGGTACTTTTCACATTGGTTCATCTAACTTGGACAACCAGCACTAGTTCTGGAATAGCTTTTATTTTGTAGTCTTCATTGATTGTGTAGAGAAGTTTGTTCTACACAGGAAGAACGCAGCTGGTCCATCACGGCTGTAACAGCAGTGTAACAACAGTAGAGCCACGCTGCTACTGACCCCTTGCTGTTATCTGATCGGCACAGAAATCTCTCCTTCGCTCCTCCAGCTTTGGTTAGCCCCTAGGTTCAGTCCCATTTCCTTACTCTGTCCTTTCTTAATGCCAGCTGTCCACAAAAACAGGAGGCCTAGAGCTGACGCTCTGCTGCTGGTGTTTATGACTCCAACAATTCCATCATCATTTTACTGTCTGGGCCTGGTCACTGTGTACTCCTTGTGATTTTTAACATACAGGTTATGACCTGCTAGTAGGTAACCGAGCCCCAGTGCTTCAAGCTTCGGCATACTAAGGTTTTTGATGCCTTGCTCTGCTGTGGAATTCTTTTGCTGGGGACACATCTGTTAAACCAATCCAGGTGTCATTAAATGTGAACTGGGAACCATGTTTTGAGTTCAGCAGTTGTTCTTTTGTCTCTACTCATATCGACTACATCTGTATATTAATAATCAATGCCTTATTGTTCCAAAATGGTGGGAAATGTCTTTAAAGAAAACAAGGAACAATGAAGGAGTTATTGATTGGGTGAAAACTTTGACTGTATTATGTCGCAGCATCTGAAAACAGAAAGTGAAGTGCGGAAGACAGTAGTATTGATAATGACGCTGTCTTTGCCTGCCGACATACATACATATACTAGTTGTGTTTGAAAAGCTTTCTGAAGTAATTTGTGACAGAGAGAGACACGACTTTGAAAACCCAGTCAGATTCCAGTGGGGAGGAAAGGTCAGTTTGAAAGTCACTTCGTTTTTTTATGATGCACAGATTTGTAGATACGCTTAAGGATTCCTTTTTTCACTTCACTATGTAAAAATGCACAGAATGCAAGTAACGGTAGGAAATTATTTTGCCGTACTTTTCTTATGCTCGCGTTCCTCCGAATCATCACTTTAAAATCTTGAAACGTGCTCATGCTTCAAATATATGTGCAGAGAAGTTAGGTGTTTCCTGACGCAAACATCAACTAAAAAATTGCAACAATGTAGTTTTTCTTTGTGCTTATATCCTATAAACATAGGGATAGACAAGATTTAGCAGCAGGGGCAGGTTTAACTGTCAGAGTTGGTTGCATTATGCTTTTCTGTGTGTTTTGCCAGTCTTTCTTGCAAACAAATGTGGTAGTACGCGGTTGTGCCTCATCTGTTCCGTACAGCGGTGTTCAGTGCTCATTTGGCCTTTTCGTTGCGATTCCTACCTTGCTGCCTGCTTTAATCCTTGAATTGACTGCATAATGCTTTCCATAAAATCTTACTTTTTTAAAGTGTTACTTTTCAATAGTAGCAGAGCTGGGTCACTGATGCGTATTATTTATTTTATTTTTTAAACCTCTCAACCCAAGCTCTCGGAGGTTGCGATTCCGTTGTGATGGTGGTGCTTGTGTACAGTGTGTAGCATGAAAGGTCTTTGGGCCTGAATGGAGGCTGTAAGCACTGTCACAAATGAATAATGAAGTGATGACTTAGAGCAGAAAAATACAGAGGGCTTTAGTAAGTTGCAAAAGGAAGCATTAAATGATGCAGAGTTTACTGTTGCACTTTAATACCGTTGTTGCTGCCAGAATACCAATTTTACAAGTTTCGGAGACAGAAAATGCCAGACTAAATTCATAGTCCAAAGCGTGGAGATGAATAACATTTCCAAGAAATAGAATAGTGAGCTCATTGATACATCAGTAAGGGCAGAATGTTTCCAGTGTTGGTATTTCCGTGTACTTTCGATTTGAAATACCAGAAAAAGAAAGAAAACAAAGGAAAATGTAACTTATTATTGTAATAAGTGATGGCTTGCCACAGCGGTCGGTTGTGCGGCAGCATAATGTTTGGTCAGAGGAGCTGGTGTGGGCGGTACTGGTAAGCAGTTCCTTTATCCTTTTGCCCTTGTTTTTCAGTGCTTGGAGAACTCGTAGCAGTGGGTCATATGTTTGTTATTCCTCCCTTTTAGCAGTGAGCAGGATGAAAGCAGGCCTGGAGTTGTTCACCTGTAAACTCTTGTAGAGTAAGAGTGCTTTTAGTGTTACCAAGGTGCTCATAAAGATGAGAGAGGAAAATCAGAGATGAAATCTTTCTCTCACCACTCTTGGTGGCGTCAGTCCATGTGGAAAGGGAGGAGAAGTTCAAACATACCTTGGCTTCTACGCCTCCGTGCTAGACCTTCGTTCTCAGTGGGCTTAAATTGACCTTGCTCCACTGACTCTCACAAAGCAAGACGAGTCAATGACTTGTGTCGGCTGCAGACCCAGCCGAAGCTCCTCTTGGATTTGAATCTTTCACAGCTCAGTTTTTCTACAGAACTGGTATGCACGTAGCACACATAATCTGGAGCTCCGTCCATGAAGACAAGCCGGGCTTTGGCGTGTGGCTTTCTTCAGATTGCATAAGTTTATTTCCATCCGTTATGTTTCATTGTTAGTTTCATACGCACTGAAAAATCCTGGACCGTTAGTTCCACAGTAGCTCTTCTTCCTCGGGAAGATTAAAATTTCCTGCTTGCCTCTGTGGCTGTTGAGGTCAGTACTTGTGACAATACCATTATGAGTGTAGTGTAATAAGTATAAAAACCACCCAAATAATGTGCCCCATCTTTTTCTGCTGCTGTTTACAGGACTCCTAAAAAAAAAAAAGTGGGTTCCTCCCTTTCTAAGGAACAGTTACTGAGTCAGTGTTGCCTGTGGGCCTGTTCTAACTTCCAGAAAGCTTCCTTCAGGCATCTTGCCGTTGTATTTCCATTGAGTTGGGCATTCGTGTATTGAACACTGTCATTGAAACGCTTCTTCTAGTACTTGCCCAGGAAGGCGGAGCAGAAGGTGAGGTCCTTGCACCAGAAGAACTGTGCTGTAGGCTGCGACGGGAAGAGGAACGACTAACAATAATGTAACAGAAAGAGCAGCAAAGAGGACCTAGTGATAAGACGGCTATTTTTCTAAGCTTGTGCCTCAAAAATTAGTCACATAGCTTGGTATCTTTCTCGCCTTAGAAGTAACGCAGCAGCAGCAGATTTTGCCATGAGGAAACCATAATTGCTCCACTGGAACCAGCTGCCGAAGATTACTATAGGTGCAACAAAACATAAATTTGCTTGCTTTTATCTGCCACATATATCAATGCAGAATTATCAAATCAGTATGGACTTGATGTAGATATAACATTAGTAATCAGATACTTACTAGCGTCTGTTTGCATAAGTTACTCAAAATAAACAAAAAGCATTAATAGTTTAAAAGAAGAACTTCTCACGATATTGACATATAATTTATTAAAACATAAACCCCATAGCTAACTAGCATGGATTCTGTAAAACTCCGGTATACTCACCTTCTACATCCCATGAGTCATGTATACACTATTTAATTTCTTAGCAAGAAATTATTTAGCAACGCAGCAGCAGTGAAACTGTCCCTGTCTTTAATGTCTACAGACACAACTCTCATCTGAAAGTACCTCTTGAAGTTCCCTCAGTAATCAGACTGGAGTTGTTTAAGAGCAACATATGTATTGGCATTTTGTGCCGCTGATTTTAAGATTCTCTGGTCTGAAGAAGTCTGTAAAGGTTCACTGCACAGAGCAGGCTGTAACAAAGCAGTTAATGATTCTTGTGACATGAATGCTGCCATTTCAGTTTATTTGAATGACACTGGCATTCTGTCTTAAATATATCACTTTTTATTAGTGGGGTTTTGCTTTGCTTTGGTTTTTTTTTTTTGAAACCAACTAGATATTAGGCATGGATATGCATCTTAGCTAAACTATAACCGAGCCAGCCCATGCCTTTTGCCCTGCAGAGTACCCAGAGTTTTTCAAAACACGTAACCACAGTGATATTTTTATAAAGGAATGTTCACCTCATGGGATTTTTTAAGGTGTTCTATTTTTTTTTTCCAAGTTACAGCTTCACTTTATTGTACATGATGTCCAATAAAAAAGATATATGTCTGTGATTGGACTTTGAAAAAGGGCCATGGTGCCTATTCCATTTAAAGGGAATGAAGTCAAGCAGTAAATTTGCTGGTCGCCCTTTTCATATTGACTGTATCTCGGCCAGCAGTTGGTCTTTGATGTTGTAACAATAGAGCAAAGGCAGAGGAGGAGGAGGATTAGGACCTCCATAATATAAAAACAAGCCTGCATTCATCATGATTTTTATAGAGCACGGTCCCTGTCTATTGGAGGTTTGCAGTACAGACTCAGTGGTCTGCAGAAGAGCGCAGCAATCTTCACGTTTGCAGGTGGTTTATAATTCATCCATCATTACTACTGCCACCTCTTAATTCAGAGTTTGTTTAGGCATTCAGCATTTAACTTTTTCTATCTTCTTACTCCTTCCTACAATAGGAAAACAGATGTATGTCAGGTTAGAGCTTCTGGAGTATCGTTTTCCTTTACAGGGGTCGACTGTCGTGTTATTTATGAAAGGCTCGCTGCAGCTGGCCAGTAGAGTATCTATTCCTCATCTTGTGCTTTAGAGTCCAAGCTTTTATTGGGAAAGAATAGAGGGGCTGATATGTCTATGCCTCACATTTGTGAAAATATATATCAAAAGGGACCTAGGGCAGCCACACTATGCCTGTGTCTTCAGGCGTACTGGAACAATAGCACCAAAGGTTTCAAATGAACTATTTAGCCTGGTAGAGTCCTGGAGCTTTTGATGTGCATTGAAATGGTAGCAGCGCTAGCTCTTGATCAAAACATGCAGAGGGAAAAGGGTCATCCACGTCGTGAAAATCCGCAAGGTACTAAGTTGCACCAAGTGCTGGTGAGAGCAGATAGATTTTGGATTGCGAGCAGAGCTTGGAAAGAACTGAATAATCTGTAAGGCACTGTCGTAGCCCTGTGCGTAACGTAGCAGATGTGGGAGGCAGGATGAATGGAGCATTCCCAGGGACACGGCGATGGCAGCAGCACTGAGCCCGGTGCAAATGGATCGGTATCAGAAGCCCAAAGGCAGCTCGTAGGAAACCATCTGGGGATGCACCAGGTGAAATTGCTTCACTGCACCCAGTTCCAGTGACTCTTGCTTAAGGCATGTACCTGAAGTGTCCTAATGAGGCAGAACACCTGGAAGCTTCTCTACCAGACTCCAAAGACACCTGACCCATGGAAGGGAAGTGGGTGGGGAGATGCTGATCAGTAGTACATTTGACAACTCAGGAATTGATTTAGGGTTGGATCCGGTGCCTTCTAGGTGTTCAAATTAGACCTCTGAGTCCAAACTCACAGACAAGTCACCGCTTGCCAGCTGAGCTGCAGTAGCTCCTTGGCTGTCTTATCCCACAACAAAATACAAGGTGATTTTTTTATTTATCAGTAAGACGGCACTGAGCAAACAAACCGTGCCCAGGGCTCTCAGCAGGGTGACTGCATTCTGTCCTGGGACAAAGCACTCCATGGTATCAGTGGTCACCAAACACACGGCTCTTTAGTGAGTAGTCTGTTCTTTTATTTAACATCTACCATGATGGCCATTTAAAAAGCAACATCTGGCGCAGAAAATGCACACATGCTGTATCTGCACTGCTGTGTGTCTCCTTCATCAGGCCCAGATACAGCAGTGTCTCAGCTGTCTCTGCTTTCCCTGGTGTGCCAGCTGATGAAAGCAAACCACGTGAGGCTAAAGCCGGTGTAAGGTGGGAGTTCTGGCTAGTTAGAGGCATCACCTAGTGCTTAAGAGAGTTTGCCCTCGAGGGATCAATGGCTCTGAAAAAACCTGCTGAAATCCTTATCCTGAATTTGATTCTTGCACTTCTTTGATCTAGCATTCATGGCTTTTTGAATAATGTAAATCAAAGCTGCCTTTCTCACCTACTCATCCCTCTTTCTTCTTCTCCGGTCTCTCTTAAGAGGAACTTTTTTCTGCGTTCTTAGGAATACAGCTATGGCAGTCCCAACACCAAAATAACTAATTATTTGCGTAACACCAGAGCAAGGGCCAGATTAATACCACCCCTCTGGTTGTTTTTTTTCTCTTTATCCTATTTGAGTCGTCCCATGATAAAATACTAGAGGAGTTTGCAGACACAATGGTCTAAGTGGGGTAAAGAGCCGTATTTCTCAATTCCCTGCTATGCACTGCTGCCGTTGATCAAAGGAGACACAATTACTTTACAATCAGGTTATAAACCTCATAATACTCCCATAACAATTATTGCAGTTTGCTTGTAAGAGCTGTATGAGGAGAAAAGATGTATATTTATGTCTCTAGCACAGTTAAGTAGCTGGAAGTGAGTTCTGTGCCATAGCCTACCTGGAAGTGCTCTTCCAACCTGCTCTGCAGCGTGTCTGCTGTATGCGCTTTGGACTCTCTCTCTGTACAGAAGCAGCTCTCCCTCCCTGGGATCTGGCGTACCAGCCGGGGTCCTGTCGATGTTCCTCACTGGTGGAGGTTGGGATGTCTCAGACCTGAGCTGTGCTTCTCTTTTTCCTGCCTTGCCGCTGCGTCTGGCTGCTGGGACTAATCTAAAGAAGCATTTGCTCTGCTCCATACAGTTTGTTGTCAGTGGCGTCTGGGTGGCTTCAGGCACATGCTAAGATTATAACAAGTTTGAAAAATAAAACCGTTTATCCTAAAAATAGCTCCAAACTAACTAGCAATCATGGGGCGGAGGGGAGACAGAAATGAAGATATTTTCTTTTCACGTAAGTGTCAGATTCAAAAGCATCTGCCTTGTTCAGTGCATGTATGGTATTCATTTCCTGTCTGCAGTCGATTGGAATGCCCCCCGAGTCGTTTGAAATTGAAAATCGAGTCATGCTTCTTTAATCAGCTCTAGGAAATAGCCCCCTCCCTTACTGGTCTAAGAGAATTTTTATGTACGCACATAGAATTCATAATCCAAAAAGCCCACGCTTCTCCCCGGGGCAGATCCTTTCTACCCTCTTAAACAGTGAAGGGTCTTCACGTTGTCTTGCCATGCTGTGCTGCGTATCTACTCGCTTGCTCTTCTTCCCCGTAACGTCACTGGAGGGAGGCCTTTCTCTTGTCTATCTGCTTCCTCTTGTTTCTTACTCTTGTTCTGTCGTTAGGGCAGTTCACAGAGATGTAGAGAGGGGGCACAATGTCCACTGCTGATGTGTTCGTGCAAAAATAGGACAGTTACTGCCCTGCGTGTGCAGATGCCATTTGTACTAACGACTTCCAGTTGTCCGTGTATCGGTCTCTAAAGTTTTCTAAATGGAGGGGGTAGAAGTGTACACTCAGGCTTGAAAGAATACTTCTCTGCGGGAGCAGAGGTGCGTGGTCCTGAGGCAGCTGCTCAGGTTTCTGCTGCTGTTTAGCTGTGAGCTCCTGGGTGTAGTAACAACCCTTCCAGAGAGCGTTGTGAGGCACAGAGTTGGTGCGTAGATATTGAAGGTAAACAACCGCTGCCTTTCTTCTGCCTTCACCCTCTAACTTCCATCAAAAGAGAAACGAGTGTTAGTGGGGAAGGCCGCCGAGGGAGGGCCAAGTAAATTATCTCGCAGTGATTCAATGGCGTGTATGTTTTGAGCATCAAGACTCAAGTGATTTGCCTTTTTGTAAGGCACAGAAGTAGCATTGCCAGAAGCACAGGAAACATCATGTTTTTGGAATATAACACTTGTCTGCTTTCTTGCTTTCCTGTTATTAGCTTTTGCTTATGTGATGAAGTCATCATGTAACTTTTAGTCCACAGGGACTAAACACTTTCTAGTCTCTAAAAACATCTGCCAGCTAACACAGCCAGAGTCATAGACACTTTTGAAAGCGTGGGGTGGATGTTCAGTGGCATATGAGAGGGAGACACGGAGGCTGGAATAGCTGTTTCTCGGAAACTAACAGCTGAAGGCAACTTTGGAAATTGAAAAGGTTTCATGTGAGGTTACTCCTTCAGCTAGGGAGAGATGAAAACTTCGTTTATGAAAGCCGGTTCACCTAGTGAAATCCTAGCTGTAGTGATTTAGTGGAATAAACTTGCAAAAGGACTGAGTTTAAAACCCATGAAAATAATTTCAGATGTATGTTTGTTTTCTTCCGTTTACCCTGACTTTGTGTGTGCTGGCCTGCAAAGCCTGACCAAAAAGTTGTGTATGAAAAGTATTAATATTCTGGATTTCCTTTGCTTTTGCAGTTTTGATTGCAACTTAAAGCAGATTTTCCCCATTCTCTTGGAACCCGATGTGTAAATTATGATGCATATTTCACATGATGGGTGAGATTAAACTCATTCAATTAAATTTAGCCGTGGTATAAAGGGATTCTATTCAAAGCTTTATGATACTCCTGATTTTATGCAAGTATTTAACAAAAGCCTAAAAGAATTGGAGCTTTGAAAGACTTTGCATTTTGGCATGGCACCACAGGTTATTGGAGGGGAGTAGTTGGGCTACTCTTCAGTTGTGCATTTGCCTGTTCAGCCGCTGGATCGGCGCCTCCTGGATGGGGAGCTCCAGCCAGGCATTGATTACAGAGAGCATCTTCAGAGCTGTGAAGAACAGCTAACTCAGTGTCTGCCACCAGCTTAGGCAACTGAAAATATCTGTTAGCTACCAGCAAAGCTTGGCACTGAACGTCTGTCAGGGCCCTACACAACTTTTAACTCCATGCGCTTGGCCGTCCCATGGATGGCTGAGCATCTGCTGAAGAACAAAGCACCAGTGTGTTCTATGTTAGAAAATTTGCTAAAGGGCCTCTGTTTTTTCCAGCAGACATTGAGCTGTAATCACCACCGAGTCCTTTTTATTATCAAAGTGTTTATGCAAGCTGGCAGTTCTTCACCTCCAAGCTGAACCATACTGTTTGTATTTTCCAGCTGAAGGAAAACATGAAATACAAGCAAACAACAGAGCATAAAAAATAGCTGTGCTGTGAAATGTGTGTCCACAACATGTAGCAAAAGGCTGCTGGAACCAAGTACAATAAGGTTGGTTTTCTCCGTAAGCTCTGAGGGAAAAACAATTGTCTGCCGGAGCAGGTCAGATGTGGACCCACTGTTTGCTAACGGTGTGGAAGAGCTTGGTGAGAGAAAGTCCCAACCAGAGACTGAATGAAGGATGGACCAAAGCTTGACAACTGCAAGTGAATAAGTGGGCTCAGTAAGGGAGGAATAGAAGGAAGGCTGCTCCGGCACGCAGGCTGTTTCCCACCAGGGTGTTCAGGTGGTTCAACAAGGCAACAGCTTTTTCCTCTGCTGTGGAGGGTCCTGTCGTAGTGTTGGCCACGTGCCTTAGAAGAGTGGTCTGGGACTTAGTAGACCTTAGCTGTGAAAGGGCCCTCAACCCTACCACCCTAGGATCTCTGCAGTCGCAACTTAAGTCCTGGATGCACGTTCAGTTCTCAAGATTTTCTTTGTAGCTATGAGGGCTAGAAGTTTTTAGTGTAAAAACCCTAAAATTCAAAAGCTGTGATTCTGAGCTAAATGTGCTCAGATGCTTTGAGATTCTTCTGCAGCTCCTGAGAGCTCTTTCAGCATAGGGCAGAAAATCAGCTGTGATGGGCTGGGTACATCCCAAACACCTCACTGTCTTAACTGTGCTGCTGCTGGCACCCAAAACTCAAGCTGTGCGTAGAGGACCTCTGCTGCAGCAGTGGCTGCTCTGCTCTGAATTGCTGCTGTCCTGATTGCAACAGTATTTGTGACTCCATCCTGCTCTTCACAGAAACACGATCACTTCAAGAGCCGTGCGGCTCCGAAGCTGAGGTGTGGCGGTGCCCCGCGGGGTGGCTGGGTCTGGGCCTTGCGGGGTGGCTGGGTCTGGGCCTTGCGTGGCTGCGTGGTCACACACGCAGACACACTGCAAGTTAGAAAGAAACGGCTGTGATGTCGTTTTACTGATTTTTGCCTTACTGGATAGAGAGTTATTTAAAAAAACAGACCCTGACAAGCAGAACTCTTTATTTTGGTTGGGTTGTTGTTGTTGTTGTTGTTTTTAATTACCAAGTGTAGCCCGTGATTCATCTCTTTACGCAATGTTTAAAGCAGATGCTGTGTTTTGGAGCCCCTTAGTGAAAGCGGTTGTGTACATGTGAGCCAGTGCAGCCCATTTTAAATGATTTATGAACAATGATTATCTAAAGCATGCTATTAATTATTGCAACAATTAATTGGTGCAGCTTTCTAAAGACGGCTAAAGCCTTTCACTTCTTTGATATATGAACGCGAGGGACAAGCACATTTTAAGACAGAATGAGAGTATCTCAGCAGCTGTAGTGGTTGATGTGACAGCGCTCAGGTCTGACTTCTTCTGCAGCTAGGAACCATCAGCGGGGGACTCCTCGGAGTGAGGCTCGGTACCGCCACATGCTTCCAGCTAGTCACACAGAAATTAACTACAAACCCAACTGGTTTGCCTGTTACATGTGAAAGCCAAGACAGAGCTAAGAACAGAACAAAGGTCTTGTGGCTGCCTGGACTGTATGTGGCATTAATCAGAAAAGAAATGTTTCTCTGTGTGTCGCTGATAATGCTTTTCAGCTGTTAACTTCACTGTCTGCTTATCTAACACTGTCCTCGTACCCCTTCCTGCCAGGTCCTGTGCTGCTTCTGCTCATGATAGACAAGAAAAAATAAATAAACCCCAGGAATTAGATCACCCAAGTTCATTACGGAGCTTGGATCTGCAGAGGTGAAAGTCTCGTGTAGTATCCCCGTGTGTTACGCAGCCTCCCCAGACTGGTTAATTTTAAAGTGATCATTTGGCACTAACCTGGAAACACACGACAGCCTTCAAAATCAAAACAATCTGTTTAGGCAGGTGGGAAATGAAACCAGTCCTAATGGCTATAATGGTTCTCTGTGAAGGCCCCAGGCCTCATTTTGTCTCTGATAGCAATATAATCTTTTATAGCGTCTGTGAAGTTTCCTAATAAATAAACGTTCCTTGTTGCTGGTGGTTGAAGATGCTGTACAGGTGCATCATGAAAGTGCATTGACAGACTGTCGGTTTTCAATTCAAGCCCTCTTGTCAAGATCATTTTACAAGATATTTCAAAGGAGTATACAAGAAATAAAAAAGCAATGTAGCTGCAGCAGGGATTTAGTAATAGATTCCCTTGCTGTCTGGGAGCTGTTAGGGATGTAAGTTGCATCAGTTTCCCCAAATTCTTTCAACTCCATAATTAGCTTGCAAATGTGTCCTTAGTTTGGCAAGTGAGGAGGGAATGAAGGAAGGTAAGAAATATGAAGAACAGAGAAAGAGCAGCTGCTCCAGAATATTTTCTGTAGCTCCAGTCATTCCTCACTCTCTTGTTTTTCCAGAACTGGAAATGGGATTAAAACAAGGAAGAGAGGAGGGAGATGGATTCCTCACTTGCTAAAAATGTAGAGAAATTTCCTTTTTTCCCTAGTTTGCTATTTTTACAAGTTTCTGTTTCACTTCTCTGTGAGGAGGACAAACGGTACACTTCCCCGCAGCTAATGTCCAGTGTGACAGGGGGAGAAACAAAATGGGAAGGCAGTGGAGGGTTAAAATACCCATTTGGTTGTGGAAAAGCTAAACTGCAGCACCAGGCAGGGATTTTTTCCTGCATGCAGTGTTGTCTCTTGGTGCCTTAAACCCTGCCCTGGTGCACGTCCTGCCTGAATCACCAACGATTTGAAATTGTCCTCACGAGATCCCTGGGAATTGCTGTTCTTCCCAACTTTGCAGATGGACACAAAGTCGTTGATATGTACTGAAATACTGCCCTCTCTTTCTCCGTGTTGGGTGGAATTCTGTAACAGAACCAATGTGGCAGCTTCTCTCTCTCTAGGGTTTGTTTTGTTGCCTTGTCGCACAGCTATGAATAACGTGTGCCTGCCTTTCTGTACTGTCCACACTCAGAACACTCAGAAATCCCGTTTCTGTGTTAGGAACTTCTATAAACATCTGATCCCATGGGGCAGCAGAACTGTAGCTGACAGCAAGCGTGAGTAACCCCTTAAAATCATCTTAATGGAAAGTTTAAATGCTCTGAATAATCCTCGTAAATTAAGGGAAAAAAAGTGATTTGTCTCAAAATATTTAGAGCAGATGCATCATTTGAGTAAGAAACCAATGTGCCTGAATTGGAAATGTCATAACTTCAAAGAAACTGAGTCAGTAGTTCAGAATGAAGTGACGTAGCTTTTAAAGGAAGGCAGGCAACGCTGCTTTCCCAAAAGCAATCGGGAATACAAATGGCGTACACCTAAAAATAAAGGGTGTGGAGTATAAATGTGAAATAATGTAGAAATGAGAACAGAATAATATCCCCACCTGCAAAAAAAAAAAAAGAAGAATTTTATTTCATCTATTAGCTTTGGACCAGGAACCCTGTTTTCTTCAGGAAGGATGCTGGCATTGCAATACGGACACACTTTTTCCTGCTAGATTGGCCTTGGAAGAGCCTTCGCCTGAGTTGATGCGGTAGAACAGAGTGAGCCCATATTCTTCTCTTCTCATGCGGTTCAAACTCACTTTTTATGATGCCAGCCTCTTTCATCTCTTTACCAGAAATACACATGTCTAATAATCCTGCGGATCAGCTTAGAAACCACACCAAGAACTGTCTTCCTCAAAAATGGGCGTGCTCTTCATTTTAGTAGCTGGGCAGAGGTGGCCTTTCACTCGTGGTACCGTGAGCAGATAACTGAAATGATGGCGCGTACCATGTTGCAGTATGACACAGAAACCCCAGGGAAGCGTAGTGTGGGCTTGTCCTAGCAGGAGAGGGACTGCAAGAGGTAACGCTGCTTTTAGGCAGAGGACACACTCTTTAACCTGTGTCCTTTCCGCCAGGCATTAGTCAACCCTGTTCTTCAAGTCAAATCCCACGTTCCCCTCCAAAGTCTGCTCTCGAGCTTGGCTGTCACCGCCATTAGACACGTGTACCTAACGTTGAACTTCCGATCGTGCCCACCCTGAGCAAGCAGCGTGGTCCGGCCCCCTCCTCGCTGCAGCAGCCTTTGGTGTTGGGGCAGTTATCACGTCCCCCCTCCGCTTTTCTTTTTAACGTTAAACAACCCCAACTCATTCAGTCTGTAATTAATGACAGTCCCTGCCCCAAGCAGCTTGGTAGTGGGCCCGATCAGCCTGATGTCATTACTTCACCATGACAATTTTCTAACTAACTCCATGTGATATTCCATCTGTCTGACACTATTAAAAACTTTTATATAGCCCTTATTATTGTAGTTGCTGAGCTCCCCGCAAACATCACAGCGAGGAAGGGAAGTGCTGTTATCCCCACCGAAGCACAGACAGACCATGACCTGCCAAGATCACACAGCGAGTCTTATCAGAGAATTAAAGGTCTCTAAAGCCCTTGGCCAGCTCCAGCCGTATGGTATGTTAAGGTGGAGAATGAGGATGCTCCTGAAGTGGCAAGCAGATAGGGAACGTATGAAATTTTATGTGATAATCCTATTATTTTTTAATAAAATCTCACTTTATTTTTAATAAAGGTAAGATTATGGGCATGATACCCCGGCAAAAAAGTAGTCAAGTACCACATTTTTGTTGTTATTCCTGTCTGAAGTAATTTAATAACAGCACAATTACACCATTTAATCCTCAAGAAATTGGCAGTTAAGTTCTGTTTGGTAAGTGTTAAGTTAAAGCGTGAGCATATGGGTAAGGACCCAGCGCTGGCTAAGTGGCTCTCAGTTGTGTTTCCCAGAGCTTGCTGCTGTGCGATTTGCTTTCTGCTTTATATTGAATAAGGGATGTGTTAATGGGTGGTCCACCAAAGGCATCTGAAAGTCCTACCTGGTCTTCAACAAAGAGCAGCATTCTTGCTTTAGCCTTCAAGCAATACAGCCTGCCAGGAGCACATACATTTTTAGCACTGCACACGTACGCTAATTCCGAATGAACTTCTTGCATCTGTGCTGTAGGTAGATGTATAAAAGAACCCTTTTGGTGCTTTCAAAGTGTGACCGTTCTGACAGTGAAAATACCAAGACAACATTAATTCTGCTAAATCTGGGTTTGCTCTTTAGGAATGCAGTGCAGTGAGAAAGGGAGAGGAGAGCCACCTTAGTTCTTGCTTGAGATCACTTTGCTTAGTCCCCGATTAACTCTTAAGTCTTGGTTTATTTAACTCACTGAATATTCTCCTGTAATGTGCACAGATTATTATGTTGTAAAATCTCTTCAAAGGTCATTTTAGAATCTTCTAAGCAAATAAACACGAAATAAAAGAAAAGGCATTGGAGCTGTTATCTATCTGAGAGTTTAACAAAAGGTATGCTAGCTTAATTTGAGCCAGGGGAGCTGGATGGAGATTGCGTTTAACCAGAAATGCTGGCAAAAATATGCTTCAGTAGAGCCAGAACCACATGTGGCCATTCCACTTTAATTGTGCTTGTTTTAAAAGATAGGTCTTTAACATTTACCCTCTCCATGCTTGCTGTCTCTTTATGAACTGAAAATAAAAGCTCCCCAGGCAGTCATACTGAGACCTCAAGCCTAAAATGTTTCAGCTGAGTCAAAAGCAAAACCTGTGCTGAAGCCGCCTCGTGCATTTTTTTGGTAGCCATAAGAAGATTGGACCTCTCTGCTTTTTTTTTTTTTTTTTTTCCCCAAGTCCTCGGGCCAGTCCTAACCCAGGGAGCGAGTGTTTTGATACTAAATGTATCCCTTGGTGAGGTCAAAGGCAGCGGCAGCAGCGCTACTGGTTCAAAGGCAGCCTGCTGCAATATACTACAAAACCCAAAAGTACGCTCAACAATAACAAAAGCATTAACCGCTGACCCACAACTTGGTGAAATTCAATCCCGCCATTAGGCAGACATGAAAATGAGATCCCAGAGGAAGGAAGGTTCAGATGTTCAAGACCGGAGAAATTGGGTGAGGAACACAGACAACGAGATGGAAGTTGTGCAGACTGAGGAGGGAGAGGCAGAGGTTGCCAGTTCAGCGGTACAATCTTTTAATACCATAAATTTCAGCATGCACTTAGCAGTCAGTGGTTTTGCTCCATGCTGGAACAAAGCGAGCTAAAACGATTTATAATCATAATAGATACCTTTCACCATTTTAGGGAGCATTTAGTGTGATATAATCTGATTTGTCAGGGGCTGCTTCGGCGCTTGATGTTTCCAGGTTTGCTTCAAGTTAGACGCTTGTGTCGATGCGTAGGTGCTCAGCGCAGGGCTGGAATGTTCCAGGAGCCTGACAGAGCTGAGCACCCACGTCCGACTCAGCTTTACCTTGTGTCAGCTGGTTGCAGATTTGCACCTCTGCAACCAAGTATATTTCAGTGAGAGTCAGATGCCAAGCTCCCCAGAAAGCACCCTAGAAAATACCAGTCATAAATCCTGTGTTTCGTAAGAAGCCGTGGGTCTGTGTGCGGTGAGGCTTTCTGTGCTCTGCACTCGGCAGCCAGCCTTGGCAAGAAGCTGGAAGCAGGGGCACTGGCAGGACTGCACGCTCTCTGGGTTGTTGTTATAGTGCCTTGCTTTTTTCCCCAGAACACACTCACTGCAGACGACCCTTCTCCTGAAGACAGCTTCACCCTGAACCCCGAGGACAGAAGAGAATACCCTGATCTCCAGGCTGCCCACCGGCCGTTCCCTAAGCAGCGATTCAGGCAGGAAAACGGGCATACGTCCTTGCAAAGAGATGGACCCAGATCTTTCCTCCTGGATCTCCCAAACTTCCCTGACCTGTCAAAAGCAGATATCAATGGGCAGAATCCCAACATTCAGGTACAAAGTTATGCTAACTTGTGATATTTTTAAGAGCTGCACAAAATTATTTCACTGAACCAAGACAACTTTCAGCCTGGCTTCCAAAACATGCAGTCCAGAACACTCTGACTCCCTACCAATAGCACCAAGAGAAATGAATATGATATGATATGATATGATATGATATGATATGATATGATATGATATAATATGATATGATATAATATAATATGATATGATATAATATAATATAATATAATATAATATAATATAATATAAATATAAATCTTTTCATCTGAAGTGAATGCACAGATTTCTTTTTAATTTCTCCTTGGATACTGTTGATTGCCTAAGTGTGGGTATCAGTATAGACCTTTTTATGATACTGAAGTCATCTTTCCTGTTGCCATTTTGGAACATGTTCTTTTCATTGATATTAAATGGGTATTTTAACTTCTGTTTTCAATTCTCTGTTGCAAAATTTGTTTGTGAACAGATTCTCTTTTGCTATGGTATTATAAAATGTAACCATCCCCAAAGGTTATAAGAGAACAAGTCTTTAAGTTTCAGCGCGAAATGTGGTCTCTGTATGGAACTGAGACTTAAAGTCAATTTCTGCAGCAGCTGCCTGGAGTTAAAAAAAAAAAGGTTGTCTGCAGGAAACTTTGTTATGTGTTATTCCCCAAACTGTTCTTGGGTTTGGAATGGCCTCTTACAAGCCACTTGCATCTTGAAACTTCAAGGATTAGAAAGAGGAAAAAATGAGTGATTTGCTTTTAATTCAGAGCTTAAAGCAAAGTTGGCATTAATAAGCAGTCTTTTTTAACCAAAACAATAAATTGAAATGTTGTTCTGCCTAAGATGTGCTTATAACAACAATACACTAATAGAACTGGTTTTCTGGTTAAACTAATTCCTGGTTTCTTACAGTTGCCCAGCCCACAAAATTACCATCCTTTTGATATGTCTAAGAAATGCGTACGTAAAGATATAATAGATGTATTGGTAAGAGACCAACATGATCGGGAGAGAACAAGCTGTCTCCAAGCTGACGCTCCATTACGTCACAGATGGCTTGCGACGTTAAGAAGCCTAACAGATGTGGATCAAGTGTGAGCCCAGCACTTGACGGGCCAAGGTGGTAAACGTGTTCAACATGTGGTGGCTGCACACTTCCCTCATGCTAGGAGAAGCCTTCCAGAAAGCCTCAGGAAGGGAAAGCAGGGAAACTGTAGGGGCCTCAGGTTGCGGCGAGAGGTAAAGAGCATAACATCATTGTTTGAACAGCGTGTAAACCGCAGAGGAGGAAACAAAAACCTTCTCTGGTTGGTAACAGCGTTTAATGCTTAGACCCAGGGAACAGATAAATGAGATGGAAACGTTTCCCTGGCTTGTCTTTATAGCAACTGCTTCTGCCACAAGCTCTTTTTCCACCACCTGATCTTGGACATGTGTCAGCCAACTATGTCAGCAGTTTTGCTGGACTCTGAGAACTGGGAAGCCTAGTCCTGTAAACTGGAAAACATTGGGCAACATTAATCCCAGAGCTCTTCTGCACAAGGATCAGCGCTTTCAGAAACAAACTCCCTAAGTGTGAACTATATTCACTCTCCTTACTTCAGTGCATAGACAGGGATACACAAAGCCTCTTTAAGTTCCCAGTTGACAGTCCAGCAGCAGGCCAGGCCTCACACAGATAAAACGCCCATTAATTCATTGCAGAGTCAATGAAAGTTTATTTCTTTGCCTGGAGGTTGTAAAAGGTGGCCTCCTCGTTCAGGAAAAACAGGATTATAGAAAATTCTTGCTCATTAAATGGTACCGTGCTGACCTGAATGGAAATAACAGCACTTGTTGACTTGCAGATTTCTCATCAGCTGTTTGGTGGGTGAGAACAGAATCAATACTATCTTTATTTTTGCACAGGCTGTGCAAGTTATTGAAATTTAAAAGTCCTCCTAGGACAGTGAGGTTGGGAAGGAGAAAAAAGCCTCTGTGTGTTAATCTAGCACAGTCACCACCTTTACTTCTCGAAGACCCACTTCTCTTCTACTAGTACAAACCTGCATAGACCAAAAATAACATTTTTGAGGGAAATTATACCTGGAAATTTAAAAAACATAATAAACAGACCTAGAACTCAGCCTGAAAATGCAGGTTGAAAAGATACTCCAGTGAGTTCTCTAGGGGCGTTTTTTCTGTGGTTTCCTGTGAGACGGCAAGTGCTGTATCATGCCCTGGCCGTGTGCTCTTTCAGGGAGGAAGTGGTCGATATCAGAACACCATCACAGGAATTCAGAAAATTAACACAGGTACTACTGTGAGAAATATAAGCACAGTGGACTGTCTTCTAGAAAAACCTCAGAAACAGCAGTCGGAGCTGCAGTAACCCAAATGCAATTTGACTCTCTGCCTGCAAGAGCGGGACAACACTTACTGGCCTTTCTGCAGCCTTCTAGCCTTGTAAATTTGACCATCATTTCAAGTGGCATTTGATGCTTTAGCCTTGCTTCCACACTGGCTGTTTGAGAGCAACTGCAGCAGCTGCTGCTGAGCAAAGGCTGGCTGTTTGGTTTGGGGCGTTTTGTTTTCTTCTTTTTTGTCATTTTAACTAGTCTGTCAATGCCTGGAAGACTTCTGGATGAGAAGGTGACTATAAAAACTCATCACACTGCTTTGCTGCTTTCCTGGCAGTGCTCGACAGCATGACAAATGAGCAGAAAAGGGAAAGCTCCTTGGGGTTTCTCAGGCAAGGACATTTTGTTGATATTAATGCTCTTCAGAGAACTTAAGTCTTGATCCGGCTTCACAACCAGTATACCTGAAACACAGCTGGGTTGGATAAGTTAAACATTTCGCATGAGGTGGCAGGTTCCAAGTAGAAACTCTGCAGAGTTAGGAAGGATTCCTCTCCTAAACACACGATGGTGTGCCCTGGAAAACTGAAGTAAATCGTATATGATTAAATCTGTTGTGATTTTTATCCTTGCTTTGATTTGAGAGATTGGTAATAATGGATAGGGATTTTAAGCCTAAAGAAGTTAACGCTGCCTGCTTGGTGATGTGTTGTCTTTACGATTTTGCGTGAGGTCTGTGGGCCATGTCCACCAGTCGTGCCACTCCAGTGCTGCTTCATTAGCTTTGTTAGCTTTATTTATTCTCTTTAATATCTATTCAATTTCTACCTTCTCTTAAAAAACACCTATGCAGAACCACCTGCTCTAGGAACATACACAACTACAGAGAAACAAGGCTGGACGATTTGCTTTTGAAAAAGAACTGCAGTGTTCAAACCAACTCTTCCCCAGGTTCATCCGTGGCATTTCCCTCACCTCCATCTATAGCACACGTCACTTTTAACACATGTTATTAGATGTATTTTTAGACACCATTTCTATGGGAAGCTGCTGGTTTCCCTGCACTGGAAAGCAGCACCCACATCTCTCCATCTCGTCACAAAAGACGGCGCTATCTGTAATTCTGAGCTCTGAGCAGCACATCTACTCTAGCACGGTAAGAACTGGAAGACTTCAGTGGTGCTTCTTTCTTGTCATGCCTGTAAGGCTTCGCAGTTCAAGGTAGTTGCAGAGCAGTTGTCCCTAGCTGCAGCACTGGAAGCACAGCGTAGCCTTGCCAGGAACCAGTTAGTCCTCTTAGCCAGCTGCAGGGACTGGTGTAGGCAGAGCGGGGTGCCAGAGGGCCATGGTTAAAGCAGTTTCAGACCAGCACTCTTCCCACCTCTGCACAGATTTCAGAATGTCACGGTGTAATGAGAGCTGGCGGCAGAGCACAAAATTCGGAGCAGGGTTTTGGACCAGGTTTTTAACTCTGGGGTTCAGCTGGGCCCGTCAGAGTGCAACCAGGGTTGACAGTATGAAATACAAATTTCAGGTTTCGAGTCACATTGTCGTCTTCACTCCCAGCAAATTTTGAGAGTCCTTCACTTTTCTTTCCATCAAGCGCAGAAAACAGTTCTGAGTGAGCTGTCATGATATAACCAGAAGTAAATTAGTGTCACTACTGATACAATTTTAACTGCAGTTGTTATGTGTTGTAAACCCAAATTTACCATTTCAGTGTCTTATAGTGAACGTTTTCCTGTTCTGCTGTTGCAGTTACCTCACTGCTGACTTGCATGTGCCCACCTCTAGAGACTGGCAAGCTCTGCATTGCTGATTCACATCAGCTGCATGAAGGAAACAGAGGATGTTGTAGAACCCACTTCTTGCACAATATTGCAAATGTAGTTCTTCCTGAAACACAAAGTTCCGGTTGCTTAGGGCAATGTTTACACCATTAAAATGAATTCAGAAACAGTGTCTCAGTAAACAGGACGAAATAGGCAGAACTTCTTGTGCACTCCAGCAGGCAGGAATAATATTTATCTTCTGTATATTTCTGGCCAGGAGAAAACTGGATGTTGGTGTCTCAAGACATCTGTGCTTGGTACATTTGTTTCATTAGAAATTGACTACAAATCCCTTGTTTTAATGTACCTGGGCCAATTGTTTTTAACAGTTTTGGGAGGGACATCCTTATGTATCGTTCACACAACCATAAAAGAAGTGGCTTCCTTTTAGGTTTGAATACTTCTGGAGACATTGTGGATTTATAAAAGAACCATGTTACCACAGACATGTTACCAAAAGCATAAATAATCTTTACAGTTTTGATAATCCCTGGAAGAAGAAATCAGAGAAAATGAAGTCTTTAAAACAGGCTCCAAGATAAAAATACTAAACCAGCTCTATTTTTTCATATTTGAGAGAACATGTTTTTGTTGGAGTAGTTGCGCAGCATGAAAGCTTTAACAGAGCTGCTTGAAATGCCCATTTTTAGTGCCTGTAGGTCTAGATCCGGTTTCTTTTTCCTTTTTTATAAAGAATCCCCCAGTATGGAAACCGATCGCACAAGATACATGTTTGTGTATCATGTATATGTGTATGTGTAGTCATGGGCTAATGTTAAGTCTGTCTAGAAGTACTGGGAAGAATTGTGTGGATGTGGATATTTTAAAAATTTTAAACTGAGATATAGAGCAACTGCTTGCCTGAAGCAGCAGCCTCTTCCCATCCCTCTACCCTAACTTTTGGGTCATACCATGGAGGGATTACTGGCGTTACTCACTGATTTCCTCCTTGCCTCTGGAAGCTCCACTAGCATTAAATGGGGCTGGGCACAGCACACCTGAGTCCCTGGAAACAAACAGAACTAAAGTCAACTGAGGCTGTCTTTTTTTGAATTTCCAAGAGTGGTAGTTCAGACAGCCCCAGGATTCTTTATAGAATTTCTTTCACTCCATGGTTTTTATGCCACATGTTAAACAAACAACTTGACAATCAAAACAGCACAGAGAGGACCATAGGTATGTGTCAGAGCACCACACCAGATTTTGCTTTTATGTTTGGTTTTTAAATAGCCTGTGTGTTGGAAAACTCATTTTTAAAGGCCTTGGGAATAAGCATCCTTGATAGCAAACCCAGGCTGCAGAGGGATATCTGATTGCACAGCCGTGTCGTGACAGACAGTGGCAGTGCTGTTGGAGGGCTGGAACTCCATGCGCCACACCTGCCTCTCTTCTCTAGTGTAGCACATAGCTCCACAGGAGAGTCTCTGACCCTACAAACCCTCTTTTGCTCCATAAGTATTTTAAATCAAATCCCTATGGTTCTTCAAACTGTACCTGGCTGAACTAAGGCGAGTTTATGTGTGGTCACTATCCTGTAACTACAGATTATCAAAGAAATGGACTGATTATCGAGGGCCCCTACCTTTTGTTATGAGAGGGTTTTATTTGGTTTGGTTTCTTGTTTTGGTTTTTCTTCTCACTTTGCTGAGTCATTGCTGACAGAGTTAATGTGGTCTTAAAAATACTTGCTACTGAAATACTAGAGTCATGCTAATTTTCACGTGGGCAGTACGAAAAGCCTGCGACTGGCCAGCAGCGCACAGTATTAGCCGCTCAGTGACACTATTTCCTTTCACTTATTGTGAAAATTCTGTTTTGCTTGGATAGATGCAACAATTTTGAATCCTTGAACTAACCCTGATGTTTTCAAACTTATGAAATCCATTTTCATTCTTGGTCTGTAGAAACTGAGGTTTAATGAAGTAATCGTTCCAAGTCCGTATTTAGTCCAGGAGTGAAAAATCTCTTGTGCAAAGATGCTATTAGGCTGGCAACTGCACTTTCCCTCACTCTCGCTTTTGCTCCCAGTGGAGCTTCTTAGTAGCCTCAAAGTTGTTTCATGTCAGTGGCTTGGTCTATGGTCAAATGCAAAGCATGAAATAGATGCAACTTCTCCTTCCTCCAAAAAATGGTATGTGGGCATTGTGTCTGCAGCCGCGAAGCCATGGCAGCAGTTCTGCTTTGCTTCCTCTGCCACGCACCTCTGCGGATCACAGGTAGCTGAAGAAACACAGACGCTCCTTTTCTTTTCCTTGTGTGTGTCTTGTGATCTTAATAATATAACAATTGTATAAAAAGAAACCATTTGTCCAAAGTGCAAATCCATCGAGACATGTAAATGACTTCTAGCATAACAGTGCCTTATTCTGTTTTACACAACCCAATTTTCATGGAGTACTGGCTTTCTAAATCTATAAAACATGAAGAACACCTCCATACCTAGTTAACAGTACACGTATAGCTGATAGTAGCTTCTGTATCATGGTTGTTTAGCCAGTGCAGTGTAATTACTGAACCGTGTTAGCACAAAGCATCAGGGCGTTGTATGGTTTGTCTGTGCCATGCTGTGCTTCCGTGACTCACAGAGCCAGGGTTTCTGATGGCTAGATGTGGGAGTCCGACCCCCATATATTAAAGGAAGCTCCTAGCTAGCTCCTGTTTCTACCTCAGTAGCCATCTATATGCACACACAGCATTTATCCAAGAGTTTCATAGTTGCGCATTGTTCGGCACAGAAGAGGAGTAATTGAGGGTTGTTCTGATGCAGAATTATATTTACATTCCTGATGTCCGTGAGTGAACTGGGCATCAAACTTTGAATCTTGGCTCTGGGCTTCTGTAGAAACCATAACCGGTTTGTGTGGCATTATACTGTCCAGCACAGGAAGAGGACCTACTTCAGAGGGCTTAGCAGCAAGTGACTGACTTGGGCGGTGGTTGAAAGAGCTGCTCGCTCTTGTCAGGTTTCCCAGAGCCGTGATGTGTTGGAAAGGCTGGTGCTGGGTGGGGGCCGTGTGAGGGGCTGGGCTCAGCTGCCACCAGAGGGCAAGGCAGATGCAGACCCTGGGCTCTGCATCTTCCACCTTCACAGTCATGGACTTGCTTCATCCTGTCTTGAGTCAGTCCAGGTCCTTGGAACGGGCTCTTCACGCTGCTGTGCTTCATGCTTGCCTCAAATTCAGCCTCAGCCTAATTAGAGTAACAGATTTGGTTTTCTTTTGCCTGGTCATATATGTTGGAGTTCAAACATCTTTTCCCCATAAGGCAGCAAATTCTGCTGCAAAGGTTTTAAGCACAGCATGGGTTATTATTTTGTGTGGGATTTTTCCTAGCCTTTGTTCCAAGGTCTGATTCAGCAGAGGTAGCACAAGGAATCACTCAGCCGCTGCAGATCTCTGCACTCAGTACTCCACATATGGTTTGCAACACGCGAGCCCTACAGTGTGACACAGCCCCTTCGCCAGGCAGCACCAGGCGTTAGTCTTTGCTGTACAGAAAATTTCCCACTGCCAGCGATTCTGACAGACAGGCTGGTCTATTTTGAATCCCGTAGGTTACCATTGAAGTGGTGGATGGCCCCGACAGCGAGACAGACAAGGACCTGCAGGAGAGCAGCAAGCCTAGCTGGCCAGTCCCATCACCCGACTGGAGAAACTGGTGGCAGAGGTCCTCCACCTTGACCCGCATGAGTAGCGGTGACCAGGACTACAAGTATGACAGCACTACTGAGGACAGCAACTTCCTAAACCCTCTCGGTGGGTGGGATGGTCATGCACCCAGTCACCGGACATTTGAGTCCAAGGAGCAGCCAGAGTATGGTAAGTTTGCGTTCCAGGCCTCTTATGGGCATCTTGGGATTGTAAAAATGAGTTTGGGGGAAATGAGAATGGTGAGGCATCGCTGAAAGTAGGCCAAGGAAAACAGAATTTTTCAACATGTGGCTTTTGTTCATCAGCTTTTAAATACAACTCTGTGCAGATGCACAGGCTGTACTGTGGTAGCTGCATTCCACTAGTAAGTCTATAATCTTAAAAATCATACCAGTTATCCCATAAGAGGGCCTTTTTTTAGTCCTAAATGTACTTTTTTTAAAAGCAAAGGAAACAAGGTTTCGTATTTATTTTTAGAGCAAGGATAAGTACAAATTTAGAATCGTGCGGTGGTTTGGGAACCAAAATATATTGGATAAATAACCAAGATCTAAATCGTGGTAGTATTTGGTGGATACACAAATAAGATGAATTATGTTGGTGCATGTGTGGGGAGTGGCACATGCAGCAGGAACATTGTGTATTTGCGTGTGTAATTCTCTTCCAGATGTGTCATGGCGAAAACAATTGTTTTCAGCTTGTTGTATGAAACAGTTGCAGGAACTAGAAACAGAGGAGCTACAGTTATTCCCTGCCCACGGCGGGATGACTCAAGGGAGGTGGAGTAAGATGTGCTCACAGGTAGCTCAGAGCCTCTTGGGGTTAAGCTGTACGTAAGTGCAGATTTTTAGTTGGAGCAAGGTTTCTGCTGCTGTGCTCACTAGATACTGCCGAGTGGCTGTCGTGCTCATTCAGCCTTATTTTCCCAATTCGGTTAACTTCAAGTCCTAGAGCCTTAAAAACTGAAAGACATTTTTCATGGAATGGTGTATTTGAACACATACATATGTGTTAAATTTTGTGGCCAGAAGATTAAAGTCTGTCCCTTCTTTCTGCACCTGCATTTATTTGTGGGCACGCTTTATTGACAAGAATTCATATATTAGGTAGTTATTCATTTAGGTAAAATAAAATTGCTTTCAATAATAATTCTGGTAGAAGAAAAAATGATAAGAACTACAAATATAAAAACAGAACAGGTTGAGCTCCAGCTGAATCTCTAACGTGGTATATTGAATAGCAGGTACTGTGTGTTTCATAGCGCAGTATAAACACAAGGTAGGTCGGCCTAAAATGTATCCTAGAGCTCTGTGCCATAGGCCAGAGTACCCTGCCAGTTGGAAAGGACTCCTGGCCAAACTGCGCCGTGCCACTGGCCTTGGCCGGGAGGATGCAGCAGCAGATCCTGCCCACATGGGGCTTTTGTGCTAGTCCTGCCCATTGGCTTGTCACATGTTTCACAACTCTGTCTCCCTCATCTGCCCCTGCCAAAAAGCACCGTACAGCTCTGCCCACCCTCCCTGTGCCTCCCCGGCTGGGCTTTCCACCTGCTCACCCTCCCTCTTCCTCGCCAACCACGTTGAGAAAAAAAAGCAGAGCTGGGAAGGAGAGCAGGGCCAGGGAGAGAGAGCAGATCACCTTTTCCTAAGAAGTCTTCTGCCGCTTGCAGACCGCTGTAGTGCCTGTCTGTTGGCAAATCCCAGAATCACGGGTCTTTGCACACAGACAGTAGCCATGGTCCCACCCACATCACACCATGGACACTTGATTCAGATGTGGTGGCTTCCTGATCGGCAACAGTGTACGAAAAGGAGGAGAAGCACATAAGGTCCCTGCCACGAGGAACTCGCATCTAGGCAGCTTGCTACGCGTGAGATACATAACCTTCCCCTACTCCTGGCAATAAATGTTTAATAGCACCCCACAGAGTTGTCATCAGTCATTACATATGGTACAAATCAAGTTCCGTGTTCTGCTAACCGGCTCAGGAAGCCCACAGACAGCATGGCAGTGGTGGGGGAGCAGGAATCGCGTGTAGCACAGAGGCCAGTGCAGGCAGGGATCTGTCCCTGTGTCTTGCCTGTACGTGCACATGTACACGCGTGTTCAGCCTGCAGCTACAGAGCACGGCTGCTCAGGGTCACTGGACCCAGTTTTGCTTTGCTACCAGTGCTCGTTTAACCCAAATGAGCAAAAGCTGCAAGTCAGGATCCCAGGGTCACTTAAATATCTCCTGTAGGTTACAGAGAAATCCCTTAAGACAGACATTCCCTAGCGAGAGACAGGGAGGCCAGTGGGGTTGGTTCATGGACTCCATTTGGTGGCCTTCACATGGTGGGACGTGCAACAGTCAACTCGGCAAAAAAAGGAGCCTGGTTCTAAGGGGTTTAGATACTTACAGTGGCACTGAGCCATGGTGGTGCAGACTTGGTACCGTTTGCCCTCGGCTGTCTACCAGAAGAGAAGAAAGTTGTGTTTTGTTTCCAGAAGGTTCCTGCTAGTAAAGAGATTTGATGTTATTTAATAATTCACATGAAACACTACAAATTACACGTTGTTGTGGGTGCAAGGTGCACATGTGGTGCCCTGTATTCATGGCAGTGCTCCCGTAATTTCTGTTTCCTGCTCAAGGGACTGAAAAGCAAAATTGCAATTTTCACGCATGCCCCTTAGCCTCCCATAGTCTGACACTGATTGTGCCCTAAAAATTGAGTGTTGTTGTGCTGTCGCTGTGTATTTTGAAAAGAAAAAAAAGAAAACTTCATTTATCCTATGCCTGATTACTCCATGGTCAGAAAACATATTCTTATTCACAGGGAAGTTATGTGCATGGATGTGTACTGTTAGTTCATGACCCAGCTTTGCAGCTGAGGATTCTCAGCTGCCAGAAGGTCAAAAGAGAAAGGAAATATTTTTTGAAATAATGTTGCATGCATTTCCCTGAGGAGCATCAAGTGTGAAAACCATTTAAACAGCAGGCTTATGCCTGGCATTTAGCCCGAGCTTCAGGTAGAGACATCTGGATTCCATTCTTGTTTTGCCTTCTTAATAAAAACCACTACACAGTAGTTTTGGGTAGTAGGAGTTTTGTTTTTTCATTTCCTTCCTCATCTTTGTTCTTACCCAGATTATATCGATGGTGAGGGAGACTGGAGCCCATGGTCCCTTTGTAGCGTCACCTGCGGGAGCGGCAACCAGAAGCGGACGAGGTCCTGTGGGTACGCCTGCACTGCCACCGAGTCACGGACCTGCGACAGGCCCAACTGCCCAGGTGTGGTCACCCTCAGGTGAAGGGCTGTCAGAGGGGAGTGGGGAGAGGCGGGCCAGGGCGGGAGCAGAGCCCTCCCCTACGCAAAGCCCGGGCCCCGTTGTTCCCTGGCTAGGTAGGAGTTCTGGTGGGAAGAGACACGCTGGGTTTCAAGGCCATTTATGAAATGGCGGGTTCTTTGCTAGTAATGACATGCTGCTAGATGCAGTCTGCTATCCCCTGGGACTTCAAAGACAAATCCAGGCTTTTTTTAGGTTACGGCAGTCATTTTTGTGCACGGTACGTTTTGTATTCCAAAGGGTGTAATCTACTCTCTTGAAACAAATTTGCATTAATTTTAGAATTTCAAAACAACTATGCTGACTGTTACCTCAGCGAGCTCCTATTTTGCTCTGCAGGGAATGGCCACGCCTGTGTCATGGGCAAATAGCTCCCCCCAGTTGCGTGGCATTTAAGTTTGGTGCCTAATGTAACAGAGTTGCTTTAATACTCCATATGTATTAATATGAAAAAAATACTTTAAATACCAGCTTTGCATTTCATTCCAGAGATTTTTGGGTTCATTGGGCATTAAGCTACAAAATTTCCTGTCCTAGAAAGTCAGTGTTAAGGTGGAAACTTCATCTCTGGTTTCATTACATGTTGTGTGATAATTGGAGAACTATCAAACAGCAAGCTTGGTCCCGCAGCAGCTGTGCACAATGGGATGAAGGAATGTATAGTTTTGGCTTGAATGTATTCAGAAAATATGGCCAAGGAGCCTTACCTTAGCTCCTACCCATCCACAGGCAGTGACAGCCAGTGAAGTGCCAGTGACAGACGTGTCCTACCGTTTGGCGGTTTTCGCTTTGGGGAAAGCAGGGCTGAGCACTCAAACCTGCACCATAAAAACTTAAAGCTCTTATGGAAAACTTCCTCTTGATGGTCTTTACATGCTGCTGTGTGTTTGGATTTAGGCAAGTTTGTGATGCAGTAGTTGCCATGAGACACGTGCAGTTGCACATGAGATATGTTGCACATGAGATATGTGCAATTTCAGTACTTCCCAAGATCGGAGAGAAGTAAAAACACAGAAAGGCAGAAATTCTTCAATGGGAGGTCAGGGGTTTTTGATGGGGAGTGAAAGGTCAGCAGTGCTGGAGAGAAAACTTGGGAGCCTCAGTGAGAGGATTGGAGAGAAGTTTCTCACTTGTAGATAGATGCATGCATCCGTTGCAAGGTCATGGCTGTGAGGCAGTTCAGGAGAAAAATGTGTCTGGGTGCTCTCATACATCCTAAAACCTCAATAATAAGGGGTTAATTCCAGATGAAAGGATGTAGCCCCCAGTTATATTCTCCAGTATTTATTACCAGCTAGCATCAAACAGTGGCAAACTTGAAAGAATATATTATGCCATATAAGAGACCCCCAACGATCAGCAAACAAAATATATTCACTCTTTGGGGCTGTGCTGACATTTTTAAAATTACAAGGGCAAAGCTCAGCTTCTGCTGTTTGTAATTCCGGCAGTGAAATACTGCCTTGTAATGGGTTCTTGGGTATCTGTTATTCTGCATCTACTGCTGGAGTTAAGACAAAGCCCTACGATAATTTTATTGAGAAGCAGCCTGAGGCTGTTTTGAAGCTTTGCAAGCTACTATTATGTCCCAGTTCAGGAGATCAGGAGAAAGTTCACTGGCAAGATGGGTAGTGAACAGACATCATTTTAAACCATAGAGTTATCACGTATTAAAGAGCTTTCTGCTCTCTTTGTGGATCTTTAATCCAATGGAGAGGAGAAAACCCACAAACCTGTTGAAATGCTGCTTTGAGGAGACATTTGGTTCAAGGCTACACGTGCAGGAACACCAGGCTGGTGGGCAGGCCAGACTAACACAGCAGTGAGAGGATGTTTACTTCAGCAACATCAATTAATACGTTTTCTGGCAGTCCATGTTTCTCTCTGCTGACAGCAACACTTAACTGGAGGTTGTTGGAAGATCCCAGTATTTCATTTGATTGCTCTAGGTGGTAGGGGATGGGATTGGTGGAGAGTTGATTTATCTCTCACCGACTGACACCTTTCAACTCCCTGGCACTGGGAGAGACCAACAAGGGCCAGTCTTCTTGTCATAGCATCACTCTTCCTCATACTTCCTGAAAAATGGTTGCCCACATAGAGATAGGAACTCATTCACCTGTCTTCAGGCACGTCACTGTTTCAGGAGGTGACACAAAGGGTGACTCCTTTAGACATCACCTTTACCCAGGGCTTTAGAGCTTCCATTAGGACACTTGTTTTTACCTCATTAGTCACTTGTGATACATGTTCCGGAGAAGATGCTGGTCACCTAAAGCTGACCAGGAGGCTGCTGGTGCAGCATGTGCAGAGCTCCTCCCTGAATTACTGGGCAATACTGGCAAGCCTTGCATCAGGAAGAGGAGGAACAAAATTGGTTTCCTCGCTGCTGTGCCTGCCGTGGGTCCATAACTGACCAGTTTGTTGCTTAAATATGATCTAAGCTCTAAAACCTGAAAACTTTTGACCTCTGGGCTAAGCTAATTCTTTATCTTCCTAACACCACAGATTCCTTGGTCATTTTACTGTTACATGAACACTCCCTCCAGCAGCAACTCCAGATTACTTCCCTGCCAAACAGAAGCACCTCTTGGAGCTGGGGAGGGAGGGGATGACGAGGAGGCAGTTGATTGCATTGTGCTTTAATGGGAAAACACCCGCACCACTAACGCCTGTTTGTCTTAGGGATCGAAGATACCTTCCGGACAGCTGCCACAGAGGTGAGCTTACTTGCAGGAAGTGAAGACTTCAACACTACCAGACTGTTTGAAGTTGGTAAGCAGCCCAGTCAACCTTTCCATGATAGATAAGAGACTTCCTTAGATTTTTCTGGTTTGACTCTCACTGCAGGACCAAGACTTTGAGTGCACCATTAAAAAATGTCAATAATAATGGCCATTTGTTATCTTGCTGAAATGTACAATAAGAACCTTAGCTTGCTTCTCTCACAGCCTTTCTCCTCTGAAGTCTTAGCAAATTTCTGTGCTGCTTTCATTATCAAATGGTGTTTCTCTGTCCTAGTTCAGAAAGGAGCTGTAAGGCTGCACACTAACGAACGGAGGGAAAAAAATCAAACACTGTTTAGCGTTTTGCTGAAATAGCCGCAAATGGAAGATACTGTAAATGCACTTCTGGTACAGCTGTCACATTAAAACAAATGACAATGACTTCTACGAGCACACATACGCTTTTATACCCGTCTGTGCTGCAGTGGGGCTGTCCAGAGAGATTTTATAGGGCATGACTTGATACTGATCTAGCTAAAGCTCAGCCCAGCCTCTCTAATGTTCTGGTTTCATCCCTCCAATGAAACCATGGTGTGGCCACTCTTAGGCACTGGGCGCTGGACTAACTGGGTAAACAATGTAATCCAGCACCTCCCTCCTATGGTGGCAGAGCACAATAGTTAATGACAGCCAGGATAGGACTCTTTAAGGAGCTAGAAAAACAGGACACAAGCTCACTAAGTAAATATTTTGCAAGAATGTTTGTGGCAGGAGATTTTAGCTCCCAGTCTTTGCCTTACTCCAGAGTTCTGTTAAGCGAGTGTGAGCAAGATGTGCAGGTTTTTTTTGAAAACCTTAAATAATGTTTTAGGTAGGAGAGGTTTAACTGGATTCTCTGAAGACTCTTGTAAAATAATAAAGTGCCAGTATTAAATATGCTACTAGTCTATAAATTTCTTTAATCTCAGCTACAAATCATGGCTCTGCTGCCATTAAATCCTCCTAATGTACGGACACTCAGATATTATGTCACATATGCCCTTTTAGAATCTGAATCACTTCTGGCTGCGTTTGTCAGCTGTCAGTCTCTGTGTTTGAACTGCAGCTGCTTGAAATACCCCTTTGGGAAGGTGGAGACCAAATAGGAAAACATATTTGTTAGTTAAAAGAAAGACCAAATTAGGGGTTAATAATGAACTTCAGAAAAAGTAATCCAGGCCTTGCTTGCCATCTTGGTGTTTCTAGAGTCATGAGAAACTTAATCCTGCCACATCTGAATCTGCTGGTGAGCACCTTCTTACAAGGTGAGTGCCTGGACTAGGGCTTTAAACTGGAGACTGGCATCAAATCCCGGAGATTCCCCTATGTCAGTTCTGTCACTCGTAAACCCATGATAGTGTCTCTTGTGCTGTGTGGGGATATCGGCAGCTTCGTTAGAACTTGCCAGGCAGAAGAAGTGATAGAGATTCTTAGTGGCGTGGTGCTGCGCTGTAGCTCAGACGAGCACACTGCAGCCAGCCACACACTGATTTCTGTATCTGAGGAGACGGCACGTGAACGCTCTGCAGGCAGGGAGGCCAGCTTTGGCTGCCCTTCCTTCCTTGGGCAAAGCACTGGTGCTGAACAGCTACTTGTTGGCTCCGCTCGTTTGTTACCACTGCTGATTGCACGAACTGGGATGCTGCATAATGTAGCTTAAGTTTCCATTTCCTGCCCCTGAACAGATACTGATAGCTGTGAGCGATGGATGAGCTGCAAAAGCGAGTTCTTGAAGAAATACATGCACAAAGTAGTCAATGATCTTCCCAGCTGCCCGTGCTCCTACCCCAGAGAAGTTGCGTACAGCACTGCTGAAATCCATGATCGAATTAAGAGGAAAAACTTTCGCTGGAAAGATGCAAGTGGTCCAAAGGAAAAACTGGAGATCTATAAGCCCACTGCCCGCTACTGCATCCGCTCCATGCTCTCTCTGGAAAGCACAACGCTCGCGGCACAGCACTGCTGCTACGATGATAACATGCAGCTGATTACCAGAGGGAAAGGGGCAGGCACACCGAACCTGATCAGCATCGAGTTCTCAGCAGAGCTCCATTACAAAGTGGACATTCTGCCTTGGATTATATGCAAGGGTGACTGGAGCCGGTACAATGAAGCACGGCCTCCCAACAACGGGCAGAAGTGCACGGAAAACCCTTCAGATGAAGACTACTACAAGCAATTTCAAGAAGCACGGGAATACTGAGTTTTTCCTCCTTTTCAGACACAAAACAGCATCCGTTTCCTGGATGCCAAAGAACTGATGACGGCTGCTGCATGGGCTCCTTGACAGGGGTCGATCAGTTTCTTTCTAATGAATGTATATAGTTGTAATATAATACATAATTATTTTTCATAGTGTGTGTAATTTATAAACACGTATCTCCCTATCTCGCACACACCTATTTTTACATACAGACATACATAAAACTTGTCCTGGTACGATTTTATACTGCAATAACGTTCATTTAATAACACGCATTTCATTTTATTCCCCAACTGTAACGTGAGGGGGGGAAGGGGGGGCAGCTGCCACCACGGTCGAGCTCCAAGCCCGCAGCTGAGGAGGGCACATATTTAAAAGTTGTTATAAACAATAGAAGTGAAGAATGTACTCTTCCATATGGGAATGGTTTACAAGATTAATGCACCTATGGCATCAGATTTCTCTGTAATTGATTTAATGACTAGTCATATCTAAGAAAGGGAGAATCTTTTCTCTTTTTGAAGGGTAATTCTCAAAAGTGAATATAGACAGTTACCAGCATTTTTTTTCTTGGAATACTTCCTTTTACCTTCTTTGCAGTCCACCTGGGGTAGGCTTGCAGGGAGACGTAGCTGTGGTTTTCCTATGGAGCAGAACAAGTCCCAGTGCTGTGGTTCTGCAAGAGTTACAAACTCCTGGTGACATCTCAGGTATGGAGCTGTCAGGGCTCCTGTCTTGTGCTGGGCAGCAGATCTGCAGGACAGCTACCTGTGAACTGAGCAGGACATAAGTCTTTGGAGGAGGGAGGCCACAGAAGGAAACCATGTCAAAAAAAAAACCAAACCAACAGTTACTTCCCCGTTTTTAATATGAAGAGTGTTTAGATCTGCTGGTTTGCTACTTTTAAGAAAAGAAAGAAGCTTATTTTTTTAAAGAACAGGAAAAGTGGAATACACGTTTCTAAGTTCCCTGAGATAAAGCGTGCAACCACATGGCACCAGCCCTTTTCCCCCATTTATCGTATGCCGAGTGCACAGTGTCCTGCAGAAGAAGCAATTCTTAACGGAAGCTGTTTGGGAGGAACTGTCAGTGAGTTAAAAATGTCTTAATTTTTAAAAAAAGCTAGCATTATTTTTGTAAAGTATTTATTGAATTGTAACAACACACACGTGGGATATGTCTCTGACATGAAAGGCTTCTGCAGATGGAACTTGATTGCCGAGAATAAGACTGTTGTTAGGGAAAGGTTTTCCAAATTTTTATGAAGTGCACGTTTACATACCGACTCCTGTAACCGAGCAGCCGATACCTACGTTCTTTTAAAGACAAAAATGACACCATGGGTAAATAAATACAGTTCCATCCTGTAAAAAGCTGTTTTGCTGCAAGTCGGTGTCTTCTTTGGACAACTAAGGCTAAATGTTCCTAGAGGAATGCCTGGGTTGGGGTCACGTGGTGTGATACACAGCGTGTGGCACCTCCCACGGCGGTGAGGCGGAGCTTGCACTGCTGTCAGTCTTAGCTGCAAGATTCAAGACAGCTCCTTCTGCTGTGCACACGCACACATACGTACTGTGCAGCTTTTCTCTGGCTCTGTGGCCTTTCAGGTGCTGGTTGATGGTGACTCCCCAGGCAGACATGTCCACAGTGATCCCCCCGCCACTAACATAACAAGTCCACTGAGTCTGGGAAGTGTGAGGCTGATGTTGGTCTGCCCAAGTGGTGCAAATCAGGGGACTGAGGAGCAGCCTGGGCCTTGGCCACCTGCTCTGACCAAATGTGCGGTGCGTACACTGCGAAGGCTCTCCCCAGCTCTGCCAGACCTAGTCTGACAGGCTGCAGAGCCTCAGCACTGCGCTTACGCACCAGGTTTCCAGAAACACAGCAGTCCAGGCAAAGCTACTGCACATATCCAACAGCAACTGGTCTACTGAGGTAACTTCCACAGCTGGGAATCTTGGCCAATTCATTGGATCTTCCCAGACGCAGGCTTGAGTTGGTCATGGGGGGAGCCGTGGGTATATTCTAGCACTAGCTGGTAGTAACAAAACATGTTTAGCTGAGCAAGAGGGTAAACATGGGGATCGCCCCTTAATTTTTATAGAAACCAGGTTTTGTAAATTCTTGCAAGGTCAAAAGAAGGAGCCACTAGCTAGTGGAGCCGGTTAAATTGACAGCAGATGGATGAAGGGCACAAGCAACTCCAGGATCAGTCATGTAATAGGGAAGACAGGTATTTTCTGCAGCGTGGGGCGAAAGTGCTGCTTTAACAGTCTCAGGTTTCTCTGGGGGGCAACGAGAGGGCGGTCACAGTTCTTGAAGTACAAAACACTTCCCTGCAGTCTGTGGATTAGTAAATTATGGTGCTATTGAGAAATGCTACTACACCATTAATACGGAACATAACAAATAAAGTGTCAAGGAAGAGGAAAAATTAGTCTAATAAATGAAATGACGCACAAAGTTTCAAGTGTGGTAACACTCCTAATTTGCCAAGGCTAGAAACGGAGGGAGTCTCGTAACCGCTGATTGGGACCTACCAGGCTTTTCACAGGCTGAGTCTTGGAGCAGAGCTCGAGAGAGTGTTTGCACTTCTGTGGTCTTAAGCAATGGTCTTTATTAAACACAAAGTCCTATTTTATAATAAATTATGATCCATTCAGGAGTGGGCTGGGTTTTTTCGTTTCTATTTTATTTATCTCCTTTCCAACAACTAAAGCTGTACCTGGAATGACTTTGTGTCCTTGCCCTTAGCAAGCTGCTGGAGTTTACCATGCCTGAGTTTGGCTCAGCGTCTTGAATACAAAGCTCTTCATATTAAGAGTAAGACCCGAGGAAGGGTTTGGGGTCTCAGGTTCCCAGACACTGGTCAGGAGGTAGGAAAAGCTGCTCTTACATCTCTCAGTTGCCACAGAATGGGCGTATTGGAAGACCCCACCAAAGGGAGATAGAAACGAGCAGAGCTAAACTGGGCTTCTGGTCTCCACACTGAGAAATGCTCAGGGAGTCCCCCACTGGCTGCCATCCTGCTTCCCAAAAGGAAAGTTAAAATACAGACTTCAAAGCAACCTCGCATTCCGCATCTGAGCAGTTCCAGTTACTGGTGTCTCATGTCTCTCAGCGAAGCTGCAGTAGGCTGTTTTTTACCTCCTGGCCTCTTGTTCCTCTGCACTACCTTTCTGCTGGGCAAGCTCAAGCTGCTTTTCCAGCAAAAGGAACAGGACCAGTCATCCAAGATATTTTTAATCCTGATCGATGAACAGATGCAGATTACCGCATGGCTTTACAGTCAAGCTGGCAGGAACGCCTTGAGCTGGCACCGCTGCTGAGGAAGATGTGTGGAGCAGTGCCCGAGGCAGCCATAAATGGACGGAATTCATACCTTTGATGGTTAAAAGGAGGCGTGGGCCTGGCTTCGCGTTGCCCGCACAGCTGCTGAGCAGCAACATTCCACTAACACAACCCGCAGCGATGCATATGGCTTATAGGACAACACAGCGAAAAACAAAAACATACACGCGTTCACGAATCCCCGCAGTCCTGCACGAGTTACCAGCTGCATTGTGTCCCCCCACCCTGCTGTGTTAAATGGTTAGCGCTGTCATCACAGCGCACTCTTCGAAAAACGCCAGTGAGGTCGTAGGACCGCCTTCTCCAGCTACAGCATCTCCATCGAGGTTGTAGCGTTCCTTGCCTGGGGTAGCTGAAGCACCTGACACTTTCAACTGAGTCGGGTCAGGTGAGTCGAAGACGGGAGAAGGGGAACATTCACTGTTCCTGGTTTGCGGTCGAGAGCTGGCTGAGTGTGAGCCAGCAGTGTGCCCAGGTGGCCAAGAAGGCCAAGAGCACCCTGGAGTGTATCAGAGATCTTGTGGCCAGCAGGAGTAGGGAAGTGATTGTCCCTCTGTGCTCAGGACTGATGAGGCCACACCTCAAGTATTGCTTTCAGTTTGGAGCCTCTCACTGCAAGAAGGCCAGTGAGGTGCTGGAGGAGCACAACGAAGCTGGGGAAAGGGCTAAGCACAAGTCTTAGGAGGGGCGGCTGAGGAACCTGGGACTGTTTAGCCTGGAGAGAAGGAGGCACGGGGAGACCTTCTCGCTCTCTACAGCTGCCTGATAGGAGGTTGTAGCAAGATGGGGATTGGTCTGTTTGCCAAAGTAAAAAGCAAGACGACAAGAGGAAAGAGCCTTAAGTGGGCCCAAGAGAGGTTTAGGTTGGCTATTCAGAAAAACTTCTTCACCAAAAGGGTTGTCAAGCCCTGGAACAGGCTGCCCAGGGCAGTGATGGAGAGATTTAAAAGAAAAGCTGCTGGAAAGCAGCTCTGTGGAGAAAAACCTGGGTGTTCTGGTGCCAACAGGATGACCATGACCCAGCAATGTGCCCTTGTGGCCAAGAAGGCCAATGGCATCCTGGGGTGCATCAAGAAGAGTGTGGCCAGCAGGTGGAGGGAGGTTCTCCCCCCCCCCCCCCTTCCACTCTGCCTTGGTAAGGCCTCATCTGGAGTACTCTGTCGAGTTCTGGGCTCCCCGGTTCAAGAAGGACAGGGAACTACTGGAGAGAGTCCAACAGAGGGCTACAAAGATGATGAGGGGGCTAGAATATATCTATTATGAGGAAGGCTGAGGGACTTGGGGCTTTTAGCCCAGCGAAGAGAAGACTGAGGGGAGATCTACTCAGTGCTTATAAATACTTTAAGGGTGGGTGTCAGGAGGATCAGGCCAGTCTTTTTTTTGATGGTGCCAGGACAAGAGGTAACAGGCACAAACTTGAACACAGGAAGTTCCATCTAAACATGAGGAGTAAAGTCTTTACTTTGAGGGTGGCAGAGCATTGGAACAGGCTGCCCAGAGAGGCAGTGGAGTCTCCATCTCTGGAGACATTAAAAAAACCCACGTGGATGCTGCCCTGTGTGACCTCTCTAGGTGAATGTGCTCTGCCAGGGTGGGTTGGACTAGAGGATCTCCAGAGGTCCCTTCCAACCCCTATCATTCTGCATGATGCTGTATGACGTGATTT
Organism: Eurystomus gularis; assembly: GCA_013400335.1. Classification (NCBI taxonomy): domain Eukaryota; kingdom Metazoa; phylum Chordata; class Aves; order Coraciiformes; family Coraciidae; genus Eurystomus; species Eurystomus gularis. The sequence goes on along the minus strand of VZZY01010114.1, from coordinate 1,129,524 downwards.
AATGGTGACCTGGCAGTGCTGGGTCAACAACTGTTTGTTGGATTTGGTGATCTTAAAGGTCTCTTCCAACCAAAATGATTCTATTATTCCAAGAATCTGCTGCGTCCTGGCAGAGGACTGCAGTATACATGAGAGCCATGTAGCGAGGGGCTGCCCCTGGCAGACCACAGAGAGCCCTGGTGCTGGTTGGCACCAGGAAGGCAGCAAGGGAGCTGCCTGAGGCTGAGGAACCGCTGATGTTCCCCACACCATGCTCCCCTTCCTGCTCTCTGCATCCTGAAGCAGCCCAGCAACCGGCGTGGCTCGCTGCAGTGGGTGCCTGCCGGGCAGCACTGCCTTGGCTCGCACTCAGCAAGCACCGAGTCATGCATTCACCCATCCTTGGGGAAAACTACTCACGGTTGGGCTGGGCAGCCCACACAGAAACCTGGCAAGTGCCAGTCCTAGCAGGGTCAAGAAGCTGGCAGGGCAGGGCGCCTGTTTATAACCCGCCCAGACAAACTCTGCAGGCTCCACAGTCAGCCTCACACTCGTCCAGCACCACACGAGAGGCAGTGGCACGGCCAGGCCACCGCTTCTCAATCCAGAGGAGGAAGCCTGCAAAACCAACACGGACAACCACGGATCTCTTCATGCTCTCTGCAAGCACCTGCAGAGGCACAAGCACGGCCACGTCCCTCCTTCCCTACACATGGAGCCCAGAGCGCTTGGGAGGGAGGGTGTGAGCAGGAAGAAGACCAGCAGTAAGCACCAAAAGAAAGATGACCCTTTTTCCAGCAAACTGGTGTGAGTGCGTGTGGCTGCCTGGCCTGCCTGTGACAGCTGAGTGAGCACGTGTTTTCCTATCACCGGTCCCCCCTCCTTGCCTTTGTAACTTTTAATGGAAAAATGTGTGGGCAGTTTCCATTATGCCTGCAGTGTTTCAGACAAATTAAGGGGTTGGCTAAGAAATCACTGGTTTCATATTTCATACAAAATACACACATGCATATATTTATATATCTATGTAAATGAATTCAGGATATCCTCCAGCCATACACTTACAGCAGCAGGTTACTGAGTGTAGCGGCCTACACAAGATCCCTTCCTTTTGGCCTGCACGGGAAGATGTGAGGCTATTTTTGCACTTGCACAGGGCTGAAGGGCCCGGAAGCTGAAATGGCAGAAGTCAGTCATGCTTCGGCTCTGCCTGGTACTTGAGTGGCAGATTTATTCATTTTTTCCTGTTCAGCTGCATTGCTAAAGCCACATACGCCTTTTATGACTCTGCTAATTTTCTATCAGTTTAGGGAGTTGCAATTTTTTTTCCTTATTTGTTCTCCAGCACAAAAAGGATCAGAGGTGGGGGGTGATTTTTAAGCACACAAAGCAGCTTTTCATTCAGTAAAATGCACAATTTATAAGGGATTCAGAATGTTATACTCTGGAAGCAATAGCAGTATCACACAGGTCAAACTGGCCAACCCTCATAAAACTAAGTATGGGCGGCTCTGGTTTGCAGAGGAGCGCTTAGATAATATTTTCTTTTTAAAACTGGGCAAACAGCATTATGTGTGTTAAATGTCAGAGTCTGCCATTTATTATGGGCCTGACCAACACTTCGCTTAGAGTGGAACAGTGCTTCACTCCATGGATTTCAGAAGGGCTCTAGTATGACTCTGAAACATGCCTGAAGCGAGGGACAGCAGCTGCTCACAATGGTGGTAGGCACAGGAGGAGAGTCAGGAAGTTTGGGGAGAGCAGAAGGCTGAGGAACCAGCTCCTGCTCCAAGCACCATCCTATGGGCTGGCACCTGCCTCTGCATTTGTTCCCAAAGCCAAGCTGCAGCCATCCCACTTCCCAGGGGCTGCTCTGGAGGGGATGTTGCTCAGCCACAAAGAGCCAGGGCACCGCTGGCCTTGGGAAAAGCCCTGTCTGGAGGAACAGGGCTCTCTGCATCAAGTAAGAAGGTGGGAAATGTCTAAATGCACTTGCCCATGCAGACACGGGATTTCCCGTGTCCCACTGTCCTTGGCAGTGTTTACCATCATGCTCTTATGTTATCTTTCTCTTACAACTGCCTGGGAAACACACAGAAGAAGAGTGTAGAAATGGGAGGAATTGCCTCAAGTTGAGAAAGAGGACACAGTAACAGAAATGACTTCTGGCTGGTGTGCAGAGGAAACAACAGTGCACTGAGTTACCAAGTGGCCTCATTAAGGGTCACCAAAATTTAAATCAGGGTATGGGTAATGATATCCTGAAGGAGGGCAGCCTCCAAGAGCAGAAAGTCAGAAGGAACAAAGCAAGTCTTGAAAAGGAGCCAAGCAAAGGAATTGCTGAAGCCATGCCCAGTCCCCAGCAGGCTGAGGGCTTCCCTTGCCTGGCTGTACACACACAGACCCATTCCCCAACTATTTCACCATATATTTAATCAGCATGATACCAGAAAAGCCAAATTAAAAGCTACAGCAGTAGGTGTAAGGGGAGGAAAAGTTACAAAGGCCTTTTTCCTGAATAACAGCCCAGGCAGCCTCATGCTCACAGAGGCCGCAGCTCAGTGGTAGCTGCACCACAGCTTTTAGCTGCCCACGAGATGTCCATGGCAGTGGTTAACCTTGACAAATAACTATGTTTGCCCTTGCCCATAGTGGCCCAGCCGTCAGTATTCCTGTAATTTAATGCAGCCTTTGCTCAAAAGGTCAACCCTCTTTCTCTCACACCCGTATCAAGGGTTTGCTCCCCTCCCAGCATCATCAGCTGCACAACGGAGCAGGGGCATTGGCTTGGGGCACTTTGCAATTAGTTTTTTTCCCCGGAAGGAGAGACCTGGCCTCATCTTCCTAGCACGCAGGCAGGAAGCACAAAGCCACCAGAGGTGCACAGGCTGGAGGTGGGAGACGAAGCTGTCCCAACCTCAACCTCAAACACAACCGCATCTATCATTGCTAGGTTGGGTGGCCTGGTTCGAAATCCAGCACTGGTTTTCCAGCCAGCAGGACTGCCCCATGGATTCAGCCTGTGGTGCCAAAGCAGCAGTGTGCTCTGTGTCTGTAACTAGCACTGATGAGGAGAAGGAAGGTGGGAAGCCCTGAGAGCTACATACTTCAAGATCCAATGCTGCCAAGCTGAACCTCAGTCCAGGGGTGGAAACAGCACCCAGGCAGCCATGCAGGGAGCTGGGCCTCACCCACACCAAAGGGCTGCATGGAAGGAGAGCGAGCTGTGATGTCTAAGTCACTGTTAGGGGGTGTTTGGCTTGCTTTAGAAAGATGAGACGAGGTAACTCCAGCTGTAGAAGAGGAGATCTGCAAGGCCAGGGAGTCCCACAGGACTATCAGGTCCATCAGACACCTCCAGGCTGGCAAGCCTCCTGTGAGCTGCAAAAGTCTCTTTAATCAGAGCTTGAATAGAGGCCAGCAAATTTGATAGAAACTGTGAGATTCAGATTTTTTTCCCCTCCCAGGAATATCCTGCTGTTTCTCCCACAGATTGCCTACTGCAAAATTTCCCACCACTGCTCTCCAGGCTCTTCAAAGCCAGAGCCCTCCAGAGACACTTATTGTCTGGCAGCAAAGTAAAGAAAGGGAGCAGCAGCACGATCACCCCACACACAGCTACATGTCGTCCAGCACATCATCGCACCCCAAAAATGCCAGTTGTTGCCAGGCCCTCCTTTGTACCAACAGTACCAGCTTTTCTACCTGCTGGTTCATTTTTTCAGGTAAAGCCAGATGTGGCCTTCAGTGAATGCTATCACAACCGGTGAGGGCCATTTGACAGCCTCCTCTGAAAGACACCATGCCAATATGTTTGCTGCACACCCCGGGATGCAGGGGACAAGCAACAGCATCTCTCCTACCGCTGACTTGCACTGTGTCAGCTTTGCACAAACGCGGTAGCACATGGCAGAGGCATCACTGCAGGGTCTGACAGCACAGCCCAGCACCACTGGCAGTGGCCATTGCATTGCCCTGACTTATTCCAGGACACTTCTCATGCCAGATTTTTCTTTTTTTAATGGGAAGAGGCAAAACCAGACCTCCTGCATGAAGACAATTTGTCTCTTCTGGACGAGTTCCAGCATGAGAAGGGTACTTTATACATATGGGCTCTCTTTCATGTTTGATTGCTGGACTAAGATCACATTGTTGTCCAGTTCAAGGGGGGGAAAAAAAGAGAGCAAAACCCACACAAATCAGGAAAGCATTAGGTAAACTTAGCTAAGAATACATCTTCTGACCAAATGGAGAGCAATGAGCTTTCATATAATTAGACTGTCTGCAAGAAGTAAAAAAGAACAAACTGCGATGCTTTCAGTGCTGTGGGAGATGTGCAGTCCCCAGGAGGTGACCGTGTCTCTTCCCCGAGCATTGGGTCGGTGTCCCTGGGCAGGTTGCAGGGTGAGTGCAGTTCAAAATGCCTTCAGAAACTCTGTCTTTGCTCCAAATGCCATCCCTTGCTCAGTGCAGAGCCATGAACACATGAGGATAATGCGTGAAAACTAGCCCTGACTGATCAAAAAGTGTTTGAATACTGCCTTCGGATTTGCACGAGGGGAGCAAAATGCTGGGTTTTGGCAGCACAGGGCACAGCGAGCACAAGAGCGGGTCGGATGAATGGGACCACTGGAGGGAAAGGTACTCTGGACCAACACATGGTATCAAAAAAAATAAATGATCCTGTCCTTCATATAATGACGCCTTCTGTTACAACCTTCTCCTTAACGGGGATGGCACAAATGGACGTTGAAAGATGCAGGCACAGCAATGGGCACATGGGCCTGACACCTCACCTACGGCGAGTGGTGGGGATCCTTCGCCTTCCAAAGTCAACAGCGAGGCTCAAATCAGCTTTAGCCCAGTCTGTTGTTTCAGGAATGAACTCTTTACCAAAAAAGAACCAAGTAAACATTTTCCATTCTCTCTCTTCCTAGACATTGAGCAAGAGTAACTTGTAAATTGCTTCCAGCAACTTCGGGACAACAAGGGAACAAACAACTATCAACAAGCATTACACTCGTTGCTTCACACAAAACCAGTTATGAGACTGAAGGGATCCTGACAGGCAACTGGAAAGCATTTCTTTTCATGCTAAATTTATTGTATTTTAGACCAATTTTCCATAATTTAAAATGTGCGATGTAATAAAGAGATGGAATGCCTTCTTTTGCCATATTATTTCACACCCAAGGCCTCAGAGCACTTTTGTGAATCAAACTCTGCAATAGTTTTGCAAAGCAATGGTTTAGGAAGCAAAGAGCTGGAAATAGAGGGCAGTTTTCAGAGCTGTTGGTGGCCGCAGAGGAGCCTGTAACAAAACCAAAGCAGCATCCCAATATCTGGCCTCCCTGGTCCCGTGCTGGAACCAGGGGCTTTTCCCTCCTTGGGCAGATGTCTGCTGATAGGACACTGGTTTCCTTCACCTGGCACTGGAGCTCCTCACCCGCGCACCCACGCTGCACTGCACCCCGGCGGTGAAAGACATTTGGAAAGAAAGGTGAGATGGTTTCACCGAAGTAGGAAGCAGTGCACATTTTGCACTATTTCAGTCTCCCCAGGAATTAAACAGCAGCAGCTATCTTGACATCATTGCTAAATGGACCGTAGCTAACCGGGACCATTTGGTGGTCCCAGTTCAATTCCCATGGGCAAGCAGCCCCACTGCAAAAGCCAGTTGTGACTGGCACTGTTAGACAAAGACCTCAAAGCCTGAGCAAACATAAAGGCTTTGCTGCTGCTTGGTGATGCTGCACATATGGGTGAGGCTTTTTAGTACTTCCATGCAAAGGAACTTGCTTATAAGCAAGCACTACTAGGGGAGATCATTCGAACATAAGTGGTTTTAATTCTGATACTTCCTAAGCTTTCAGTGATGATGTCTCATCCCCACCACTAGTTTAAACAGAAACTGAGGAGCCATCAGGTTGTGCATGGCAGAATCCTGTGCCCATGCTGAACGCTCTCCACACCTCGAAGCAGTGCATACACGTACAAATCCTCCACTCCTCAGAGTAGGAAAGAGGGTACAGGCAGCTGGTGCCGATGGTGCAGACGTTTGCTCTCAGTGGCTCTCAGGAATGCACCGCTCGCGGGGCGGCTCGATGATACGTTGTCCTGCATCCAGGAGGGCTTTGTTCTCTGTGGGGTGAAACCTCAGCCTTCAGTTTATTAAATGCAATTGCAGAAGCCAAAAGGATGAGTCACAAAGCCAGTTGTGTAAGCACGCATATGATGAAAGCACAGAGGACATGCGTTTTCTTCATGGAAGATCGCTCAGGTCTGGCAAAGCCCTTCTGATGGGCACGAGCAGGCAGCTGGGACGTAGCCCCCATCCATCACCTCCCACCCGATGCTGGGGAAGGCTCAGGCAGGTACCTGGTGCAGGTATTGGCTGCAAACCAGCCACAGAGCAACAAAGCAAGCAGCAGGTATGGGCGCAGCGGTGGGGACGCACTGGTACATGACTTCCCTCACAACACCAGCAATAAAACTCTCTCTGTTGTTACTAAGGATTTGGCCAAAAAAAAAAGAGGAGTCCCACCTGTCTTCCTTGGATACAGTGCTGTCTCTCCCTGCCTCCCTGGCCACAGCAGCTCCCAACCCCTCTTCTCACTGCCCCTGTTGCCCAGCCCGTTTTAAAAGATAAATTAGGAAAAGTGGAAGGGAGGGGAAGAGGGACGAGCACCCCAAAAGCTCCACCAACACAAGGTGCCAGCACAGGACACCTTCACCAGCAAGCAGATTACAAACAGCATCCCCTGCGGGATGCGAAACGTACAGAAGCAAGAGCATGTCCTGGCTCAAGCTGGGCAGCGTTTGTCTGATCCCGCTCCCTGCTCACAGCAGATTGCAAAGCCTTCGCCAGGACCAAACACCTGCCCGAGCGCAGGGCGGGAGGCCTTTCGCCAGGACGGGATCCTGCCGCTCGTCTGCACTGGGCCAGATCGACGCGCTTTTGCTTGGGAAAAACAGGGCTGCCTGTGGAGCAGCACCGGGGCGAGGGAAGGGGGAGCAAACACCTGCGGGTGCTGCTGCTGCTGTGGCAGAGATGTCTCAACCTCAGACAGCTCATAGCCCCACAGGGTCTGGAAGGAAAACAAAAGCTATGGCTTAAAATCAGCTCTGGGGACAGCTGTGCCTTTACGTTGCCATTGCTCACAAGTTTTGACCTCACGGCTGTCGGCTCCATTGGTGGTGTAGGTAGACCCCCAGAAAAGCAACCAGGGGTCGGATCCGCTTTGTTCTCCTCACCCAGACTGTCTCTTTCCCTCACCCCCTGCCTCCAGCCAGATGTGCTCACTGCCTCTCTCCTGCCAGCCCTTGCGTTCACCCTGGTGTTAATTCAGCAATTCAATTCAGGAAGCTGATCCAGCTGAAATCCTCAACAGGAAAAAAAAAAAAAAAGAGTTTCCAACCAGAATATAAGCAGTGCCTTTGAACACAAAAACCTTTCTAATTTGTTTTTTTTTTTTAAAATATAGAAGAAAGAGACTGAAATATCACCAGAAAAATCTCTTTTTAAGCTGAAGAATAGTGCCATGAAAATACCAACCTTCTGACACCATAAATTGAGTTGAAGAGGAGATGGTGCCTTTACTGAAAGAGACATCAGACTGTATGGAATTCATCACTGGTTTACTCTTTTAAAATAAATCAGCTGGCAAAGTTAGGATGTGACCTACTTAATTTGTTGTCTTGAAACTTGACGAGCATTTAAGATTTGTTCCCAAAGCCTGGAAAAGGAGAGGGGTTGAAAAATGCAGGCACCATATCCAAATCTCTGTGTTGAGATGTCATCTTCTTTTTGGCCCTACAAAACGGCACCACAGCAGCAGCCAGTGGCTGCTGAGGAGAGGAAAATTGGGCTCCAGCAGCCCCCACAAGGAGTCCAGTCCATTGTCCTGCCTTAAAGCAGGTCAAACACAGTGTTTCTAGCAGAGCTTAGTTCCATATATTTTGAGAAGTTTCTGCTGATGGAGGTGTTGCTCCACACCTGAGCAAGCTTTCCTCACCAGCATGTTTTTGCATAAGCCTCCATCCTTTCGGCTTCAAAGGCCCATGGACTCTTTTCTCTGGCTAACAGACACAGAGAGCAACATCTTCCCTTACTCCTTGCAGCCACCCTCTGCGTAGCTAGAGGTTGTTACTGCACCAAGCCCTCAGTCTTGTTTCTCCTAGACTTGCACTTTCTCTTGCTCTCTTCTCACTTCCTCATTTCTTCTCATTTACCATGAAATGTGGCACGCATTCCCATGGGGGGTTCTCTTTTTTTGTATGCATTTTTGTCCTGTGCATCCCAATTCTAAGAAACTCCTGCACTTGCTTCAGTTTCAATGTATGCCACAGAGCACAGCTCCCTACTGCCAAACCACCCTCTTGAAGACTTTCATAACTCATCCAGAATCCAATTTTTCCTCTGTTATTTTTCACTGTTTTCATAAGATTATATAGGCCACCATATCCAACACAAAAAATGGGCCATAACACTATACAGCTCCATCAAAAATCCAAAATCTTATCGCTCTTTCTTAGGTGAGACACCGAAAAAACTCTGCGGACACCACCAGAAGCACAGAACTGCACAAAAAATGTGGCCCAAGGGCTCCAGAAACCCAAGGGTTTGGCAAGTTATACCTTGGTGCTTTCTTCAAAAATCCTTGGATAGGTTTAAAACTGTTTGGGTGGATTTTTTTCTTTTGTAGGGGAGAGAAAACGATCCTATCTACCTGGGTGTATTCAGAGCAGCTTAAGCTTCTTTGAGATTTCATATTTTCTCTGATTTGATAAGATTGTGGCCCTTTAATAAGTTGAAGTATTCAGATACTTATGACAATCTGGCACTCAAATTGTTTGCTTTAGCATTGCAGATTGCACAAGAGACATGAAAGGTTTCGGCGTAGCTGGAAAGTCACTTTTGATGAAATCACACATCGCTCCAGGGGCTGCATTCTTTACAATTTGTGCATACTGATGATATGTGTCTTCAGATGCATTTTGGCAACCCTGTGCCATTTTCTGAAATCCATCTGGGACTCGGGAACAAAGCAAACGCACACGAACATGAGGAAGACAGAGCTGGCACAGCTACCGGATGGAATTTCTTTAAGGAAGCTAAATCGCTTGTTCATTTTGCTGGCAGAAAAAGATAGGAAAATGAGTGTTCCTGTTCTTGATGAACTCTGTGATATTGTTAAATCTTTCAGACAACATATAATTCATGGCAAAGCTGTGGCAGAATTCCTTTGCACTTATCCACAGTGTGGCTCTGCCCCAAAATGCAGATCTCTGCCTTTATTTCACGCACAAGAAGTTGCCCAGCTGAACAATAGCTCTAACTTTAGAGAAAAATCAGAACACTCGCCTCTATTTTTTTGCTTCAACCCTGCCAAAATTTATTATGACTGCATCATCTGCATAGCTTTCTTGCACTAAAAGAAAAAACACAAAAGCAGACTCCTGTGATACGGATTGGCGGGTGACTTCCGAAGGGAATCTGCCAGGTAATGCCTTGAGCTTTGCCATGAAAACACTGAAGGGGATGACAGAAACGATACCATGTACCTGGCAATGCCCCTCGGTACCAACAACACCAAGCAGCACTCTCAAGGCTGCATGACAGCATCATAAAGCCCAGAGCAGAATGAGGAGGTGGCACATACCTGAGCTGTGACCACCAAGGCCAGTCTAAAGCTCCTTCATGGGTGCCAGCAAACATTTCAGTTACACCAGCTGAGGATTTAGCCTGGAACCGCAAATCCTAATTAATACCCATCCCAGCTCTGCATTTCTTTTGGAAAAGCGCAGTGAATCACTGAAATGGAGGCTCGCAGAGGAAATCCTCAGCCACAACACAAAGATTTTATGCTTTATCTCCCCCTCTCAAGTATTTTAGCAGACAGACAGAGGATTTTCCTCCCAGTGACAACAATAACTACGTTCATTGAAGAAAAATATGTGGAACAGGAAGACCTGCATTCCTTGTGTGAAAAATAAGGGTCGTCTGTGCCAACTGCATTTTTCAGGAACAACTCATCCACATGAAGAAATGGCTGCTGCGATAGTGTCAGGACCAGTGAGGTCTACGGTAACGTGCTGTGTAACTGACAGATATGAAAAGTAGAGAGAAATGTGGCTTGGTCTTTGTTTCTTCCAAAGGTTCCATTATTAATACGCCTCTTTGACTCACATTTGAATGACTCACGTCTTCCCCGCTCCTTGCACCCGCTGCTTTTTGTAGCAATTGTACCCTATTCCTAACTGTACCTCCCCCAAAAGTTTTGTTATTTTGTGTTTAACAGACCCCTTGAAATACATCCTGACACCTCGAGCTCCTCAGGGGAAGGATTTGGAAAGCTTGTCTTGCAGTCATTTAGGCATGTACTTAAATGCAGTCCAGTAGTTCAGACAACAATATATCTATTGGATTTTATTATTATTATCGATCGTTCTTAGTTTAAAAAGAGAACTCAAAGAGGGAAAAAAAGAGCTGGAAATATTTGCTAAGCTCTTCTAGAGCGGAAAAGAGTGACAAAGACCCCATGTCGTTCCTCATACCACATACGAGGTAAGGAAGTACCTCCATTTTACCACATCAAGTAGTTAAAAGCAAGGCCAACACATAGAATCGTTAAGGCTGGAAAAGACCTCTAAGCTCATCAAGTCCAACCGCCAACCCAACACTAACATGACCACTAAACCAGGTCCTGAAATGCCACATCTACACGTCTTTTTAACACTTCCAGGGATGGTGACTCCACCACTTCCCTGGGCAGCCTGTTCCAATGTTTGACCACTCTTTCAGTTAAGAAATTTTTACCAGTATCCAATCTAAACCTCCCCGGTGTAGCTTGAGGCCGTCTCCTCTTGTCCTATCACTAGTTACTTGGGAGAAGAGACAAGAAACCCAGCATTTCCCACTCTCTACCTGACCAGTGTCATCTTCGGAGCAGGAGCCTGTGGACACTTCCCAGTTGCAAACTTTCCAAACTTCATGAAGCCTTCCCCTCACTGGTGCACCACTGCAAGTGCTTCTCCCACATCCAACGGTTTTGCTCAAGATGCCCATGGCCATGACAGCAAAGGGCATTGCTGCCTTTAAACAAGGGGACCATGACTCTTTCATTTCTATTGTGCCAGATCCACAGGACACGTAGAGCAAAATCAAAAGCAGAATAAGAGACATCAGTGCGCCAGATTTGCAGATGTGATTGAGGAGTGACAGAACAGGCAGGAACTTGTGGACGGGGGCTGCACACATCAGCCCCCTGTCAGCACGCTGTGGGGCTCACTGCCCTGTGCTCGCCTGGGCGAGCGGAGGAGGGCATTCGGCGCCAGCCGAGAAAGCAGAGACTGAGCTGTGCCAATCTCACAGCGTAAAAACACTCAGCTCCCTTTCAGCCATTAAAATGAATGAAGAGCAAGAGTGTTTGGATAAACATCAGCCAAAAGAAACCTTGGAGGCAGCTAGAAGGCTACTGCTTCATACAATATAGACCATGTTTCCAAATACAAATATTACGCTTGGCAAAGACAGTCCTTTGCTTCATGAGTTATGTTGCATTTTTTGTTATGTTTAAGTTTGTGCAAGAGGTATAAATAGCTGGGCTGGTATTAAATGAGCTTTTCATTTTATTTCTTTTTTGCAAAATATCAAAATGGTCCCAGCTCTTCATGGAACAAACACACACTATATTCTTGAGCCTGAATTTTCGTGGCTAATTACAGAAAGTACCATGTAACTGAAAAACAATGTTCAAGAGCCAGACGTGAAAAATACAACTTTCCTATATGAAGTCATTTTTCAGAAAGCTGCCTGGAGAAAGGCATCTGGTTCACCATATAATTTACATGCGTGCATACATGCTTACTTGCCCCACAGAAGAGTAATTAGTTTCTGCTCACACTATGCTAGGACATGAAAAGCCCCATGTCCAAGCTGAGGAAGAGTGAGGGAGACAGAGGTACTGAGTTTTGGTCTTTGGGCATAACTGCTTTGGCTTATCCTGTATTCTGCAAAAGCAGTGTTAATAGGCAGTCCTGATTACAGATCTATGGACACCACACTACACTTTCTACTGCACACAGCCAGCTCCCATAGCAAGCCTCAGCAACCATCCATGCCTCTCCATCTCACCATGAGAAGATACCTTGAGGTCCACAAAGCCACTGTAGGCCCATTTCAGGTTAATTTTGGCAGAAATACACCTGGGGCTGGAGAGGAAATTCTTCAGTGAGAGGGAGCAAGTTTCTCTAGGTGGTTATTCATCCCAAACTCAAACACAACCACATACTTATCGCCTGAATACGCTGGAGGCCAAATGGCACTTTTATTTGTTCTTCGATAAATCTGAGTGTGCATAAACACGAGAGCACAGCAGGGCCCTCACTAGCCGAATCCCCAGCTAGAGAGGTCCCAGCCATGGCCAGGACCTGACACTGCTTCTTTATCAGTACAACAGCAACGTCTACCTGGTTTAACCAATTCATACCTGAATGGATAAGGAAGTTACTTTCAAAGACGGATATAAATCAAACTACCCAACAGTGATGCAACAGTAAATGACTGTCTTAGATCAACCACAGGGAGGAGTTGAAATACACCATTTGTTCAGCATTGCAAAGGACTTTCAATTTCACACAACACAAAGGGCTGTTTATTCCCCTGGAAAGTCAATATTTACTTCCCTTTAAAAAAAACCTCACTGAATATTCCCAAGTATTTTAGAAGTATTAAAAGACCACCATACCGATAGAGCAGATATCAGCTGAAAATATGAGAGTATGGTTGATCATTTTGCAGCCCGCCAGACCAGAGCAAATGCATATTGTATAATATTTATTTACAGGGGGGGTTAAAGGACTTCTCCATCCACTTGTCTGACCTCAGCAGTCAGGCGAGAACAACCTAGGAAAGTCTTGACTGCACAAATGCCTCAGTGGCTCAGACGTTGGAACAGTGGTAGGCCAAATGCTGTAGGTTAACAGTCAAAATACAAAATTGAACACAAAGCCTTTTTCTCCTCTAATCCCTCATGGTTCTTCTGATGGCCAGAACCTCTCATCAGAAGCAGGTGAGCATGCACTGCAGTATGCCTTTATAAATTGCTCACTTACTGTTCTTCTTCCCCTTGTACTAATGTAGGGGAAAATATTGACCACCACTGATACAGTAGCTGATGGAACAGGATGGAATTACTTTTAAAAAGCCCACAGAAATGTTGGTAATTTTAGCTCCTGACACCACTCTATGGGAGCATTTCAGGAAGTGTCTGACCAGTAATAACCATCCTACAGCAGTGTGGCCAATCTTAGTTGAAAGGCCTCCTCTCATCTTGTAATCAATGGTTCTTGACCTCATTTTCAGTTCACATTTTTGGCTGTGAGAAGTAGCTTGTTTTTTTCAACTGGCATGCTAGTCCCCAGAAAACATACTTAGAAAGAGCTGAGTTAGACTTTGCCCAGCTCTGTACTCGTTTTCTACGAAAACAGAAACTCCCAAAACAAAGGTGTGGGACAAAGCCAACACACTGTGAATTAGAGAAGAGCCATTCCCTGTATTCACTTACTGCCACTCCTCATTTGGAAAAAAACATGTATTTTTAACACCACAGAATTAGGACGGGGTGGTGAGCCTTAAGCTGTCATTACAGGCTGCCAAATGAGCTAATGTCCCTTGTGTCAGTAAGTAAATAGGGGTGTACGAGTGCTGAAAAAACAAACAAATAAACAGAGAGGGCAGGGCTTCTTTCTGGACTCCAGCACTGGTCAATGGAGTAGGAGTCAACAGAAACCCTGTGCTATTTTCTCTCTGCTTTCGCACCAGACACTGGCACAGGTGCCTTGGATCCCTGTCTAGAGAGATCAGTTACCTGTTTCATTGTGGTTAAACCCATGGAACGATCAGCCGACGCTTAGACGAGCCCTTGCAACAATATCAAAGCAGCACAACATGAAGGAAATTTGGCCTCTGGATGAATTACACGGTTCCTCTACAATCCAGGCAGATGCTGGCTCATTCAGAGCTGCAAAACGTATAAGCAGGGTTGCTTATACAACCTGTTTTTAACAGGTTTTGCTCACACAGAGCCACATTGCAACAGGAGCTGGACCTGGGATCCCTCCTGTCCAACCATGGGTGAGGGAAGGAACCTGGGGCTGCAAAGCCTCTTCCTGGAGGCACCAGAGTGACAGGCAGGCAAACAGGTGCAGTGTGGTGTGGAGGAGGAGGCATGGTCAGACAAAACTGCATGAATTGTACCAGTGTACAGCACGGCAGTGTACAATTCACACACAGACAAACCCATATGAATGGTATGAGCTCTGCGTCTGTGACTTCAAATATTCTCTTCTCAATAAAGTCCTGGGATGTTAAATGCAAACCTGGCTTGTGACACCTGCCTGACGGTGGCCTTGCCAGCTGAGCTCAGACAAACTCCCTTGCATTTGTATGGAGAAACAAAAATAACATCCTTCATCTCCCCTCCTCCAAACTACCCACAAAGGCCTACCAAAATTAAAATTAAAATCTTGCTTGTGCATAAGGGAGGAAAAAAAAAGAAAAAAAGACTGAGGAAAACACAGAATTATGTACACAGAGTTGGCAAACACCAGTCTTGGTTTCTGTGTGGGGAACAGGACAGCTCAGCCAGGGTAAGTCTCTCGCTGGTCTCTGGGCCCTCTTACAGCCATATTGATGGTAGTTGTGATTCTGCTGAAGATTTCATTTTCCCATTCACACAATCTTCCCCACCTCCTTACTCCACAAAATCCAAAATTGCCCCATTTACTTTCCAGCCAGCTCACAAGCCCTATTTCCTCTCCTTCTCTAAGACAGTTGTGTTAAGAAAGAGCAAGACCTTAAACATGCTTTGACTTTGTTTTTTATGCTTGCTATGGACTGAAGAAATAATACCAAAGCTTTCTCTTCTCATTTTTTGAAGTGTAAAGGCACTATTGCATTAAACATATCCATCAAAAAAATACTACTTTCACTTGCATATTGTTACCGTAAATGACCTCCAGAACGGCTGACTGTCATTCTCACACAAGCAGCAAGGACAAAGAACATACGACACACAGGGGCATTTCTTTTAAGTCATGATCTAAAGGTAGCAAAAAAGTAAAGAGCTACCAATTCTCTGTTGACATCCCCACTGCTATACACTTTTCTAAGGAGTTACTGTCTCTGCAGACAGACTGCCCTGAGGTTATTCTCCCCTGCTTCTTTGTGTAAAACAAATCTGTGAAAGCAGCCCACAGCTTCCTTTCAGCACAAAGTGGATCCTCAATGGATCCGCAATGGATGTGGAGCTTGTATTCCCTCCTTTTTGCAGGTTGTTGCCTTTCAGAGGTGAGATGTTTGTTTTCCAGGGGGAGGGATTTTCCCCTCATACATAGACATCCCTCTGGCCATGCAGCCATGTACCCATGGGCTGCCATCACTCCTGCACCTCTGGGTTTATCGTGCATAAACCCGAAGGATTCAGTCGTTCTGTTAATTCAGTTAATTGTGAATCTCCACTGACCATCCCAGCTGGGCATGAGGTCTATTAAGCAGTTTAGATAACATTTCCCTGCGTAACTCAAAGGCATCATTCAAAAAAGCTAAACACTCACCTTCTTTATCCTCCTGAAAACTGTTCTCACTTCTGCACCAGGGACATGCCTTTATTTAGGTTACTCAAGTTTAGCACCTTGTGAAAAAGCTCCCGAAGGTCTTGCATTTTGCAGAGGCAGACGGTGCTATGAAAACACAGGAGCTGCGTGGCCGAGTCGTGGATGGGTGTCGCTGCCCCAGGACGCCTGAAAGCTCTCCATGTTTCCTGTGCTTCCCTCCATCCCACGTGGCCACGTGGCTCCAAATTCAACGTGTTCACAAGTTAGTGACATTTCTACAAGAGAGCGTACAGAGTATTAGGCAGCCGTGATTTAACTGGTGAGGAAGTAATGATTTATAATAACATTTGGAGCAGGTCATTAAATGTGACCCCCTCATTGCAAACCCCACGCTGAGCAAGATATTTTCTTGTAAATGATTTACCAGCAAGCTTTTCATACTTCTGCCTAGTAGCTTTTCCATAACCAAAGTCAGACTCACTCACATTTCCCAAGCCCTGGTAGCAGTTTTTCTTCAAACTGTGAAGACATCTCAAGGCTGCTGCAGATAGGTTAGGGCAGTTCAGCAAAGGGGCAGAATTTGGGGCTGTTTCAAAGACGTAGCTGCCTTCTCTGATCTGAACTTCACATTGATAGAAAAACAACCCCAAAGCTTCTGAAGTCAAAGCAACTCAGTTTTAGTTTCCCTCTTTTTGCCTCATCTATAAGGTGCAACGTCAACTCCACTCCTCATTCTTCTCAAGCTCCCAACACAACATCATCCAAGCACCTTCCAGAAACACCCACAACTACAACTGGCATTTGTCTTTTTATAACCCAGCTTTTCAGGAAGAATTAAACCTGAACCCTGTGGCCACAGCCACCTCGGGCTGTAGAAGTGCAGAGCATCCTGCATGAGGCTGGAAATTCCACAGCAACATTAGGCTGCTGTGAAAGCACCCAGCAAGCCTACTGCTGTCAAAACCCAGGAGAGCAGCCTGCCTCCCAACACAAAGCAGCTCTCTTATCCCCTTCTCCTCCTTAAATTCCCAGAAGAAAAGTCTGCTTTCATAGCAGGGAGACCAAACTGTTGTGCTGCTGCCTTACTGTTGACAAACAGCTTGTTTGCAGTGCCAGGCTGGAGACCATCTCAGTGCTGCAACAAGGGATTTTTTTTAAAAAAAGGTTGCTCTTGGGGCACCCAGATGACTTCTGTTTGATTTTCTGTCTGACATTGCTAAGCGACCTGAATCTCTACCATCCATCTGCCAAACAGGGGACACTGCTCTTCTCCAAGCTCTCAAATACATGGCCAACATGTTGCTGAGGCTCAAGGAGGGGTCCCTGCCTACACCTGAGCACCCAATGCCCACAGCAGCCCTGTGTCTGCCTGAATGCGGATGCCTCAACTAGTGCAGGGAGGATTTCTGCTGCGGGCTGCCGCTTCCCCCGGGATGGCCGTAGGTACACCCAAGCCAAGACAACTCAAACTGTGCCAGAGGGCAATAACGGAGCACCTGGAGGTGTTCTCCTTTGTGGGGGAAACCTTAGATTCTGCTTGGCCATCCTCCTCCAGGAGTGGCCGTCTTCAACATGAACCTGCAGATACACCTTTACAAGGCAGAGAAAATTGGGAAGCCAAAGCAACTGCTGCAGTGTTCGCATCCCACTTTTTCCATCATGAATAAGTTATACTCTTGTCCTTCTGAGAGGCATTTATGGTTTTGCAACGTCACATAGCCCAATCCAAACTGTTTCTGAAGTCCATGGAAGCAATCTATCTTGCGCTATGTCAGCTCTGGGCCAGGCTTCAGTCTCCAAAGGACAATCACAACTGAAGATAAGCAAACAAGCTGCACAGTTTTGTTTGGTTTTGCCTTTTAAGTGTAATTTTTCATCTGTGTAACTAGAACTGTTCCTTCACAAATGAGGCTGGATCATATTGCATGCTGCATTTGATATAACATGAGAAGCAAAATGTTTGCATTTATTTAGCTAGATTTATTTTGCCTTTTATGGAGGAAAAAAAAAAACCCCACCACCTCCGCCAAAAAATCAGAATATTTACTCTCCTCATAAAGAATACTGCTCTCTGATATTCTAAACATCTGATATTCCTTTAAAAAGAAGGTAGTTAAAAAAAAAAAAAGAAAACCAACAAAATAAGCATGCAAAATAAATAAAGCCTCATTCTAGCTTTAGGACCAGGCTGCATATAAAAGCTGAAAACATCCAGTATTTGATGTCAAGCACTGGGTGCTCTGTAAGCCTGCTCATACCTACACCACAAGCAGGAGGAAGAAGACAATGTTTTCAAGAAGGCAAGTAATACTTTCTTTGAAGCAGAAACTCATAGAAACCATACAAGGGAAAACTATTTGCTTGTGAACATGTTTGTAACCATTTAAAAAATTAAAAGGCTCCAGCTCTGGCCAGTTACTGGCACATGAAGCTGCCCTGGCCGATGCCAGCCTTATTCCTGCCCAGTGCAGCTATGCAGCTGCTCAAACACCACCACAGAGTCGAGCCCAGCATGTATGGAGCCATCAGGGAGATGACTGAATTTAGTGGCGCTGAGCATTGGGACCTTAAAACCAGAAACAAGTATGTGTTGAATTTCAACCCCCCCGAACAACATGCTTGTTGCAAAGACAGCTTTACTTTCAGCATCTTTACAAAGCCAGGTTTGGAGACAGCCTCGCTCTCCGTGGTTGGTGTGCCAGGCAATCGCACTGATGTCACAGCTCTCAGCTGACACCTCAAGAACAACAAGAAGGCTAAGTCCTGCAGATACATTCCCAACAGCCCAGGGGAGAAAACACCGCGGAGGGTTTCTAGACGAAAGCACAAGAGGCTGAAGCTCTGTCCAAGTCGGACACAAGCCCTGCTCACACCTTCGCTCTCAAGCATACGGCGTGGCAGGAGGGGACTCAGAGTAGCAAGCGATGTTCCCACGCGTGTTAGTTCCGATACCGAAACCGTGTCACTGTCTGTGGTACCCCCCTGTGGCCAGGTCTGACATAGCAACCTCTGTGCCACCTGCGACGCGTCTTCCAGAGCAACCTCCCCGCACTTCTTCATCCAAACCGACCACAGTGCTTTGTCACCCCTAGGGATCTCCGTGCCACACGTTCATCCATAGCAATCTGTGTGTCACCTGCAACACTTCTTCATCCCTCACGATTTCCATGCGTTCATCCATAGCAACCTCCAAGCCACCCTTGGAAGATGTCCTGCACTGTCCTGGACCATTGGCCCTTGGTTTCTGAGCACAGCCCTTGGTGAGCACAGAGCTCCCAGGGGCATGACCAGCATCCAGAGGAACGGAGCTCCCTTTCCACAGCTCCCAGCTGGGTGGCTGTGTAGGGATGACTCCTGCCTCTTTCCATATCTTATAATCCAGCAGCTCCTGCAGGTCCCTTCCAGCTGTCTGTGCACAGCAGGAAGGGCCTGAAAACCCCCCACAGCTTGTCCAGCACCTCCAGCCACCGCCACCTCCCGGTTCCAGCAAGCACAGCCTCTGTTAGCCCATGGAAAACTGTTACTGGCTGCACCTAGTGTGGCACGTCTGGTGCAAGAGCACAAGGTGCCGAGGATTTCCCTCCTCATCCCTGCCCAGACCTGCTGCATGCGCTCAGCAGCACGTAGCACTCCTGATTTTGGAGGATGCTGAAGACGCGGGGGAGCCCAGGGGTTTCAGGGAGTTTCAGGGGCAGGCAGCTGGTGCACCAGGCCCCATGTTCATCATCGCTCTTCACAGTCCAAGCAGAAAGGCTCTTCTTGCTCCTGCTGGGTTTTGGGGGTATATTCTATTTTATTTTATTTTTTTAGCCTTTTTTCAATCTAGCAATGCGATGCCAACAGATGGAGCTGTTCAGAGCAGAGACCGCTCTCTTTGGCAGAGCACAGAGGAAGCAGCGGATGAGCATGGAATTCTAATTATTAAATATAATGAGAGATGAATCATCTCCAAGCAGGAGACAAACTTTATTTACTATGCTAAAGTGAAAAATAAGTCTGTCAACAAAGCTATAGTCCAGAATGGGGGAATCCCGGGATTTCTCCATTCCTGCGTGTGAGGATGTTCTGTCCCAGGAGACAGAAAGAGCCCATCACACCCCTTCAGCAGAGAGCTGGAGCCTCACAGTCCTGTCCTGGACTCACATCATCACTCACCAGAGCTTCAAATCCAAAGGATACATCATGCAGGATTTCTTCCTTCCGCCCAGCCCAATCCCAGACTTCAAAGCCAGGACACATCAGCATGTCACAGTTTCCCCCCATCATCTGCTTGGAGTTGGACCAAAGTCCTCAACTCGCTTCCCTGAACAGAGGCCACAAGCACAACATGAAGCCTCCACAGCTCAGCAGCAACCGGGGATGCATTATGGGCTATCAGGAGGACAGGAAAGAGGAAACAACAGGTGATCTTCCTTGGATTGTGCATGCGTGCGTATGGATGGTGAATCTCAGAGCTGCATTGTTTCACCAGGGAGCAAACTAGGAGGAAAAATGCACTGTCAAGTGTTACTGGTTTTTTGTTTTGTTTTTTCCTGGCAAGACAGACCAGAACAAAACATATTTGGTGTCCTTATCAGCACATGACTAACAAAGAAGAAGGTCTTGCAGCCCGTCTGATAGAAAAGTATAAATAATTATAAAATCTAAGATGAGGAGGAGAAGTCAGCTCTCATTTAAAAGACCTTTGCTTTTTTATATGTATTTTTGGGTAAGGAGAATTGATTAGTTACTAGGAAGGAGAAAAGGACTTGTGTCTTCTTTCCAGTCACGTGAATGGTTTGAGAAAAGAAGAAACAAAAGTTTATGTGGTCTTCCTATTATAAGTCCTGTTCCAAAAAGCCACCATATCTACTTTTATATAATGGATACAGGATTTCTTATGGCAAAATTACCTGAACATTGCATCGTTCTTAGCAAAAGGACTGCAGGTGCACAATGGATAGACATCTTTGACAGAGAATTAGCAGGGCAGAAAAAATAGACTGCAATAGTACAGAAAGCCTTTGTCACCTTCACCACACCACTGTTGCCAGCAGGGATGCACTGGCTTCTTCAAGTGATACTCAGGGCAAGCCTGGCACCACATTATTGTGCAGGTAATTTTTACCAGTAGTGAAAAATCTCAGAAATAAAAAAGGCGAAAAGCCAACAAACAATAAAAAAACTCATGAACAAGCAACACTTTTGCACCAACCTAAAAGGTTCTTAATTGTGACTCGAGCTGTTCTGTAATCAGTGGAACAAATGATTCCTGGTTGCTTTCCGATTTTGCCAATGGGAGCTCACAGGAACCTACATTTTAACCCTAACTGGGAAAAAAAAAACTGTATAAAGGCTTCTCTTGCATGCATCCTCAAGGGATTCATCAGCCTCCTTTCAATTCAGGAACTTACAGTAGTTCTTTATTCTTTCTAGCACACGTATTAATTTAACTGAGGAAACTTAATTGTTTACCCTCTGTTAATAGTATTGATCTGAGACAAGTGAAGCTGTTGGGGGAAGAGAGAAGAAAGAGGAACAGATAAGAAAGAGGAACAGAGAAGAGTGGAGAGAACAGGACATAAAGATGGGCATACATAAAGACAGAACATGTACAAATGAACCTTATTTACAGGAGCACACTAGCTTGAAAAAACCCGCACCTAGGATTTCCAAATGAATAGCTAATCTAGCCAGCCTGGCCACCATTATTGCAAAACCCCCAACCATTTAAATGTAGCTAATGGAGAATACTCTTTGACTTATTTAACATGTGGGCTTCAAGGGTTTTCTCAGGCACAAGTTGTTCTGCTGACCCTTGACAGTAATCTACTGCTAGAAGGGCAGCAGCATGAGAGTGCTGGAGACAGGCTTTAGTACTCCTAGTACCGTGACTGCAAACCACCACGCTGTAGCATTCAGAAAGCACCCGGAAGAAATTGTGATGTACAGGGTTTGGGCAAGGTGAGTGGTACAGTTCAGTTTTGGGGCAAAAATAATTCAACTGGTCTTGTTTTCTTCATTATCTCTCCTGGAGGAGTAAAAGGAAGCCTTTTACCGGCTTGCCATTTATGAGACCACCTAACATGTCTGTGGCTCATTCTACTGCGGTTAAATATATGAAGGACTAGATTTTGAACCAGGTTGAAGACAAAGAACAGGGGAGTGTTGCAAACCTACCTCATTTCCTCAGACATCTGAACACTTTTGGGTGCCACTTCCCTGCAGGTTTTGTCCCTACCAACTACCTTATCTGGGCTTGTCATCTCCACACAAAGAAAAGCATCTTTGTTTTAAATGAGTTTATGTGACTTTAGAGATACCTAAAGTCAAAATAATATTACTCCAGGAAGGCAAAAAAAAAAAAAAAAAGAAAAAGAAAAAAAAAAGGTATCTTAGCTTCAAAACTGAAAACAAATAAAATAGAAAAGCACCAAAAGAAGAAAACAGCATTAGCTCATACCTGAACTTAAAACCCGTCTGAGTCACATTTTGGATAGCAGGATAATTCAGCTGCCTTCTGCCCCTTGTATATTGTTTTTTGACAGCGAGCTTTATCCTGGGTTTCTGTTCATCATTTATAGCTAGGAGTTCCCTTATTTTTAAGTTCTCTTCTAATCTAGGTACCACCCTTATGTTGGTCAGGATTCTTGAAACTTACCTGGGAATAACTATTTGTCTGATGTGCAAAAAGGACACTAAAATCTATACTTTTTCTCCCTGTTCATTCTCAGATGAATGAACTGAATTGGAATTCTCAAAGGGTAACGTTTGGCAAACCACGTATCATAAAGCATTTTCTGCTGTGCCATGGCATTTTCTTCTGGTTCGCTAGTGTTCTTTCATGGACATTACAGGACACATTAATGCAATAAACATGAGGTTTGAAACAATCTCCCTTCCCTCCCCAGACACACAGAGTATTTGTTAGTTTCAAAGGCCACCGCATCACAACATTGTTAATTACCTCAAGACTTGGCATGCTCTTATCTCCCCAGAGTTCACTGCCTTTCAAAAGGGATAGCCTCCAAACTTTAGAACCAGTTTCTTCATCCGATTGAGAATTGCACTTAACTAGAGTTGATTCCTGTAAAATTAGACACCAGTGCAACTTTATAAACATGGCGAATTTTTCCCAACGACATCCGCAGCACATTGTAGCGGTTACTTATAACAGCAACATCCAACAAGCCGAATAAATCACAGTGAGCACAACGAGGAGGCATTTTCATTTTATACCCAATCTGATTTAATACCAGCCTACAGCGGGTTATCCCACACCCAGCCATGCGCTCCCCTGCTTCCTTTAGGTTCGCTCCAACAATCACGCAGCGGCAGGGCAGAAAAGATCAGTCCACTGGCCCACGAGAAAACTAACCGACCAGAAGAATATCTCCTGCAAAGTTTTAATTCTGGGTCTAGTCCCGAAGGGAGCTGCGGCTGCGATTGTAAGGGGTTCCTGCAGTGGTTGGTCTCAGTCGCCCTCCCCCTCTTCAAAAGGACAATGTGGGGAGAAATTAAGATTAAAGAAATAACATTAAAAAAACTTGCCAAGCGCCATCATGGGCAAAACAGGCTCATCGTGGGGAAAATCATTGCCAACTAGAGTAGGTTCGGTTGGTGAGAGACAAAGGCAAATTAAACCAACTCTTTCCCCCCCCAACCAGCCTCTTTCCCAGGTTCAAAGTCCCCCCCTCAGCCTCCCTCCTGCATGAGGGGCCCATGGGGCTATTTCTTACCTCTTTTCTCCTCACATTTCGCTGCCGAGTGCTGCTTTCCCCTTTTCTTAAAGCTGCCGGAGCTGAGGTGCTGCTGGGGCTGGGCTGTGCCCTGTGGGGCAGCTGCTGGAACCAGCCAGAACCGGCTGGAACCGGCTGCTCCCCACAGCCCTGCCAGAGCCTCGACGCCTGCACTCCACACAGCACCAGGGACAAAAAACCACTTAATTTAGCCACCGAAATGTAAAGAAGCCAATTTCCAATCTAATGTAAAGGAGCATTTTCAAATAGGAACAATCTGATCTCAGCTTTAAAGCGAATCTCCTCTGGCCCCTCCCGGGGAGCAGGGCCAGGAGGTTTCCAGCGCTGCATCACACTGCCTGGCTGAACCTGTCACGTAAAACTCACATTTTAAGGAAACAATTCAAAAAAATATGTTTAGTGGGTTTTTTTGCTGCAGGTACTGTGCACACAGATGGTACAATGCAGGGTTTATTAGCAATTCACTTTGAGCAGGGTGGGTTTGCCACAGGTGAGCTGCATCACGGCGTCAGGGGTTCGTCTGGTCACTAGACAAGCGACAGACACTTTAACTCCAAAGGGAAAGAGAAAGGGAGTGATGGAAAGAGACTTCTGGATTGGAAAATGAAACCAGCTTTAATGAACATAATAAAATCAAATATATACAAACATACGAACTCCCTGGTGGCAATCACACCACTGTCACCCCTGATGTTGTGGGAAGGAACTGGGAAAGTCCCAAACTGGATTCAGCAGCAGACAAGAACTGGGCTCAGGAGCTGGATCCCAGAACTGAATTCAGGAATGCATGGATTAGGATCGAAGGTAGAATGGACGGAGTCCTCCTCAGGCACTGGCTGTTGGAGAAGAGACCTTGACCTTTGTGATCCCTCAGCTTTATACTGAATATGACATATATGGAATGGAATCCCTCGCTGGTCAGTTTAGAGTCACCTGTCCTGTCTGCTTCTCCCCACAGGTGCAGCCTTTTACTTTCTGCACCCCCAACGTGCTACAAAAGATTTAGCAGCAACCTTGGTCTCTGCAGGAGCAAGTCTAAGCAAGAACCTTTCTGCACATGGCAGTAGCTCCAACCATCAAGTGCTATCACTAGAAGAAGACACTGTGTGCAAAAATCTGCTGTTAGCTTCAGAAAGTG
Organism: Eurystomus gularis; assembly: GCA_013400335.1. Lineage (NCBI taxonomy): Eukaryota > Metazoa > Chordata > Aves > Coraciiformes > Coraciidae > Eurystomus > Eurystomus gularis. Next base: position 1,105,050 of record VZZY01010114.1, on the reverse strand, counting down.
CAGTTACTTAAAAGAGACTGAGCTGAAAAGTAAAATCAGTGAACAGAATTAGTTCTGCTCTAGCTCAAACCAGGACACCTGGTAAAATGAAACCCTTGCTCACATTTGTGCTGTGATGGTATGTAGTCTATAGCATTCAAACACATGCACCAAAGTGAAACCAGGGCTGGAGAAGCAGCCACCTTTAGGAAAACTGTTTAAATTACAAAACTGTGCTGAAAGCCCTTGGCTAGTGAAGAGCTCCTTTTGGAGCAGTCATTGCCTGGCAGCATCAGATGATTAGCCCCAAGGAGTTTGTGGTTTGGTTCTTCAATTTGGCTTTTCAAGCCCTGCACACCCACCAGATATTCCCAGATAATCCAGAAAATAAGCGTGAGTCATCAAAACATCTTGCACCACCTCATTTCCGAAGTCTCCAGTGTTGACATTAAGGGACTCATAATGTTCGAGTCCTCTAAGAGAAGTATCTCCAAGGGTGACGTTCTGGCTCCGCTGAAGCTGACAGCTGAGCTCCAAGTGACCTCGCTGGGGACAGAATCTCACCTCAAATACTTGCCTTCACGCAGTGCTTTCTGTAAACTGTATTTTAGTAACTTTGAAAGGTTATTTGTTGTAGAAAAATGAGGCTAGCTGTCTCTTTCTGCATGTCTATGTGGATGTTTGCAACAATATAACAAAGTAGAATAAATGGAGCAAAACTCTAGCCTAAATATCTATTACGATCCATTGTAGCTGCCAGGGTCCAAGAGGGATGATGGGATAAGCTATGTGGGCACCTCCTGTGTGAGTCCACCTGGACGCCTGACCAACATACACCTGCACACCATGCTTAGGAGCAGCCATGTGTGTCTGAAGGTGTGGAGTCTAGTGGGGCCTAGCCCTGCAAGGATGTGACATCCATAATCCTTAGCAGGCTTGTACAAACTCCAGGATGAGCACTGGCACTGTAACCTCACAGCTCTCTTCTCTCTGGGATGATTATGCTACAAGCAGGTTGGAGCCTGCCACCTTTGCCACATTTACACCCCACAGTCATCCTTGGGGGACTGGTGAACAGACCTCCCCATGTTTCTCAGATGTGCTTAAGGCAACAAGGAAAAGCAGCTGCTTCAAACTCTTGGCAGCCTGGACCCTAAGCAAACCACGCTTGCACGTTCATGCTGTCCATCTGTACAGTTCCAGCTACTCCAGCGTCTGTTAGCCACTTTCTACAAACCTGAAGAGGACCACGGATCCCACAGATGCTCATTACCTGCGGGAGGCTTGCACAAACTGCAGCCTAGGAATTACAGGCAACTCTTGAGACCAGCAGCCAAGAGGTAGGTGCCACATGCAGTCACCACTCGCGCACGCTGTCTCTTGTGTAACAGACATACGTGGACGCTGGGGACACGATGGTTGGCCAAAAGTCTTGCACTAGGCAGAGGTAGAGGAGCCAGGGTAGCTGGCACTTCTGTACTAGGATAGGGAACATGGGAAGAACAGCAAGATGCTACCTTGCAAGAACTGCAAACTCAAGAGTTGGTAAAGTGTAGGGCACAGGACACAAAATCAGTGTATTGCATCACTGTCACCACACAAGAGACTTCTAAGGTAAGTGAGGGTGTTACGGTTAAGGCACAAAGCCACAAGAAAGCTGGTCTCGCTGTATCTGGCGCTTATTGCTTGCTAACGTATTTCACTTGGTTCATTAGGCAGATGGGAGTGGGTGACGAGAGAGACATTTATTGTGATCAAATCACCATTAAGTGATGCTAATGGTCTTCACAAGGATTTATTGCCCAGGTTACGTGGAAGATAAATGCTGTGTCACTGTAGGATCTGTAACAATAAAAGTCAGTGTATGAGGCCTCCTCAGGCCTATGTTATCTCAAAATGGAGTGAATAATCAAGCACAGGGCTAGTAGAAGAGAACAACCTCCCACAAGATTTCATGTAAAAACTGAGCAAACCCCAAAGAGGTAAGCTTTATTAACCAGTAGTGCTATCTTTAGACCCACTGCACTGTCCTTTCCCACAAGCTATCAGTGATGTCAGCTTCTATATAAAATCTCAATGCAAGTTGTAGGTTCTCAGCGTTTCTGTGGACTTGCAGATGTGGACTCCGATATGAGGCAGTGGCACTTTCTCAACTCACCTGCAAGGCACCTGCAAAAACCTCTGCTACATTCCATGCTAAAAACCACAGAAATCTGTGTTCGTCCTCAGGTGATGAAACGTGTCTTTCATTTGAAGTTTCTGGACAGGTATAAGGAAACAGTTTCTACTGCCTTGTCTTTTCAAATATCTCTTGAAAGATGAGCCTCATTAGCACTGTGAAGGATATATCAATTCTTACCCAGGTTTCTTGGAAGTTCTCACAATTACTTTCGCTTGTTCTTTCTCTTCTTGCTTTAAAAATAAGTTTGGTTTCCCTCTACACCGATTCCTGTTCTGCCCCATTAGAGAAGTTTCTTTGTGTATTCTGCTTTCTAACAAGAGCCTTTATTTCCTCACCTAGCCCCATTATAAACTCTCCCTTCAACTCTCCAGTTCTCTTTTAAGCCTTCTTCTGCCAGGAAAGCTGACCAGAAAACTGGATTTTTTCCAGTCATTTAACCTGAGTTTCCTAGTTCCTGGTTTCCTTTAACCTGAAAGGTGCCTCTCTCCTGAATCAGAGGGTGGGATCACGGGCATCCAGCATCACATAGGCCCAAATACTGTTAGAGTGGCAAACCTTTTGAGATCAAGGAGATGCTTTTGAAACAGGGCTGCATAACAACTGCAGATGGTGTTCAGTTATTTGCAAACATAACACCATTAAAACTTTCCTTGAACAACTGAATCCTGCTACCACTGAAAGACATCTCAGTGCATTTATTGTGGCAGAAGATGGACTACTCTGGCACCAACCTGTCTGCTACAAAGTACCCTAGGACACGTAATTGTGTGTTGGAGTATAAAATCAACAGTATTCAAATTGTTTGTATTTATACGCATTTTGTCTGGTTGCTTTTCCTTTATAATTTTAGGCAGCTATTGCTGCCAACTGTATAATTTCCTCTCAGACTGTATCTGCTTATGCCAGTGGCAACAGTTACTCATCACGTACAGGGGCTTACAGAGCACGTCTTTCCAAAACGTGTCTGTCCGCACCGTTTATCTTTCAGAAGCCCCATTTAAGTCCAAAATAGAACTAGTAGCAGAATTACACCCATAATTAAACTAGTGTAAGATCCTGCACTGCCTTGAGTGGGAGTTGGATGATTGGAAATTCTGCTCCTGCCACTCTTCAATTACTGATACAGAAATTCACAAGCGCTAACGAAGTACCTTAGGTAGGAAGTCAGCTCTGTATCTGGTTTGTGCTCTGCACCTTGCTTCTGTTTCTCAAGACATAAGAATCCTTTTTTTTTTCCTCTCCTTTTTTTCCTCTCCCTAGGCAGAAAGAGGAAATTTGGACAATGAAAAGGCACACTGCTCAATTTCAAACCAGGATTCTTAAGTCGATCCCTGAAGAAGCCTAGCTTTTCTGACAAAAAAAAGTCCCAATAATATTTGATTGAAGTAGTATATAGACACAAAAGCAAAATAAAACAATGCTGTTATCTGCCGTTTGAGTTATGATTTTAGAGATATATATATGCATACAGGTATACACACAAAATTTTGAGAGTGGGGTGAAAAAAAATCCTATGCTGGAATCCAAATCTCCATAGAGAGAGATTAAGTGAGTAAGGGGAAGAAACAATTTATCAATTTAGATTGTGCCATGCTTATTCCATGGCAGGGTGAATTTATGCCAAAGTTCCCATAAAGTCAGCCCTGAAAAGCACCTTCAGAACTGCAGCAGGCTAACAGTTGCTTTAGCTTTCCAAAAACAATGCCACTTTCAAGCATATTCAAGCATATACAAATCCATGCACATGCTCTTCAATTTTTCCCTCACTAAGTGAAGTGTCCACACAACCATTTAGTGCTGCATGTTAGAACAAGTTTAATGGCCGTGACAACACAGCTTCTTCATTGCAGCAGTTCTGGAGGGCTGAAGCAGAGTTCTTCATTTCATTAGGCCATAAGTATATCACCGAGGATCCACTCTGATATCTCAGCACAAACTGTCTCAACACAAATGCATTTGCAACCTGGAAAGCCCTTGTTTCATCTATTTACAGGACTGTACAGAAATACAGGACTGCAACAATGTCACAAAAAACCACAAAGAGACGACTTATGTTGTAATGTAACAGTAAAAATGAACTCAGGCTATTAAAAAAAATTTATTAAGATTTTTTTTTTCCATGAAGAATTGGTACTACCATCAGTGTAACCATTTAATCAGTCAAGTATGTCTGTTATAGGCAGGCACAACATAACAAAACAGGCAAATACAATGCCCGATTAAGCAAATACAGTCTGAAAATCTAATTCATCCACTATTTCTGAAAACAGAATTATCAAATGTCCACCAGGGAAAAAAAGATGAACTATTTTAGTTTCTCTTTGGCATACTTATCAGGACAATGAATTAGTTACAAAAGTCGTCTATTGCTGCCAGTGCTGTGAAAAAAAAAAAGGTACTGAACGGAAGATTGTACGTCAGAACTCTCTTTTAGGACTCGGGCAACCTGGCTGACGTGTCAGAACTGGTGATAACGACAGTTCAGCTGCCAGCGCTTCACGAGGCAGACAAGGATTACATTGTTTTATAATGCAGTTTTGTTGAAGGTATAAAAAGAATTACAGTAAATTTATGCACAGTACATACATATTACACACAGTTATATAAATACCCATGCTGTGGCTGGACCTCAGGAAGTTGCTTTATCAGTAAGAAAGCTAGTATCAGACCTCCCAGCGTCCATTTCATACACATTGCACTTCGCATCCAGTAATATGTTCATTTCTGTACCTCTCTTAAAAATAGATTTAAAACAGAAGCGAAGAATAATATCGAATCTTTCCATAAACTTTGTTTTCTTATTTACATTGTAATATTCCATTATACATAAAGACTGCGTTACGATACAATATCTTCATATAGCTTTTTGTAATACATACAGCTTGAAGCTATTAACATCTTCGTTTGGGAACAGAGATATGACCTATAAGACTATTTAAAAACAATTCTAGCCTTAACTTTGCTCTAGTTTGTTTCACTGAAACCATTCTTTGACAAAAAAAAAGTCCTCCTTATTGGGGAGGGAAAAAACAACCCATGTTTAAACCACTTCTGGATTTCCTTAAACCACTGAGAAACTTAGAAACCATAATCATTTTTGCATAACTATATAGCCACTTCAAAGGCCTGTTACTTTTAAATTTAGAACATGAATGACAATTGTGACCATATCTTTAAATTAAATTTCTTTTTAAACTTTTGGTTATTTTTCAAACATAAAACAATGAAAAGCAATCATCAATAATATATCATCTTTGCACAACTGGGAAGAGTTCCTATTTTATTAGTGGACAAAATGAACATGCACACTTCCCATTCACAGAGTGAGAACATAAACTACAGCAGCACTTGTCGCAAGTTATGGCGCACGTGGTTGCAATATGGGGTATAAAACAAGAGTAGAATTTCCAACATCTGTTAAAACACAAAAAACTTATTGTACAAAAAGTCATTCACATTCTTTGCAATGAAGTGAGGAATCAGCTGTTCAGCTTTCTGGACTCTCCAGCCGACAAACTCCTCCTTCTATTGCCACAGACTGTCCTGCCACAGCTCCAGGAGGAAGCCTTGAAATGTGAGTCTGTGGAAAAGTCAAGCAATTATTATTGAGTGAGAAGAGAGGCAAAAATAAGCAGAACACAAAGCAAGTGTATAAGTATTGAAGAATTAAGCTGTTCCATCACTGGAGTCTGAGGACGAACTACAAAGCGACTTGAAAAGCTGCAAACAACTCCGATTCTTTTTTTCATTTTGTCTGTGTTAACATTTAGCACATGAAGAGAAACCATGACAGATGTGTAGAAAAGGTAATCTGGATGACCCAGTGCACTGAAAGTAGAAGGGAGGAATATCCAGCATGAAGACTAAAGAAAAATAACTGTGGCATTCCATAGTTTATAAGTCTCTTTCTTAGGGACATTCAAAAAAGCTTAGTACTGCATATGGAAATACACCTTAGAGAAATATTAAGACACAATAAACTGCTTGACAGAGATAAACTAACACTTCAGAGCATAAGGCAACTGTGATGATCAGGATGCAAAGAGGAAATTTCTCTGCATAAAATACTCAGCCACCTAAAAGAAACCCAAAGACTTTCTCTGAAATACTTCTTGCCAACAGTCAAATGGACCGAAAGAGCAATTGTGTTTGTCCCTCGTGAGTTAACGTGTCATTAATGTGTCATTAACACTCAGACAATATAACAATTATTAAATTGGGAACCAAAAATGATTCCTACTGTGATATAAAGCTCACAACATAGAAGTTGCTGGCATTTAGAAACTACAGCTTCCTGTAAGTGCAGCCAACTACATATTTAAGTTTTTGTATGTATATTATCCCGTTTAAAAGATTTAAGTGCTGCAAAATGTGTAACTTGCAATGAGGCAACAGGTTGTGACAAACACAGACATAAAAGTTCAGTAAGAATAACTTGTATCAATTGAGCAGCAATTTAAGACTAACCACAATTTGTTGCATCGAAGAGACATTTTGTATCTCAGAGGCAGCTTCTTTTAATTCCTATCTTGATAAGGGTATCCTGGTGTCTGTTCTTAGGTGGTCTTGTTTTCAGTTAAATTACAGAATGAGATTTAATTAAAAACATTTAAAGGTTTTCGTTTTACTGCTAAAACTTTGATGTCTGGCCTTCCGGCTTGATAGATGAACATCTTCCTACTTTCAGAACAATTTTGGTTACAACTGTGATTTACCACTTCAAGAAGGAAAGATTCTTTTCAAATCTGTTACAGTTTCCTCCAAAAACGTAGCCGACAATTTTTTGAAATGTTGTTTTGTAAGTTTAAATAAAAAAAAAAAAAATTAAAAGAAGAAAAATGAGGGGAAGAAGGATGTTTTATTTTATGACCAACAGACCCAAGACATTTTTCCAGGTCTGTGAACATTTCGAAATGAAAGTGGGATAGGATGACACTGTAAAAGCAATATTGTTCGATGGGCACAGTAGCAAACGTCCTCAGTGGAAGAATGCCAGTGATTGCTCAGTGAGATACCACAATCAAAGCAAACCAGTGGCCCACTAAGGCAGGCATCACTTAAAGCAGATTGCTTATACAACGATCAGTCAGGACTATTAGCAGCTCATTGTAGCAATAAAAAGCACAGCAGCTCAAGGATGCTGCCAAGAGGCATAGAAGAGGAAGCTTGTTACTAAAACAGAAGAAATATTAACACTGTCATGATTATAATGAATCTTGTAATCGTTTTTTTTGATTAAGACTACAACAGACTTGATTTGTGTAAATTAGTTCTTAGACCTAAGGTATGAATTAATCTTTTCATCCGCTTGACTTATCCCACAACCCAAAGTTAAATGCCTAATAGACCCTTACGTAATTGCAGGAATAAAATTTAAGGCTTCTCTGAATCCAAATGAAAAATATTCTAATAAGCTTTTGAACAAGGAAAGGAAAATATACAAGAGGGGAAAAGCAAATAGTCAATATCTATTAATACATTATCAAGTGGCTATGTTTAAACAGCTGTCCAAAACACATTTCCTACACAAAACCTCATTTCTTATGAAAGTAAAAACACGTTTCCCATACAAAAGACCCCAAACCACTGTACACCAGCATCTGTACATTTCCATTTACAGAAACACCCAAACCACATACAACAAAACCTTTTCTTAGAGCCTTTCCTTGCATCCTGTTTATTTGCATACTTTATATGATGGAGCACATACAGATGCTGTTCTACACTGACTACTTATTATAACTTTCACCAATGGCTGCCTTACAGAGAATGAAAACAAGACAGATCTAAGACGATAGCATTTAAAATATGTTACCTAATCAGCAATGTGGAAGGATAACATTGCCATGTCAAGACAACTTCAGATAAACTCCCAAGTGAATTCTGAACAATTTTATCTCCCTTGTTCTTAGCCATAAGAACAAACTCTAGTAAATAAAAAGAAAGATCAAAGAACATTTAATATTTTTAAATGCAACCACAGAACTTATTTGTAGAGTTTGTTACATTTTTATATCCCAACATCATATTTTACATTAAGTCCAGATTGTAGAGTGGATTAGGTTTAGATTTTTTAAACAAAAATAAAAAGCAAACAAAAAAGAACAACACTGGAAAGCTTTTAATTGAATTCGATTAGTCCGTCAGCTTTACAAGTTGAACGAACTCCCATCTGGGGGAAATTGTGCTTGGAAACACAAAAACAGGAAAAGAAAAAAGTTTCCCTGAATTATTCACTCAGCTTCATGGAAGCCTCTCTTTGAGCAAACCATATGCCAAGGAAAGATAGATTAAAAATGATGGGACTATCCATATCTTTAGCTCCATAAACAGAAATGTTGCTGTGCCTGAGAATATTCTGATTTGATTTGCTTTCCTAGAGAAAAGTGAGGTTGGTGAGGGTCTAGTAGGAGCAGAGGTCCTGACAGCTAGGAAAGCAGTTAGTCACCACAGATCTTTGACTGCAGCTTAAAGGGGGAACCTCGTGCCCACACTTCAAAAGGAAAAAAGGTAAATGATAAATACTTGGTTTTTGCTTCCCGTCCCTCCATAAGCTAACCAACCTGCAGACACCAATTCTTGCTCTGTGTACTTGCCATCCAAACACACAAGGTTTCCCTCTTTCCCTTGCCAAACCAAAACCAAGGATCAACCAGTTCTCCCAACTCCTGTGCTGCAGACACTGTGCAATGTTACAATCTCCCAGTCCCTTTTGAAGCATTCTGGAAAATTTTCTACTACACTTCAACTCCAAAACCAATAGGTCTTTCAGTCCTGGGGTAAGTGTTAGCTATTATGGGGACAACATATGGCTTCATCTTTGTCATGAACCTATAAAGTCATGTATTTTTAGTATTCCTTTTCTTAAAAAACAAAAATTAAAAATACTACAAGTTGTGTCAAGACTTACTTTACTTCATGTCTCAAAGATTCTTAACCAACCTTGAGAGCAACTACTACGTAAAAAGATTTTTCTTTAGCCTTTAAAGAACTAGTCTCCTCCTTTTATTCACATAAAAGTATTAGTCACAAAAGCTTAATTTTTTTTCATTAAAAGCATAAAATGAACATACAGTTTAAGCCAAAAGACAGACAGTGCTGCCTGAGAAAAGTCAACCAAATGCTGCCAAGAGGACAGAGTACAACTACCAGATGGCAGCACATTCAGTTCTTAGGCAAACAAACTTTTTCCATTCATTACCCTATTGAGAAGAAACATAATGAAGGACCAAGGATATCATATACTTCATGAAATTGCTTTCTACCACCTTACTCCTGGAAAGTACCACCAAAAACATATATTCTGTAGAAATTCAGAATTACTCAGAGGTCTACAAGTTTTCTAGCTGGGTACATGCTTCCACCATGAGAACCACCTGGCCACCTATTCCCGCTTTATTTTCAGGCAGTAATAGCCCATTTTGGCAGCAAACAGCCAACCTCTGCTGCTCTGTCTCCTGGGAAGCTCTCCTCTGACATGGCTTGGATGTACATCTGCCATGTGACGGGAGAAGGTGCCCCACAAAATACCAGCAACCGCTGCTATCAGAGTATCTCCTGTACAACTTGTTCGGTGAAGTCTTTAAAAAGTAAAGAAATAGGAGGTGGGGAAAAGGGGCTGCAGAACAATTGTCCTTGTGGGTAAAAGACAGCAAGACAGACACACTGATGGAGTGCTTCTGGCTCCCAGGCACTGAAAATACTGATTGGACATACAGGTTGCTTAGGAAGCGAATGGCTTTCCAAGCTCAAAGGCATTCTGTGGGTTAAGTCTACTACTATACGCTATTTATGTATCTAAAAATACTAATATAATGCATTAGGGGAAAAAAACCCCAAATTTTTGGGAAGTTGAGAACTAAAGCATTTTAATCTCTCTAAATCATTCCTACATTTATTTAGACAGCCTAAAGCCATGCACCAACCAATCACCAGCTTAACTCAGCAACCCAGGCTTCTGTAGAGGTATTCTAAAATACTGCCATGTATCTTAAAATGTGATTTTTGCCATTCTGAATTGCAGGTGCTAAGTCAGGCTGTTGTATTTGGATACAAAATCCCATCTTTTCTGCTCCATTCTGAAATATGTCAGGCAAACATGAGGAGAGTTCCAGGGCTACTGGCTTTATACAAGAACTCAAACCAAAAAACTGAACTTATCTTCCAATCTCAGAGCCCAAAAATTTCCACAAAGGTCTACAAGCCAAATACTTTAACTGGTATCTTAGCACAGAAGGTTATTTCCAACAAATATAAATACCTTATTTTTATGAGAGAACTGGATGCTCCACTGTATGCACAGAGCTCTTTCCAAGTTAAAATTTCTGACTGATTCCCTAGTCTCCAGACAAGCAGATTAAAGATTTAAAAAGTACAACAGTGACATATACTTTTCCTGTCTCATGAAATTAGAAGACTGTCTCTGTAGTCTGAAATGAATGACTGAATTATTTGACTTAGCATTTCTGTTAACTAAACAGGCCCAGTAAATTTTTCCACTAATTTTCAAATTAGAATCAGGATTCTTCCAAGATGTATTTCTTCACCCAGTGAGCACTGGATAACTGCCCTTCTCCTGACAAAGGGCTTTCACAGACCTTGTACTCAAAGTAAAATACAGAAGCCCTTCATCAGAAAGCCAACAGCAATCGCTACAATCCGTGTTTGCCATATGTATCACTTCAAAGAAAGCGGGAAGCAACTTTGCTAAATTCTACAGCGTGAGTAAAGGTGAATAAATGTGTTTATGACACCTAACGTCTCAACAGGAAAAATGAACCAGAAACGGTCTCCCTGCCCACTATATGTCCTCCTACTGAAAAACAAAATTAACTGTCAGAGATAAAGTTTCTGTTTGCATATTGCAACCACAACATTTGGTGTTGACAGCAGCTGCTGCTGACGGATGTTTTCAAACACAGCAATATGCAACACTCCCCACTACTGCTACCCTGTATCTTGCAAAGCGACTTGAATTTGGTTCATTAGAAAATGGAAAGAATGGCATATGTAGCTTTGCAGCAACCTGCCGTAACACAAAGCTTAGTAATTCATGTTATAGAACATGAGTATCTGCCCAGGAGAGATTTAAACTGGCAGCTGAACTGGATTACATTCAATATTACAACTAGATTTTTAGAAATTCACTGTCTAGGTCATCTAGCTGTTACAAAAACTACTATCTATGAAGCTGAACTACAAGGATCTCTCAGAAGTATTACAACATTTACAGTAATTGCAAAAGTTAGCAACATTTACACACAGATGATATAGTAATTTTCATACATACTAAGAACCATGGTGAGCTGACAAATTATTTTGAAGGCCTATAGGTAGGACCAAAACTGCGTATTGTTGGTATTGAGAGTGGCTGTTTCACTGGGAAGAAAGCACTGTGACTTCAAACTACTCTCAGTCGCTAAGAGAACAGAAGAAACTTTGGAGATCCAGGAAAAAAGAAGTTCTGTGGCACAACCTGATCACTTAGAACTTCTGCACGCAGAATACTGTGGGTCTCAAGTGAACAAACACTCAGCAGACCCTGAGATAAAAGGGTTCGTGTTTGATTATGCACAGATACACATCATCAAATCAAAAAAAGGCTGCCTACCCACAACCAGAACCTTCAAGAGATGCAGTTGGTACGTGAATTCACATTGCAGGCATACGCTGCACTGTCATTTGAGATTGACGAACTTCTTTTCCTCTGCAGGGTCCTCCATTGTGCAAGCAGACAAGGAACAAGAAAATATGAAACTATGTAACTAAGAGGAGTCAATTAATTCGTAACCTACCTACTAACTTCCTTCCTTCCCGTTCTCTATTTACATCTAAAAATCACATTATGAGTCAATTGAAGGAGTTACTTCTCCCCTCCTAAATTACATGGCAGAAGGTCTCAAAGCCCTTCAGGCAAACTGCCACTTGAACTGCTCTACCAAATGCTACACCAACTGTTAAGATCTCAAATATTACCCATGGTCTGCAACAGTATGGACAGACCTCCAAGAAGCAGCACTGTAGTCATCAGAATACAGCTATTTTCCCAATGGTGACAACACAATTGCCCAGGCTCTCAGAATGTAACCCGATCAGTTCAGGAAAATTGGAACTGATTAACTGAAAGCTGCCAGAGTATCTTTAAAGAGGTCAGAACTTCAGTAACAGGATGACCTTCTTAGCTGATGTTATGATCAGCTGTTGGGTCTATTATGGATCCATAAAAACATCTGGAAAGTTATTCTGAAGACTAATGTCCCAAGAAAAGAAATTCTGGGCAGGAAATCTAAAAGAGCTAACCACTTATCAAAGATCTGGAATTCATATCAAGTAATTCATGAGCCAACATCACAATAACAAAAAGGAATAAACATACCTCCGCAGTTCATGAAGATATTTAACCTCCCTGTCCTTCAATCTAGAAGTCTTTATTTTTGCTGATGCAGCTCTTACTGCTAGAAAAGGAGCTGGATAAATGCAGAGGAAGTCTACAGACTAATATTTTCTACCTATTCTCATGGTTGTGACCAGAAACTTCCACAGTAGCCTAGAATATTCTATTAGCCTCTCTAACAGCTAGAAATAATTGAGTGTCAGCTTATGTGACAATCAGACAGATGGCAATGCAGGAACTTGCTTCAGGAGATCTCAGGAAGTCCATTCATCTTCCCAAAGAACAGGCCTAATATTGGAACAACTTGTCATGGTATTGCTTCAGGAAGGAAGTTTGGGACTGGTAACCTTTAAAACAAAATATATCTGTCCCTTAAGCTCATCATAGCAGAGGCTCCTGGGAACCAGCCTGGAGAAGCTGTAGCAACAGGTGGTGCAGGTTAGTTCCAAGAAGTAGATAAAAGAGACAAAGCTATTCAGAAGAAAAGTTTGTTTCCTTCTACACGCAATATGTGATGAACACTGGCACTGAGTGATTATGAAACTGCTTGTGTCGAGGGGGGTGACAAGAAACAGGAAGAGTACAGTAGAACTAGCCTCAATTAGCTGCTGGTGGCAGTGACATAAGGGTTCGGGGGCATACAAATCAGAGGGAAGTCAATGAGATAGCCACTCTGCAGGTGGTGAAGGTGACATTGCCACTGCTATCAGTGGTGGAGGAGCTGAAATACTTCCAGCATGGAGAAACAGCTAAAGGCAAGTAATAGGACATGCAACCACCAGAGATGACTGTGTCAGCAATAAGGTGTGAACTTAGTTCATCTGGCAAGCCTCCACAGTCTTTTTAAAGTAACATTCAACTAAACACTTTAAACCAACATTCAACGGGAAACAGTGACTTTTCCAGGCAACTGGTTTTCCAAAAAAAGACTGGACACCTTTAGTACGCTTTAAATCAAGCAGTTATTAGTCACAGTGCAATGTTGTTCCACAGCTCTTGCAGGCTCAGCCATTTTATGCTGGTGAGTTAGCGTTAAGGCAGTCTAGTTTGGAGGTGAGTGGCCAGCTGCAGAACTCAGCCTTTCTGAAACTGGGAGGAAATAACCCCATTGCAAGGCTACTCCTAAATCAGTACTTGGAGAGCTCACAGTGCTAACAGCCAGAAGCACCAGCAGGTCAGGATGTACAAGCCAGGTCAGGGCGCACAAACCACTTCAAGTCTGTGACCCCACTTTTCTGTTCCACTGGTCTTTAAAGGAGTTGCTGATAGTGAGCTGCTTGAGTATGTGACCACCTCTCAAGCATACCAGCATCTGCATGTGAGCTGTTATCTTGCTCGTAAGCATCTAAATGCCTTGCAAGAAAAAGGCTTCCTGTATCTCCACAATCTTTGTGTGGGGTTCAGGACCAGCCATCTGTTAAGTCCTATTATGAAATGCATTAACCTCCAATGCATGAAGAGTCATACTAAGATTATAAAGCGGAATCCTTTTTTCCCTTAGTGTATATATATATACTATATATATACCCTTTATATAATTACAATTCTAGTATCAGTCTAATTTGTAACAGTAGACACTGACAAATCTTCTCACTTTCTAAACGTCTTGCTACAAAAAACATGTTCTTATGTTCATTAAACTGAACCAGTGAAAAATCAGCCACTGTGACAACCCCCTGGTTTAGGAATAAAACTTGAGTCCTAGACTGATGAAAGAAAGAAAAACTGAAGCTCTTTACCACCCCAGAAAAACAGGAAGGCAAGATGTTTCCTTACAAGCTGCTGCGTGATCATTTTCCTGTGGTACTCATAAACAAGTGATATTTTATACTTCTATGAATTCTTATACATTATTCTTTCATGGCAAGCATTCAAAATTAATTGTACCCAATTACTCTATTAAAGAAAAGGATTTTTTTTTTCCCACTTGTAATACATTGTGTTCTATTTCAAGCCTAGTTTTCCATCTATAGCTTAGTCCTAGTTGTAGCAGAATAAGATTCCAGCTTTTATGACAGAAGACTTTTTTTGATCAATAGAAGTCAGCAGCAAAAGCATTTGTGGTTTTTCTCTGGAAAGCATTTGTGGCCACAGACTCAAAGGAAGAAGAAAGGGAGGGGGATTAACTCTTCAGTGAAGGTCAAAAACATAATTTAGAAGTGAACCAAGAAGAGCAGCTGTGTCTGTCAGCACAGTCAAGATTACCAGCTGGAGAATTTACCAGCAGTATGAAAACAACGCACACCAGATGTCAAATGTTGCAACTGTGAGTAGGAAAACATCTCTGGGCATGGCACTGTCATGTCAGTACTCATTACCGGACAGATTTCATATTTAGCATTTATTTATTAATTAGACATTGCCAGGAAGAAACAATAATATTTCCTTAGAAACAGCTTTTGAGCTCGCAGTGTAGGCCAGAGGCAGGTGTGCACACTGCAATAATTTAACATTGCACCTTCTAATGATACTTATTTCACTGTGAATGCAACATCATGACTTTAAAACTAACAAGCAAATACTGGAACATCTGCAGCTGAGCTTCCTTTAGCTTCACTCAGTTCAGCCTGAGCTTTTAGCTCGAGTTTGGATTCTTTTCTAAGAAATCTAAAATAAATATCAAGAATGTAAGTAAAAACACACCCTATTCCATGGATAATCATCCAGAAAGAACGCCACAAAAGCCATGGAAATGGGTACTCCAACAACACCTCTACCAGCACTTCCTTCACCAGCTGCTTTTTATCCTCCTCTTCCTTCTAAGGCATTCTTATTTTCCTGTACGTTTTACTCCTTGAGGATGAACTCTTTAATTCCCAATGCTTCAACCACCATTCTTGCTGTTTAAAATATCCGATGCCAATTCTCTTCTTCTGTATGTTCTTATATTATCTCGCTCACATCCTCCCTTGTATTTGTCTCTCAAATGAAATACAGGGGGAAATGAAGAAAGAAAAAAAGCCCAAAAGAGAGAAAGATTTGGGTTTTGTACTCTTCCCCCGCTCTGTTGTTGATGACAAAGTCAGGCCCTCTAATTCTTTTCTTTTCCAGGTTTTAAAATTCATCCTTCTTTAAATTCTACCATCAAGTTGCGGGATGTCTTTCCTACTATTATCTGTGGGCATAAACTTCCTGGCTGTCATCTCCTCCTCTAATGAATGCAAGTATTGCAGTAAACACCCTCACCACTCCCCACTAGTTTAATCCTATCGGGCAGCCACCTTATTACTCTAGCTCTCTCTTCCACTTGTGTCACTTCCTTTCACCAGTTCTGATTGTCCGCTCTTCGTCTTGAATACTGATGGCTGCACATTTTTAAAAGTATAGAGAAATTATGATTTTGTTTCTGCTTGCAGCTTCTCCCAGGCTCCTTCTCATCAACCAAACATCTTTCCCAACTGCTCTTGTTACATTGCAAAACGTGCCTTTTCCTCTTTCAATGCTATATTCCTAGGAGTAGGTGGCTCTCGTCTTCATGGTTAATCCCTACTATTTCCTGCTAAGGAGTTATCCAGTTTCCACTGCTAGACTCAGTTTTAATATACTCTTTCTCTCATTCCAGAAAAAAAAAAAAATTAGACCCCAAGAAACTAAAAGAACCACGGATGTTAATATCCAGATGGTTTACCACAGAAGCTATTCTAGAAACTACCTTGAAGTTTTATACCCTCTCCCTTCTTCCTTGGTGCAAATGCTTTATCGGAAGGAAGACATGCCCATATGGTACACCATATTTAGGTGTACCACCCTACACCACCAGTATAACTGAATCAAGCCCAAGTTTTTCAAATGCAATTACTGTCAGCAGAGGAAATGGAAATGTGTTTGTGGTACAAACAAACCTGACATAATACATACGTTAGTGTACATTTGTTAACTGCTGCATGTAGGTTTGTTAACTGCTGCAATTAAAAAAAAAAGGAATTAGAAATGCCCAATCAACAGATATATTGGACTGCTTGTGCACCCATTACTTTTCGTGTCCTCCTAAGGACAGAAATGTCTTATATATTTTATTATAATAATTTCATATTCTCCTTAGCTTCTGCACTCATTCTTCTGCATTACAACCTATACTTCGTGGCTTACCTTAGCTTTGCCATCCTGTGCAGACATATATCCTACACACATGCTCTCTGTTGTATGGCTCCACAGAAATTCCACTATAAAGGAAAATGCAAGAAGTCACAAAAATGTGTTCTTTTAAAATATGAGATGTAATTTAACAAGACTGGAATCTTGAGAAACAAATATAGTGTAAATATAGCTTGAGAAAGAATCAAGAACAGACTTAAAGAACAAAAACTACTTACCAGAATAATGCCATCTCAACAGAAACAGCCATCAAACAAACAAGATTTTCCTGCTCTATTTGCAGGCACGCATTGCAGAGCTAATATCCAGAATGAGAACATTACTTCAATGATATGGAGCCTCTAAGATGTGAAATACATCAGCTACAATTACAGTTAAAAGATAGGACCAATTCTCAAAGCAGAGGTCTGTTCCACCCATGAAGTAGAAGCAGATATAATTTGCATTTGCTTGCCTTGACCTTAGCCATAAGCACATGACAACAGCATAAATCCAGATAGCATGCAAGGATTCTGTAGAACTGTAACGCTATCAAGAGAATAACCAGTAATAAGCAGGTTTATTTGCCACAAAAGTGAGCACAAATATATGCATAATATGTAACTGCAAATGAGAAAATGAAGATTTGTGGTTTAGTTGCACAAGTAGGATAAAAGAAAACATGCAGAAGTAAAGTCTGCAAGATGAGAACTGAAGATACAGAGCAGGCGGGAAAGACATCTGGTGAAAGCAAAGTGATCCTGCAGAAAAAGCAGGAGGGGTGCCCGATGGAAGCAGAATAACGCTGCATAATAAGCAAGAATGATGCCTGGCAAAATTAGAGCAAGATCGGGTCCCAAAAGTATGTTGAATTATATGAAAAACACATGAAGTCACCCTTTTTCTTTGGGGAGGGGGTAAAGAACACCAAAGGTAAGAGAGGAAAAAAGAGGGAGAAGAAACGAGTCCATTTTGATTTTTGGCTTCCCTATCAAAGCACTCTCAGGTGTCATCACCTTGACTTCCAGCACTACCATACAGCACCAGCTCTTTGGTGCTGTATAGTCACAGCTCATTTAAGATATAAATGTTAAAAGAACAACTATTCTGTTTGTAGTGATAACGATTAAGAGAACTAATCACTGCTAATGCGCATTGTTAATGTGTATTAATCCAGTAAGGTGGTTTGATTCATCAACTGTTTAAGCAGCCCATTACAGCAATCTTTAATTCCCTGACACACACACACACTTAGTGGCAACACAAAATTCAGACAAAGAGCACATTATTTATCTATTTAGCTTCCATCCAGTGGAGCTTTATAAATTGCCCCACTATATTCTTCCTGCTCTACATTACAGCCATTTTTCATTGTGTTCACTAAGTATACAATTTGGGGGGGGGGAAGAAAGAGCAGCTGATCAGAATTCAAGGTGTTTCACAGAATACTGTAAAAGGTTTAAAAAAATTGCACTGAAGTATAAATTGTTCCTCTGGTTTAGAGAAGGAGTCTTCCATGAATTACACAAGACGCCACGAAAAGCTACTTTCAGATATTTGTTTTGAGAGAGACTTTCACATACTGCAAAAAGCATTAAACGGTTTTGAAACTCTTATTTATTCCTATTCCTCGTGTTCCTTTACTATGGCTGATGAAGGTCACAGCATGCTGAGTATGCTTATCCTTTGAACCATTTACTCTTGCACAGCAATTAACCCGGAGTAGAAGATCAAAGTTTAGACAATCCCGGCAAGACTTGAGAGATACGCAGATATCATCATAAAAGCAAGATGAACTTCATCTAGGTATGTGCTTTGCTCCCCCGTAACAGATTCAAGACTGATATCACCAAATGTTAGTCAAAAGCTTTCAGAAGTTAAATGTCTTTAGTGCAAAGTAACTGTGTTTGATGAGGCCAACCTCTCCCTAACACCCTAAAGGTTCAACTGTCAGTGAAAGCATTCATTTTTTGGAGGCAAATTTAAGCTTATCTTTCACTTTTGAGAAGCTGAGCAACAGTTTAGGCCAAATACTCTCAAAATATTATTTCTTTGCCTTTGATAACTCTAGGCACATTCGTTTAAGTTTTTTAGTAATTTTTCCCTTCTACATTGTCCACTAAAGGTAGCACGTACTAGCATGAAACGTGGTTATTGCTACGAGCAGTGGAATTACAATGAAAATCCTAAATTATATACCTAGCTGAAGACATTCCACTTATTTCCAACCATTACAAAATAACTTCCTTGCAATTAGTTTCAATAGTAAAAAAAATTAAAAATCATCCCTGCAACAAAGACATGAGATTTCATTATTCTATACACAGAGTTCTTCAGTATTACACAACTTATTTTCAATCCAACCAACACAAACACCAGGTATTTTTAATTACACATTAACTCAGCACACACTATAAGTCAGAAGAAAACCAAAACCAACAGGCAATTAGTCTTTACTTACGATGTACAATATATGGGGAATTTCTTTATTAATTTTTGAGGAAAAAACACCTGATCTTCCTTAATAGGAATATGTTTTCTTACATAAATGATAAATATTAAATGAATAGAAATATTTCTCTCACTTCCAAACATAAGAAATTGAATGTCAAGTTGATCAAGTTTTACTAAATATTAAAACCCAAGTATTTTCATCTTCGTAACTCTTTTTTTGGGCTAGAATTTGTGTTGTAGGATGCCTCTCTACTAGATCAATAATGTCACAATTATTCCATTCTTAAATCTGAAACCTGTAAATCAAACTTGCAAAGTTCTCTGTATGTTTAGCAACCCATGCCCTGACTCTGGAGCCACAGCTAGACAGTGTTGGCTTTCAAATAGTTGAAAGATGATTGTCAAAGTCTGTTTGATAGGCTACTTCCTCAAAAAGACAAGCTATGCAAGTAATAACTCCAAAAAAATGTAACAAACAAAAGCTATTTCTAAAACCTTTTTCCATCCAAGCCTTCCAAAATTCCATTGTTCTTCATCAGGATACTCCCAGAACCATCATCAGAATTGTAAGGACCCATCTCCCAGATCTCCAGTGCATGAAACACTTACGGGCAAGATGAGATGTTGACCAAAAGCACAAAACACACAAACTTTGGCTGATGTGTTGAGAAACATGAATGTTATGAATTGTATTGACCAAAATCACTTATGAGTGTGAACGACTGGATGGGGTGGGGGGTACAAGCAGACTCTAGTTGACCAACACAAACAAAGTAGTATACGATATTTAAAGATGCTTGTAATAAGATAACCAGCGAGGTGTAATTTGAGAAAGAAAACTGAAAGACAACATACACCTCATTCTGTGCAACAGTAATAACCTGACCCTAGCATGCTGAAAGTCACCGAGCAGCCAGCAATAAGTCCTGGATGTTGTGTGGGGTAACCCATCATCCAGAACGTATCTGCCAGCTCACCTTTAGCGCACGCTCCGCCTGCTACTCCAGGCTGGCTGTAAGCAGGCAAGCTCTGCTGACGCAGTGTTAGGATTTAGTGGGACACAAGCAGTAATGAGTTAAAACAAAGGTGAGGTGTCTTCTAACAACAGCCTATAGTTTACAAAGAAATAATGCAATTCAAGAGTTACCAGGTGAGATGCTATGACCTGCTTTAATACACAAAGTTACGTGATCAAATTTGTCAGGTCAGATCTTAAAAAGAAACAAAAACTACTGAAAATCTGTAATGCTACTGACAGCAATTCAGGAAACACTTGGGGAAACAATAACAAAGCAGAGGATTAAACAAAGGAAAAAAACACTTTAATTCTGGTAGTATAACATAAATATATATTAGACAGGTCCATGTGACCCAATATATAAGCACATAGCATGACCAGACACATATGCCCACATCTGAGGAGCACCACAGGAAAGGAGATGGGACAAGTGTCATGCTGAAATAATTCATATGGCTTCAGTCCCCAAACCCTGCCTTCAAAGAGGAACATGGGCTTTAGCGTCTCTGGGTTTTATTTCCACCCACTTCTACTGGGAGCCTACAGCGTTCAGCTCCCTAGTTGTTTCTCTACAACAAACCGCATGACAGTTTACTATAACACTCTTGTGTTGCCATAAAGCAGCAAGACAGATGAGCATCTTGTTTCTAGGACATACACAGGGCTGAAGGGCTGAAACTCAGGGCCTGTGGAACCAGGCAGCTACTGGTGGAGGTGAAGCTGTTTGCTACTGCTCTCAGTATCAACAACAAAGTACTCCTGTTGTCTGCATACGCGTATAGTAACTGCAACTTATCCAAACTGATTTTCTGGGGCATAGCGAAAACTTCTAACAGTGAAACAACTTCCCTTCCAAATTTTAAGTGTATCCTCCAAATTTTCAGGTTTTGTCCTGTGGAAAGGAGGAACAAATCGGAACAGATGGCATTTTTAGCGTTTAAACCACTGAGAAGCCATAACCAGTCATACGCGTTATCCCTTGCTAAAAATGTGATTTTTTTTTTGTATGAGGAGCGTACACTGCCTCACCACAAGCAACCGTTATTTCTATGCCATGGTTTCAGAGGGAGCCCACACACCCCTCTGAGTCACAATTCTGCTCAGAAATAACGAGTCAGAAAGAATGCTCTTTTCCACAGTTTTAGAGAACAAAGCTAATACTACTATTTCACCTACTCGAGTTTAAGCATCTCAGACAATTTTGACTCCTTTTCTTTTTCTCTGTGGCCTTTGAGCCACGGTAAACATGCACAGACAGTTTTTACTTCATCTTTCACATGGAGTCAGCACCTAGCTCAAGGAAAAATGAATAAGAATTTCTTACCTAGTAAAGTTGGTTTTTCCTGTGATGATTCAGACTCTGCTGAACACCGGCAAGACCGAAGAACTATCACACCTCCAAGTACACCATCTTCATTGGCCAGAAAAGGTGAACCTGGGTAAAATCAATGGGGAGAATTACTGGCAATATGAGTAGCTTCTTGGGTAATTTTTTATTTGACTTTCCTGCCTTCCCCCTTTAATCAGTCACTAAGGGCTGAAAAAACTGTAAGGTCAACCACTGCTTTTACAAAAGCATCAGTGCTATTTTTTCTAGTGAGTAACTTTCTAAATAGTAATCTACTAATATAACAGTAATGAAAAAAAGAAAAAGAGCTACATGGAATAAATAAAAATAGTGGAAATTACATTTGTGAGTACAAAACCATTTCTTCATGGATCAAGGAAGGTCTAACAATGTAAAGTTGGGTGTCAAGTTGAAAAAAACCCCATGTCTCAGTATTTAATTGTTTCTGTACTATAATTAATATAAAGATGGCCACATATGAAAAAATCAAGCAAGTTTGTGTCACTTATACCGTTTATTCAGTTTTCAAAATCCAAAGCGTTTTGCACAGAGACAACATCAAACTGCTATAGACTGTCTTCCTTGCTGTTTTATGAATATTAGCAGAAAAGCCAAAACACATCCTACTTTTTACAGTGGCTTTTCTGTTGTTAATTTAAGACATATGATATAAAACATCTATCAGAAGCTGGAAAAATTTTAAAGTTAGCTGAATCAAGTCGAAGTATTCTTTTTCTTGTTAGTCATTTGAAATAAGATTCCTATAGTTGTAAATGTGGAAACAATGGTATGATTTACATACGATTTAAAATGTCTTGAGCCACAGAATTTAACCAAGTTCTTGCACTTAAGCCCAAAGAGATCCTAGTCACACGTTTGCAATACACCGTGACTTAAAGTTGAACATACAATTGCAACAGACATTTCACATATTTCTTCTCAATTATTTTCTTTTAAATAAATCAGTACACTATGTCTAGTGTACAGACTGTAAAAGGATTTGCTGGCCACAAGAACTTTAGAGCAGATCTATCTACCCATCAGCCTCCTTGAACTTGCCTACAGCTATTCATATGATCAACATTACTCCTTCAATACAAATAGCAACAACAACAAAACCCAGTAAGAACCAACTTCAAGCTTTACTATAAGGAATTCTTAAAGTTTTACTGTCTTTTCTCTCAACATAAGAGAAGCCACATTCTAAAGTGATACAAGGTGGTCATTACAACAGAAGCCCATATTGCAGGAAAATAATAAATGTGGTATGCTTAATATACAGTAATATCTTATATCAAGAGATACTACTTACCAAGAGATACTATCTTTAAAGTACAACTTGCTTTGTACAAGCCCTATTACCAGGTACCAATTACACCTACTGTATTGCTCACCGACTGTGACCAAATAGCTGTTAACCAAAAATTCAGCCAATCATAACATAATAGATAACAAAACAGGAAAATAGGTTTGGTTAAAATCGAAATGTAACACTTGGGAAGTTGTAAAGAGTCTTGCCACCCAAATCAAAATCTTTTACTCCATGCTTTCCAAGATGTTAAGTCTATCTCTTATACTTTCACTGCATTAACCAAGTGCTGGCTAAGTATGTGGTATGATTTCTGCAAGCAAACAAACAACAACAGAAAGTGGTTTTCTTCACAGGGGACACGTATCCTTTAATCTTTACTTCAGAAACTCAGGTACTTCAAAGACAACCTGAACTTGGTCTGCAGAACTAATCTGATACTCAAAGTGCATAAATTATTCAGGCTATAAGCCATGCTGTGGTGAAAAGTCATTACAAGCAGAAAAAGTTATGGTTTTTATTCTTAATAAGTAACATTTCTCCTCCTCTTTCAAGGTCTGTGAAAGGTTCTTTCAAGGTTCTAGCAAAAAATACTCTTTAATTTGAATGTTTAAAAATGTTCTACTTCAATAGAACAAGCCAGCAAATAGTATTTAAAGCAGATAGCATATTTAAGGCCATCCTAAAACACTAAGGCTTTATGAAGGCACATAAAAACAGACAGCAGCTGCTGATTATAGACTTGATGCCACTAAAGTCTTCTTCTGGAGATGCTTACATTTGGTTATTTTGCCATTTTATTTTAGTGATTTTCTTCCTCCCACATTCAGGAAAGAGTAAAGAAAAGTCCGTAAATAAACCAATCACATATTTCTTCATTTTCCGAGTATTTCTGTCAATTATGTGCCATCATCACTGATCAAATTTTCAATGATTTGAATAACTTGCACATGCCAAGCTCTCTCTTTTTAAACTTTAAGACAAGACTTGGCAGTATATTTCTTTCCATGTAAAGAGTCTGTAGTAAAACATTTTCATCAGAAGTCTTTTGTTTTTACGGGGATTTATTTGCAAGAAAAAAACCCTTTTATCTTCTTCAGTGGAATACAGAAAGAGAGAAGCAATCATTCAAAGTATGTGCTTCGTGAGAGTTTTTTTAAAAGGGGCTTAAAAAATAATGCAAAACCTGTGCCTCAAGCACGTAAGACAAGCTCTCAAGCTTACAATTTCACCCAAAGAGATGCTTTACCTATGCGTGCACAATTATGCTCATGAGAACCCCGGTTCTGCCTGCAAAAATCACATTTGAACATGCTGTCCATTGTATTGTCCTAAAGATATAAACAGCTGCTTTCTGAATCAAGTTACTTCCTTCAATGATTATGCACGATAGAGGCTTTACTACCAGTTTATAAAATTCAAAGGTTTTGAAGTCCACGCTAAACACTCAAAAGCTGGAAAACTGACTGTATCAGTTCAGCCTTTGCTGAAATACGCTGCCCCTCTGCCCTTACTACAACTAGAAAACTCAACAAGAGGATTAATTTAATAGCACTGTGCATTGTAAAAGCATGATAAAAACATGACAAAGTACAGTTTTAACTTCAGCACTCATAAAAAACACCAGATAAGCAAGAAGCTGACTTCTTTAAGAATAACACACGTTGGGCTCTTGGAGTAAGGACAAACTTTGGTTATGCCAAACAAACCAGGTCTTTCTGCACTAACTTTCTAAGAACTGACCATAATCTTAGTACCGGGGTGAGACAGAGATGAGTAAAAAGGATAGAGTGACTTTAAATGGGTAATTAGAACGGAGTCTTAAACCAGGAAATGTCTTAGAAGTTCATGATAGGCAAACAAAGCAGACAGGACACATTATTTCTCTCCTGCAGATGGAAACACAGCGTTACACGCCCCGTGGTGCACAACACCAAACCCCAGAACCTACAGGCTGCCCTTATTTGTCACACCTTGATTACAACACAACAATGAAAATGATGGGATCATGCTGGCTTTCTTGATGCAGCCAGCCATGTTTCAGAGCTGTAGCAATAGAGACTGAGCCAAGATACAGCTGCAACTCAAGAAATGACTGAGATTTTGTATTGTTAGCTGAGCTACTGAAGATTTTACTCTTTTTTTTTAAAACAATGCAGAGCCAACTTTTCATCCTCTACACCATTTTATCATCAGCTGCAGAACGAAAGGAGAACAAGTCTGAAACAAGAAAATATCCTTTCTTCTCACCTTCAAACATGAGCAGCAAACGAAGATGCAAACGCACAGTCACTTGCAAAACCCCTGCAATGGTTCACAATCTCACCCACGCCACTTCCACGGGCCATCTCTCTCCCCACTTCTGCTGAAGGTCGCCATGCACAGAGTCATCAGAGGCAAATTGTGTGACTACACCCTCTTCCAGCCCCACAGCTTCCACCAGTGATTTCGGCTAAACCATCTCAGTGCAAAATCAGCACAAACACTGGATGTGTCTCCAAGTCACTGCACTGGCTAAATTGTGGGGAAACAACCTCTAAATAGTGGCAGTAAAAACCAGTTGCCTACAGTAATAATGTTACGGTATTCTACATTACAGTAAATTCAGACAGACTGTTTCTCCTCCCTTAAAAATCAGAATCTAAGCCAACTTAAATACAACAGCACATTCTTTAAAACAGAGAATGGATTTCATTTTCCAATTAAAGCAACTTTAAAAAGTTAGAAGAGGAATTCAAATATATTAATATATTTTTAAACAGAGATTTCTGGTTAAGCAGATTTACTACTGAGGATTTCAACTATGCTAAATAGTATTTTAACACAGCAATACAGTGCAAATAAGTAGGTCTGCGTTAAGTAAGATTCTAGACAACTAAACACTATGTCTGCATCATTAAATCTGTAAAAATAATGGTACAAAAGCAGTATTATGCTGTATTTCTAAAGAGAATCCATGCACTATACACAGGAATTAATTTGAGTGTCTCATAACACTGAATTCAAAGGTTAGCAACATATTTCATTCATTTAGTCCAAACAATGTTTTGTTACAGCCAAACCATTGAGAAAACAAAACAGTGCAAAAAAATAACAATTTAGGTAATGGCATTTTTTCATATATCTTATATTCATCAGTACTTAAACAGGAAAAGAAAAGGTGCAACTGAAATACTCTCACCTATGTTAAAGTCATAATGGTTTCCATTAGAAGGAAACAGTAATCTGGCTCCTACACCATTTTTGCTCCTCTGCATGCTTAGGAATGATAGATCTTGCTATACAATTAAAAATTTAGTTACAATAAATACGCCTACTAGCCAGTGATAATTTTTTTCTGCTACAATAAAATAGAATTGCTTGACATGTCTTTGATCTAATTGCTTGCTAATTATAAAACTACAAAAACCTGGGGCTTTTAATACCATGTACAGTCTCCTGAAACTCCTTGTTCCTTCCCAGTTACACTCGCATACCACTGAAGAATTTGGCATGAAAAATCCAAAGCAAAACTTCAGCTACAGCATTAACTAATAACGTTAGCACTGACTGGCCACACCAGAGAGAAGGGGTAGGAAAAAACAAACACAAAACGTATTTCAATGGTTTTGGTTTAATACTTACCTCCCTCATTCACAGAAGGGTATTTTACAAAACATATTTCCCTCCTTCAAAGCTCAAATGTTCTGCTATTGCTATCTGACATATAGAAAGCATTATCAAGTTTTTATTTATGTATTTTGTAGGTTATTAGTCTGCAGGAATGGTCTCTTAAAAATAAGCCAACAGGTCTTCATAGCAACTCCACATTCATTGACACCATCAAGTTCTTCAAGAGCAACCATAACTGATCATCAAGACAGGTTCAGCCTCAGCCCGGGGACAGAGCGTACAGATTTCACAAGTGTTAAGGCAAATATTGGCCTCAACATTCAGCCTTGCTCTTGAGAAACTAAAGCTACAAGCGAAGAACATTATTCCTTTTTTTTTTTCTTCTATGTCTCTTGTAAATGAAACAGTCTCTGTGATAGACATTGCTTCCTTCAGAGCATGTGATCGATATGAGTTGTTCATTTTTTCATCCTGTGCTTTTCTCATATATGTACCTACGGGACAGATCCATTCTAGCACAGATTTGATACTAATCTGTAAAAGATGTGTTTTATTTACACTTGCCCAGCTGAAGGACTAACCAGCTGTTCATCAGATGTTTTACATTCATGCTCTTCCATAGTAGAGAAACCATTACCAGCTTCATTGTTTACATTAGCTTTCAAAGTCTTCAGAACTTTGGCCTAAATTTTGACTGTGGCGTGGTGTAACCAATTAAGTGCTTGAGCATCCCTCAGTTTTAACAGAGTGCAGCTAAAGCATTCTAAACTTTCCTGTGCTGCAACGTGAGTGAAATTCAAACTTTCAGGTCAATAATCTATAGATGACCTCTGCCACTGGACTTTGTCAGCTTGTGTACAGAACATGTTTAAAGTGAAGCTGTTTCCCACTCGGCTTCTGCTGTGCATCCCAGTAAACTTCAAGCTAACAATTTAAATAAACATCAGAGAAATACATAGGCATTAAATGAAGCCTGCTTTTAATTTCATGCACCATTATTTCTTAAATGTTTAAGCATAAGCTGTCTAAAACCAGAGATCTATATTTCACGATAAGTAAGTTAGTTAAAACATCTGTTTAGCATTTTTAAAGAAGCTGCAAGGAAAAGCATCTGTACTTCCAAACTTCACAGGTCAGACTTTAAGACACTGAATAACTGAGGACACTGCTGTCCAATAAAATCCCAACGCTTCTGATAAGGAGAAGCCCAGGCAGGGCCTAGAGAAACCTTCATGTAACATCACCACGTTCTGCTAGTTTTTCAGCTGGTTTTATAAAGATAAAGAGGCTGATTCAATTCTGTCTACTATCAAAGTAATGAAATCACAAACTTGCAGTGGATAGAACAGGTTATAGAAAAACTTTAGCATCACTTCATTCTCTTCTCAAATCTTTTCCTCTGTGTCATGGAGAAGACCTAATAATGCTTCCATAGCGTGCTTCCTCGACTACAAACCACAAAGGATATTACGAAGCTTAGAGTGATGCAGCACCAAAATATAAAATAACAATAACACTGTGCAATGACAGTGACCAGCAGTCTTGTAACTGTTTAAGTATGAAGCTTCCCCCCACAACAAGCATAACTCATGATCAGGAAATGAATATTCTATGATTCCTAACTGTCCAAACTCTGTCTCCCATGAGAAGTATTTGACACAATTTCTAAAAGAGAAAGTGTCAGCGTTATCCTCTGCTATTACCTTTCTGCAGACATTGCTCATCTGTGAACTGAAGCACAACTTAAAAAATACAAGAACAGACAAACACATTTCCACTAAGGAAAGCGCAAATATCAGATTCCAACTCTGTCTTTCAGCTCATTATTTTCCAATACTTTAGATGAGCTTTAAAGTACAATTGGTAACACTGCCATTGTTAAAAGCCCAGATTTCCCGCCAGTGAGATGACACAAACATTTACTCTAAGTCTGCATTCCACAAACTTGGCCACATTTGAAAGGAATGATGAGTAACAAAATCCTCTGTTCTTCTGTTTGGAAGGTATTTGTGTTTACAGAACACCATTCTTCGACTGCGTACCAAGCCTTTAGGGCTCTTCGACTAAAGATATCTAGCCCATTCCATTTACAAAAAAATCTAAATATAATTTCTCTCACCTCCAGTTCAACCATCAATTGTACATTATCCATAGTGAGCTGGCTCTGAGAAAGGATGAGAGAAGCACATCTGCCACTAGTTTGCTCATCACCTGCTGTTTAAACAGCCCTCACTGTTTAAGCCAGGCATTCCCTAGCTGGAAAGATTCCCAGGGCTCTGTGGAGACTTGGAGAGTTCTGTAAACAGGAAGCACCAATCTGAGGGCAACTGCCAAAATCAGCTGTTCACCCCTCCAATACAAGTAACGCACATTTTGACTTCTGACAAAACATTCTAGCTCTGATTTGTTAAAAGTTTGTATTTTTTTTTTTGGCCTTAATCCATTCTAATTCTAGTGAAAGTTTGACAAGACCACAAAATAGAGCTTTAAGGAAGGCTAGCAAGGGAAGAATCCATGCCATCAGCAAGCTGGCTACTAGCCCGTTCTATCCTATTGTTTCACAACAGTAAGAAATCCTGCATCATAGCATACACCCTGAGATATCAAGTAGCACATCATCTACAAAAATTCATAGAAAAAAGCCCTGTTTA
Organism: Eurystomus gularis; assembly: GCA_013400335.1. Taxonomy (NCBI): domain Eukaryota; kingdom Metazoa; phylum Chordata; class Aves; order Coraciiformes; family Coraciidae; genus Eurystomus; species Eurystomus gularis. The sequence goes on along the minus strand of VZZY01010114.1, from coordinate 1,076,030 downwards.
GTATAAGTCTATTCTTTCAAGTCCAATCCGTGTTTCCAACTGTTGCACTGTATTAGCAAGACAGAACCTTGCATTCCATCTTTACAATTGCCAAGATCTCCAATTACGCTACTGGCTACAAACGTAGTACTATGTCACATGTAAACAGCAAGATGTATCTGGATTTTGAGGTTCCTCTCCATCAGTCTTCATTTATAGCACAGCTTGGAGGACAAACTCCAAGCATTTCACCTGCACACACAATAAATGGGGCTGTATCTTATTTTTGTTCCCCACATCAGCACCGCCCCAACTAACAACTGAGAAGATAATACACATACCTGCTGTCAGGCAACAAAAATCTGCAGTGAAATTTCTGAAAATACAAGATAGATCTATCCCTAAGTAAAACATGAAACTTTAAAAAGAAATTCGAAAACACTTTATTTTTCAGATTTTCATATCACAAAAAGCATTAATTTGATACTGTTATTCTTTTCATTTTCCCTTGTTTAGTTGGTTTTAATCTGTTCTCCCAAAGCAATAAGACATCACACTGTTAACCTGGTACCTCTGTCTGTGCACCTCCTCTTTCTCTGCAGTTGGTAGTTTGGTATAACAAAAACTTTAGAATACATCGAATGTTGCTGAAGACCAATACAAACACTTTCAGTAAAGAATACAATGTATACAATATCACACACTAGCTATTTAAAATAAAAACATCTGCTATGCAAACTGGTGGCAAAATACTTTTGGACTAAACAGCAAGAGAAGAATTGCAGTTTTGCTACAAAAACAGGAAAAACAAGACAGCTTAAAGGAGATTCCTAAACTAAAACGTTCCTAATATTTTTTTTTTGTCTTTTCAGCCAGTTTCTATGAATTACTTTGGCAGTAGCTTTCTATTTCGTGTGTGTGCATGCACTAACATAAAACTGCATAAGGATACTTACCATTTGTGCTCGCTTTTAGTACACCTGCCACAAACACACCATATATTTTGAGAGTGTGGACTAAAGATTTGACTTTCCTGAAGTTAGGCCACTTCCATACACCACCTTCCGAGCAGTGCTACAGATCAGCAAAGCTATCACAAACCTCTTTCATAAAGGCTTCTCTTGGGTAAATACATCCCTGCTTTTCTACCACTATGCATTGGAGTAAGTGATTAAACACAAAGAATTATGTTTGTGCTGCTTGGATTATGATCTCTTTGGGGTATATACTGGGATTACTTTGTCCTCCATTCTTACAGCACTTAGAAATGACTGCAGTACGGTAGCAGATGATCAAGGGCAGCTTTCCAATGTGAAGGTGACTTCTCCTCAAACAGTCAAATATAATCTTGGCAGAAGCAGAGTTTAATAAGGACTCAACACTATAAACAGAAAAAAAGAAATTGCAAGGCATTCCTTGCCAAGACCAAGGGCAATGGTTCCTGGATCCCTCAAAGGTATATGCGTGTCCCTCTCTTAGTCCTAATTAAAACACCATTAAAATGAACTTCAGCAACACAGTGTACAAGAAACGTAAAGTTGTCCACAAGAGATTCTGAAGGTCAAAATTGGCTGTGGATTCTAAAGCTTCAAAAATGTTATAAGGGCTGTAAAGACAGTGCAAGTCCATGTATATGCCAGAAGCCTCATTGGAACCTATGTTATCTTCAGAAGTTCAAGCTTATATACGTATTTTTTTTAATTCCACATTCATATTTTGGTTATAACTTGAAGAAAGAAAACAAGATCTATACTCATAAGAAATTAAACATGTGTAAGTAGACATGTGTAACCCGCTCAAATGAAGGAAAAGAATTGTTTTTACCTTACAATTGTCTTGAGTGAAGTCTACTTCACTTTTTCAAGCAATTAATTGCATCATGTAAATAGTAAACCAAAATCTGTCTGTCCAAAGCATTTAATTAGAACATGCAGTGGTTTTGAGGTCTAGCATATTTTAAAGGGTTAACAAGATGAATAATTTTTATTAATGTTCTTAAACCACCAATTCTAAAATATGCAATTGAACACCACAGCCAGTGATTCAGGCAGGCAAGCAGGAAATTGTTTCTTCAAACCTCTCCGGGTATTCTATGACTCACGTAACAATTGAGATACTTCCAAGAGTTTTCCTTTAGATTTCCTAAAATAGAGTTCTGTAGCTTAACACTTTTTAGATGTAACACAACACTGAATTTGAAGCCAACTGCAACATAGGGTTTCAACATAAATCACAAATAAGTATCCTAATTTTATTTAATAAGGTTCATCACATTTGAAGCAATGTTATGCAATGTTTAGGCAATTAGCCCTATATACTTACCAATGAACTTGTTTTGCATAGTCTCTAGGAGAGCTTGGTGGGCATCTTCCGTTTGCAAAGCACATGAACATTCTCTGGCCAGTATGGTTCGGACAAGGTGCTCTCCACAACCTAAAGAAATATTAAGACTTGAAATAGCCAAAATACAGATATCACTATGAGGAAACTCTGTAAATATTTTACACCATCACAGACAATTTTTAAAAATTACAAATCATATGATTTTTCATATTATCATATTATCATATTATTTTTATTTTTTAAAGACCGTGACACTGAATCACAGGTAAATTTAACGTCAGCAGTTTTTCCTCATGATTCTCCTAAAATTTCTACTGCACAAAGACATAAACCAGAAAAGGGTAAGTATAGAAAAAAGAAACAGAAATAGTAAGAAGAAACATCAAGACTGTCTCTGACTTGCCATCTTTATCCAGATCTGCAATTCTCTCTCAAACAATCCACTCACTAGTCATTCTCACAGGAATGATCCCTGGACACAACTCTCTTCAAACCAAGAACATCTTTAGTGAATTCCACAGTAACTCCTTTACATGATGTAATCTTCTATTCTTAGCCTTTGTCATGAAAGGAATACATGAATTTACCTACGCTTTTTTGGCCTCCTAATAAAAATTCCTGTAACTTTCAAAGGTTTGTCTTTTAAGAAACTAAAAAGCTCCAGCAAACAACCACTTACTGCCTCAGTGCTTTCTGTAACTGTCCCCTGAAATCTGTAGATGAAGACAAACAGGTCATTAGTAGTTCTCTTCCTCTGCAGAGGAAGGAAAGGAAGACTTTCATACCTGCTGGTTTTCTCCCAGACTCTTTCCCATTCCTATACTGTGCTTTGGGACGTGCAGCTGTGGCCAAATGACACCGTGCACGTTCACTGGATCAATGTTTCCTTGGACAGGGAAACACGCTGGTGATACCTTCTGCATATATACAAAAATCACTCTACTGCTATGCCTCCCAGTTGTTGACACGTTTCCTCCATGGCAAGGATGCAGATGAAGCAGCTAGAGGAGGTCTAACCAAGCACCACTTAAACTGAAAGATGTTATCCAGTTAGGAAAAAAGGAAAACAACAACTAATTTAACAGCTTAAATTAGTAACATGACAATGATTTCAAATTATCTAAATTTAGGTGATTTCAGTTTGATCAGGCTCGTAACTTCCAGTGCCTAAAATTGCATTAGAAACCAGAATATACAGTGAAAAGTCAAATATAGTCAATTGCCAATTAGATAATTGGGAATTGACTATATTTGACTTTTCACTGTATATTCCATATATATTTCTAGCAAATTTTCATTAACAATGACAGGATGCAAGCACTGTGCTGGCTCTGTAAAAAAATCTGCTATAATCCAGTGGGAATTATTAGCTCAGGTGCAGAACTACAGAAATACACCCACGCAGCTTCCAGAGACAACTTCTGGCTGGAAACAATCTAGCTGCTCTCACATGGCAGAGGGCCGAGCTGGTAAGACATCAGACCTAAGCTGGCTTCAGCCAAAGGCAGCTCAGTCTCCACGGGTAATGCTCACTTTACTGGAAGCACTAAGCCCAGAACAGAGAAAACTGAGCGACTCTGGCTGAAGCCAGCCTAGATCTGGCACAAAGAAAGAACTAATAAACTCAACCCAAACCGGCTCCAGTGCAGCCTGCTGAGCATCCCACCCCTGTGCTTCCCAGTATGCTGAGTTTGGAGCACTGACTGGTTAGGGCACAACATTGCATGAACACACATCGGCAGGTCTAGTGCTGTGTCTTGGAGCTACTCACAGACTGCCTTCTTGTTCTTGCCATCACTTTTAAGCCCTAATTAAGATGGCAATCTACTCCAAGAATTTCTCTATAGTTTCTTGTCACGGAGCTACACCCTTCCCCTTGAAAGAAAAGTGAGTTTAAAACCACTGTTCTTCAAAGACTACTAACACAGAGGTAAAAAAGAAGGGGGGGGGGGAGATTATTTGATTATTTCCAAGATTAAGAAAACCACCAAAAACCCTGAGGGAGCATTATACATGAGGTAGATGTCAGGGAATAAGTCCAGGGACCAGACTGCAGAAAAACTGTGTACGCATCCTAAAATCTTTATATCTTCAATCATGAAAATGACACCTTAGTCTTACGTACTTATGTACTCCTACTGGGCAGCATCTCCTGATCAATACAATTCGGTTCAAGCGAGGTACTTTGGCATTGCATCTACATATAACTGGCACAACACAAAGACAAGAAATCCTTTGTATAGAAAACAGACTGAGTAAAAACCGGTGCTAAATTTAGAGGAAAAGTAAAGAGCTGAAAGACTATGACAATTAGACAGCAAAGGGAGGTAGTTCTTGAAAGTTCAAGAAAAAAAAAGTGTTTTCACTGAGACCGTCAAGCTCTCAAGTTATTGAGAGAAGTGTCCTGGTTAGGATATTATCTTCAAGAGCTCACACAGTACAGTGGCCTCAACAGTTCTTACAGGAGGATCTGTCTGTTCATTGCCTCATTACCCAAAAGCTTTTATCCACGATAGAGTTGACAGTTGTCTAATATTTATTCTAAGCAATGTATAAAGAAAAAACCTTTAAGATGCATTTTACCCACAGACCACAACACAGCTATTACTTTGTTTTAAAGTAAGAAAATTCAATCATTATGAAGTTTTGCTGTAAAGAGTAAAACTAAATAAACATATGCTCCAGCAAAAGCTTAGTAAATTAATTTTTTCTTGACAAGAACCTGTTAACACCTCTAAATATATCATTTATACCCTATATGAGGTAAGAAGCGCTGGACTCAGCATGTGAATCAAGCAGATGGGACAGAAATTAGAGTGAGCTTCTGCATCTCCTATGCATCTAGTTATAACACCAGATGTTACTACTTCACAATTTTTAAGTAATTCCTAAACTGGCATCAAAAAGACAATAGCCATTTTTTAGCGTGATGTGTAACATTATTTTCCCCTAAGAGAATGACTTTATTGAAGAGTTCCCATAACATCAAGTCTGCTACAAAAAAATAAAAAAAAAGAAGAGAGAGAAAACTTAATATGGGTTCAGAGCAGCTGCAGTCCACTGATGTGATCCAGGATCAACCACAAGGAAAGCAGCCTTGCAATCCCACTAACACATCACACATCTCTACATCCCCACAGACAACGTAATTTCTTTTTGTTATATCTATGTCAATGTATAAGGCAGCAAAGCTACAGACTGCTGCTGGCAGCGTATGTAAAAATCTTTCAACACATCCCATGCCAGCAATCTGCAGGGACAGATAACTAAGGAAAATAATTCCCGTTTTGAAAAGAAAAATTTGCAACTGCAGTTTTTGATGGAGGAACGTCTATGTTTCAACAAGAAAAATAACTAAGCAGTGTTTCACATACTTTAATCAGATAAAGGCTAAGAAAAAGAATTACCCTAATTACTCCAATAGAATTGTTCTTCCTAATATCTCAAGTTAGAACCAAATACTAGTGTGTGAAATGTCTTGCAGGTTTAGCAGACCTCTATGACTCTACGGTTTCAAACTGGGAAAACACTGTAGCTAACACCAGGGCTAGACACATATATACACCACTACAGTAACCGAAACCTAATTTATAACAGTATTAAGCTGGGGGTTGAAATTTATAGTTCCACTCACTTGTAACCATCAGCTAGCATCACCACGCCCATCAGTTAGCATCAGCTAACTTCCAACAAAGTTTTATTAATGTGACTCAAGACAGCAACTACAGTCAAATCTACTTTAACGAATTTCGAAATCATGCCCATAAGCTGATGAAAATGTAAATCTGGTTCGTTTGCTTAACTATCTCGAATTACTCTACATTTAACTGTACGCGTTCCTCTGCTTTACGGTTTGTCACTGAAGAACGTTGAAACCAAACCAATAGGGACTCCTAACATAGAATTTTTTAGTTCTACGTTAAAGTCTCAAATGTACTTGTTTTACTAACTCTCCTGTAAACAGAGTTTAAATCATTTTATTATCCTTTCCCAGTTAAGATGACGACTTTGTCAGTAATCTGAAGCTCGTTATATCTCAGAGACAAACACTTTGCACTGACAGAGCAAAGCTTCCATAAATGGAGATGACTATCTGGAAAAATTTACTGGATTAAATTAGTGCTTCTCACTGAAATACCTGTTCCATATAGCAAACAAATTATTTTCTTAACACAGTAATATAGTGCAAACAGCAGTAGCCTACTCACAACCCCTCCGCTGATTAAAACACTAGTGTTGGAACTACTGTTGTCCATGTTGGCATTAGGATCACTACTGGCAAAGTGAGCAATGATTCTACAGGAAACGTATGGTCTATTTTGATAAATAAATGAATACACATATACATGCAAAGACATACTTAGATGCAAGTTTCTAGCCTCCTAGGTTAAGAAGAAAGAAGTTTAATAAAAACATTCCTAAAGGCTCCAGATATATATGGCAGCAACAAGCTCCTATGACAAAGGAAGCAAAGAAAGGTACAGCTCAACAGACACGCCACATTTATTTTGTACTCAAATCAACATGCTTGGAACCAAGATCTAAAAGAAAAAACAAAACCAAAAGAACAAGCCAACAACACCACCAATAAAAAAACCCCTCTGAAAACCTGTCTTCTATGGGAAGCTTCTAACCCTGCCTGAAAACCACTCGGAGATGATACAGAAAACCCCTGGTGATCACACAGAAAGCATCAGAACTGATTTTCAGAGACACGTATCTTCTTGGATCATGCCACAATACAGCTTCTGATGCAAGAATGCACAACACAGCTTCAAACAAGATGCAATACAGCTTCAAACAAAATGCAATACAGCTTCAAACAAGAGTGAAGTATGACTTCCCCCTTCTGTGGTTATTTAAATGTGTAATTTCTGAGAACAATACCACTTTTTCTACTCAGACACTCCTCATCCATTCCTACAAGACCCCCACAAGAAAAAATGAGAATCTACAACTGCTTTTTTTTCCTAATTTCTTTTTCTTCTGTTATCCTATTATAATGTAACAGTTATATATGTATCAGAGTCCTCTCGCGTTACTATTTCAGCCAAAAATAGCACAGAAAAGCACAAAGCTCCCAACAGCCAGTTTTTCAAGCTTGCAGCCCAGCAAGATGGTTGTTCCTGCACTCCACGCACCAGATGTTGCTGATGAGCAAATCAGACTGGGCAAACCAGAAGTACCAGTTATGCCATGCAGTGCTGTGCAAGTGAGAGGCATGCCTTTTGCAGAGGAACGAGAGAGAGGAACCAACCATGGAAACCTGTTATTATGCTGACAAAAGAATTTTTTCACTGTCATTTGTAATTCCAGTAATGGGCAGATATTCCAGAAAGCAATTCTTTAGTACCTGAATGTCAACACAGGGACAAAACAAGAAACGTACCAGGGTTACATACCCTAGCAAGCATAAATGTAAGCTGTACACCTCACTGGCCAATTAATTTAACAATTTAAGAACAGGTTTTGTTACAGTCCATGAAGTTACATAGAAGTAATGAACAAAGCTTAGCAAAGGCAAGTTTTATGAGGATACGAACCACGAGCCATTATGCTGGAGAGCTAGGCCCAGTGTTTGCATTTCAAGTACTGTTCAGCTGTATGCATATCATGGTTTTTAAGTTCTAAGTGTTTTTGAACATTTTGTTCTGTTTAGCCTGTCAGTAAATGAAACCAAGTAATACAACAGCATACGACTGGAGAGGTACATACTGCAGGACAGTAGCTATGGAGACAACCCAGATGCTGTTTGTGGAAGTGTCAGTTCCTGATCTGAGAAAGCCAGTAACATTTAAGCTACACCTTAAACTCTTGCATTTTTCCTTCCTAAGTGGTCTTCAATAGTTAATAGCTCCGTTGTGTAGTAATTCGCTAGTTCACCTATGCCCAACTTTCACAACAGCCAAGTTACCAGGGGTTTTCTGCGGCTTTGACTGTTAGGGACTTTTTGGTGGGTGTTTAGATTTTTTTGGTTTCCGTTTTGTTGTTTTGGGGCTTTTTTTGAGTGTTAACATCTTCAATTTTCAGCTATTACATTGGACACTATTTCACACTGCCTACCATTTTGAAGAAAAGGTAAGAAATCTGAGCTATAATATTTCAACTGTAATCTAACCTTCTGTGCCAAACAGTAACTAATACTCTACTCGACTGATAGGTTAAACAAACCTTAACTTGCTATAGAGTTTGGTCCTTCATTTGAGCTTCATGCAAGAAACTAAGGATTAAATTACTGTTTTTTTCCTTGGCACAGTGACTTCTCAAGTAGATTTCTAATGCTTGAAATAACCACAAGTGGGGAAAGAACCCAGGACAATGTAAGCTGAACATCCCATACAATGCGTGCTCTGCATCTTATAATGTTCTACCAATGGAACCAAGATGGCAAGCGAAAGGAAGACCTTCTGCAAAGCAAGGGCCTCCGAGCAGCATGTCAGAAAGAAATTGTTTTTCTGCTTCTTTTGATGGGAGATGCTTTCAAGTCAGGAAATTGGAAACAGGTGTGCCAGAGGGCACACACACATCCACGCACCACACTGAAAAACACGCGTTTTCAATTTTCAGACATGAAAGAGACTCCTCTGAATGGAAGGAGAACTGAAAATCTAGCTTGCTTTCTGCAAGCCATAAGCAGAGAGCTTATGGAGCTTTGACAAGCTGCCGGAGCCCGTCTAGCTGTTGAAACGTACAGTACCTCAACACAAAGTGTCAGGGCTTGTTTTAAAGGAGGACAAAATGGAAACTTGCATTACTTGCATTCATTCGAGAATGGAAAAAATTAATCTGGTTTACTCCACTGCCAAAGTATGACTCTTCTCTTTTCAGAAGTTAAGATAGAAGTAACAGGTTGTCTGTATTTTATTATCTACTCCATACAGCAAAGCCTGAACACAGTCCTGTTAAGTTGTTTCAAATTTGATGGTGTTATTTTCAGTTAAACAATAGTTCCTAGAAGTGTCAGTTAACAAGTTAAAAACCTACTATTTCTGCTTTATTTCCTGAATAACTTCTAGGTATGTCTAATGGAAACACAGTGAAGCCTGTATTTTAGTAAGCTCTGGTTGTCATTACCAGCAACTCTAGAAAGAGCTGACTAAAAACTTGCAAACCAATGATTTGAAAAAACAAAATACAGTACAGTAAAAACATTGGGCTGGTAAGTTACTGATACAGTTAGTTACATATTAAAATAAAAATTTCCAGTCAATAAATGCTACAGCCTAGCATAATGTACTACAGTACACTATGAAGGTTGCATAAGTTTTAGCTTTTCATATTCCTATCAGCTGCTGCATCTTGCCTCCATACTAGAAGGGGAAATTTTTAACTCACTGACCTGCTGTCAGAAGAACACCTGCAAACCAAGTCCTGTCCAATTCCTAAAGCATTGATCCTAGAGGGATCAATGGAGCACATTCTTGTTGCTGACAGAAAATTCTTAGACAATTTAACTTCCAAAGTAACACCTACTAAGAATATGCAAATGGCAATTTTCCAAAAGGCTGTAGCTTCGGTGAATTTGGGGAGGTTTCCAAGATAGCAAAAGACAAATTCAGCATTAAGACAAACTGTGTCTAAAGTATCTTCTCTGAGGAAAGGTGGGGAAAAAACTTTCTATATCTTTATGTTTTTAATATGGGCAAAATGAACTAAAAAACACTCTGAAGAACAAGTCATCCCACTTTTGTACAGTTTTACAGATAAGAAAAAAAGGCTAAAGACTTAAAATATGCCGCATGTATGAATCCTTCACTTCTAAACAGTGGGAGATGCCTAATAACTTTAGCTGTCAAAACAAGCTATTGGTTTCAATTATCATGAACAAGAATTTCAGGTATACCACCAAAAGAGGTTAGAATGAAGAAAAAAAAAATGTAGTTCCATTAAAGAGCATGTGCATTTTACAGTCTTCTATACATTTAATACATTTTGAAAGATTAATTTCAGTTAAACTAAAAAGGAAAAAACAAACTTTTTTGCCTAGGCCTTCATCAGAAGCTTGGCTGCTGTTGATCTCTTCATAAAAATGCTACACTTTTCCAAACTACATCACTTTTGTCATACAAAACTTACAGGAAAGGAAATAAGATAGTAGCTTATGTGTTAGCCAGCTAAATGTATACAACCATTTTCTCGCAATCACAGAAAAATGTTTAAGACATAAAAAGAGAGTTCAGTTTGCTGCCATCTCCATTTCACTTTACATCCTTGCACCTATTCCAAGCCATTTGGGCAAGGCACAGCAAACAGGAGCAGGACTAGCAGCATTCGGAGAAGGAGCCGGTGCTGCACGGCTGGCTGCTGCCCCAGGTTATGAACACAACACTCTGTGAGCAGCAGGCCTTCTGCAGGACACTACCGCTTCTAAAAAGCCCGTGCAGCTTCATGCTTACAATAGATCATTACATTAAGTCGAATTTAAAGTTTCCAGAGGCAATTAGCACTTCAACTGTTGCATCCATCCAGTTCTGCTTCAAAACAACCCTTCTGAAGGCAATTCAAACAACCATTCTGATTATTTTATGGACAAAACCCTCAGCTTTGAACGCTGCGGTACTGCATTAATTGACTGCTTCTTAATGCCACCATTCCCACGAACGAGCTCTGCCTGTTGCTTCCTCTCTCTTCACACTGCCTTGTGGGGGTACTGAGTTAGTTCAGACACCACATGCTACAGCACTGAAGCCTCCAAACGGCATCTGGACCCAAAGGCTGAACTCTTGACAGAAGCATTCACTTCAGAGGTAAATACTGATCTGTCTGGAGATAGACCTCTTTCTTCCTCTACCCTCTGGTTCACTGAAACAATGACATAACTCTTCTCCACATGCAGCTGCTTCATCTGTGATGCATTAAATTACCTATTATTCCCCACATCTTACAGGGTCAGATTGATTTTGAGAGATAATACATATTTCTACCACGACATTCATGGTATCATAATATCCATCTCACACACTGTAGCTTAATCTCCACAGGATACAAGATGAAATGAGATATGAAATTCCTCTGGACGTTTGGAACAGGGACTCGGAAGGATGCAGGCCAGACAGACAAGTGGCACCTGCCCAGGTACCGGCAGTCACTGGATCCCAGTGCAGCCACAACTGCCCTCAATGCATGGGGATCACAAAGCCCAAGTCCTACATTACAAGCCAATTTATTGGTATTAAAGCCAATAAATTCAAGCCTTAAAAAATATGTACTCCACGGATTTGCACATCACTGTGCTTGCTCTCAAAAATGAGTTTTCAAGTAAGAATCTACCGTTCACTGGCTTCCATACAGAGAGATGGAAATGCTGGCTAAGGGCAGAGGTCAACAACCAATTTAACAAGCACAAGCCACCTCTCCATAGGTGTCATTGCCTATTCCACATTCCCTGTTCCATTTTGCCAGCAAAAGCATCCATGAGGCACGCAACAGACTCAAAAGAAGAACAGATACAAACAAAGTAAAAGTTTGAGCAGGAAAAGGCAGGGGGAGGAACAGTGAATACACTTATTTCCTTATCGATAATTATTCTGAAAACAAGAGAACCCTCCTTGAGCAGGGGGCTGGACTAGATGATCTCCAGAGGTTCCTTCCAACTAAAAAATTCTGTGAGTCCTCACAGTACAAAAAGTATTTTGTCTTTTTTTCACTTTATTGAATGATGCATCATATGTATATCCAACACAGCTTTTAAAAGTATTTTGATGTAATCCTTAAAATGACTTTATGAGAATGGAGGCCATTGCTTTTGACCAGAGACCTTAACAGCCAGTCCTTTGGGATCTTGGTAAAATCACTAACACAAGAAGCTTATTTACAGAGAATACATACAGTCTGTGTATGCATTCCTAAAACATTGATGTTATCTGTATCTGATTTTCAGATCAGAAAAAGGAATTTTCTCATCTGGAATACACTCAAAGAAGAGCAAGACATCACTGGAAGACTTCTCCCAGACTGAATCCTCAACTGCATCTCAGCTTGGGTCCATTAAATCTGATGTCTGTTCTACTTTCCTACCAAAACACAACTTTGATTTGGCTTCAGTACTGAGCTCAAAGTTGTTAAGATGTTTAATTTTTCTAAAAGAGCTCAATATAAGTAAAGATTCTATTCCTTTTTCTTTAGGATTACAAACAATAATTAGGGACCATTTAAATTGTCCCTAGGAAAGGACCCTTCTTTCATCAAATATTCTCCTCAGCTGGATTCTAGTAAAAGCCAGAGACTTTCCAGCTTTTTGTTACAGAATTTCTGCATTTTGTAAATAATGCAAGACCTTCAGTCTGTCTTCAGAAATGCAATATTAAAAGCTTTTCTGTCTTCAATGGCTGATACATGTACACAAAGCACATCACCCACGCACGAAGAGGTAAAAAGGAATGAAACTTTATTCCCAGTCTCTACATTTCCACTCAAAAATTCCACTTACACTTGCATTTTCAAAGCCTCCTGCATTAGCTGTTCCTGTAAATTTTAAATTTATCTTTATATTTAAGGTTCTGCATGTTCCCAGAGAATTATTACTTTTCAACTTATCTCCCAGGAAAAACACAAGCTTGTCTCTTACCCCAACAGTATTACTTTTGGCACAGTCAGTAGACAAATATTCACAATCATCATGGATATTCCAGCTGGGGAGGAGATTCAATGTCACACTTGATAACCATTTCTAATGAGAAGAATATACACAAAGTCTTTGATTCCTATCACGTTCAGGAAAAAATAGGAAATGTTTTCTTAAAGTACAGCCAAAAATCAGCCTATTGTTTCTCCTGCGGTTGGGTTTTATTCACAAATGTTTTCCCTCCAAACAATACCCATCTTCCTGTGTTTACATTCATATACCAGCAAAAAATATGCACTAAAGAGTTCCAAGTGGCCTTACGAGTGTGGTTTTGGCCTCTTTCTTGGGGAAGGTGCTGGAGCTGCCTAAAGAGGATGCTGTTTTGTTTGTGTGCATGTGCAAATGTGTGCACACGTGCAGGCACGAGCTTTTAAAAGACCACAGATTTGTTTTCCACTATGTTGATCCAAAAAACAGTTTTAGCCATTTCTTACATTTATACTAAAAAAGGGCCACTGATACTGCTCATCTCATTCAAGAAGCTTTCACTCAGTCTGTGCCATCACTCTTGCACGCAATGGCACTTGCATTATGTTGTTAGATGTCAGTTAAGGTTGCCCAGGTATCTTAACTATGTCTGCAACTGCAACATTCTCTGAATTTCTTGAATTTTAATACTGGCTTTGAGACACTTATGGAATTCTTGTAATGTTTATCCTTCAGTTGCCAATAAAGTCCCACAACCATACTTAAAAAAAAATTAAAATAAATAAAAAATTAAGCTAATTCAGAGCTTGTATGTGGAAATATCTCCAAAAATTGATTAAAAAAATATCAGAAAGTTTTTACTTGTTTACAAAGAAACTGAACTTTAGACTAGGAGTTACAGAATAAACTTTGCATTTAAGGCCTTTTATATTCACAGTCATTCCTTAGTTCCACCATTTCCCCCATCTTATCTTTAGAAAGTATTCATCTTTTGATTTCAGTTGTCCCTTCGCCTGTTAAACCATAGCCATAAAATATGAGTTTTACAATATCCTGTATTTTATAAACCATGAAGTAACTTTTGAAAAGCCAAAAAAAATAAAACCGAAGACAGTGCGGCTAAACGACAAAGCCAAGAGACTGTTAGAGGTAAGAAAATAATATTTAAAAAGTTGAAGTCATGCCCAAACAAGTTCAGAACCACCACCTTTGGCACATTCAATATAAAATCACAATAAAAATGGCCAAAACCATTTGGGAAACAACTTGCTAAAAGCGTAAGAACGAATATCAAATCCTCCCTGAACACGCAAAAGCAGGAAGTCTGCCAGCATCCACAGGGCCAACAGAAGATCAAGATGTAAAAGCATGTCTAAATAACACATGACTATTGAAAGACAGCTACATCAATTTGGAAGTACTTTTAAGGCAGTACTTTTACGGCAACGCCTGCCTCCCTCCCTCCCTCCTTTTTTTTGTATGAGGAAGGTATTGAAAGAGTCGTCTCGAAGCTTCTATAGAAGGATGTTAGAACAAAATTAATAAAAACTTAAGAATAAAACCTGCTGCGTTACTGTCACACTTTAACACTTTTTTTTCCAAGAAAGCTTCTACGAAGGTAAGCAGTCACAGAATAAGAAAAACATTCCCAGCAAGATTTAAATAACTGGTCTTCTTCTAAACACAAAAATAAATGAGAAACCTTGAGGAAGTCTCCCTGACCTATTAAAAACAAAGATATCTCCAGCTTATAAAGTCCCAACATCACAAATTGCTAGAAGTTTGGCTGTCCCAGTGGTGGTGCTTTTCCTAGCCCCATACTTTTCCTTGGAGACCTGCAAACATCCTCTATCTGAAACAGGACACCGAACTATCTGGAGCTCTGGTTTGTCCTGATGTGCCTATTCTTACATTCCTGCCAACTCCACGTGGACTTCCGTGTGCAAGAGTTTGTATTCTGGATACTTCAAATTACTATTCCAAATTCTCATTTCTCCACACCAGAGATTATCCCCAATTGTCCAAAATCCAAAGGCATGAGCAATTTCCTAAGTATGGAAGCAAAACAGCTTACAAAACCCGGCCCTTAAAAACTGCTTGTAGGAAACTAATGGCAAAGAACATTCTTTTTCAAGACTGGACGTAGAGCCTGATATAATAAACTCTCATGGCTTGAGAGTGAAAACCACAGAAACCAAAATTGATGGTAAATTTCAGTTATTTTATATACATATTTTAAATGCTTTTATATACAAGTGTATATGCCTGGATGTAAAATGAAACATGAACTGAACCTGCAGGTCCACACAGGTTTTATTTATACATAACATGCAAATTTCACTTATTGCTTTTTTTAAAAAAAGAAAGTCCACATGAAAACAACTTAGAAACCTACAGGAGCGGGGGGGTAATCACTATTACAATAGCCTGATTTTAGGTACACCAAGGGACCACATTCTTCTCTTAAGAAGCACTGTCAATCTTAGAGCTTTCCAAATCAATGCAACTTCTAGAGTTTACGCAGTACCTTTATTTCCTAAAAATCTCATCCGACAATGATGCATGTTATCATATTATTTTCTTGCCTAGCCTTGGCAGTTTCACCTTTTGAATATCTGCAGATATTTAAGACCCTATTCCCCTCTCCGGCTGTAATTCAACCAAGTGGTAAGTTTGACTCTTTCAACCTCTCCTATAACTTAATTTTTCCATCTCTCTACCCCTTAATTAACTTCGTGGTTCACATTGTTGGATGCCCACATTGTAACCAAGAGTAAGGCATCAATATATTTTAAAACTGCACTAAACATAAATTACATTATAAAATAAAACATTACGAACTTCTGAAAATGGAAAAAAGAATGGTATTGATTACAGAAGAGTTCTCACTTCCTGTAAACATTTCTATCTCCCTCCCTCTCTCATACACACATATACTTTAAAGGAAAACCAGAAACAAACAGTTTAATTAAACACCACTAGTCTGAATTTCAAGTCACTGAATAAACAGATGGCCATGCTTTGTAGACCGCCAGCACTCTATTTCAATTAACTGGGATTGGTATTCATGTAATGGTGTGGAAGCTGGAAGATTTGAACCAAAGAAACATGCATATATATATATATCATAGTTATAAATAGTATAGCATTTAAGTATTTACCACTTCATAAAATTGGTACCAGTATAAAGAAAGGAGGCCTCTATTTAAGGCCATCATTAAACACAGACAACTCCTTTAAGTGTATCAGGATGCTGGTACTTGCATAGACTTCAAATCCAGCTGACTTGGTAAAGAACAGCTTAAAAAAATTAAATGAAGGTGCCTTTCTCAGCTTTTGCACAAACAATCTCGAATATTGGATTTATACTTGCTAATTGTTATGGTCCCCAATATTGCAGTATTTAAATATATTTACTTACATAGATAAACATTTAGTAAACTAAAATCAATATGGTGTTCCTTGAGCAGAAACATCTTCCGACACTTCTGCATTTCGTAGAACTTTGCTTTGCCTAAGTACTAAAAAGGACACTTGCTCTTACTAACATTGAACTTAAGGGTGAACAGCCACACAAATTTTAAGAGTGCAAGACTGACCTAAACTTAGGGGAAATTAGAAAGGTATATGACTTCAAGTTTTGGAGGAAAAAATGCTGGGTTTAGCAGTTTTGCACGCAAGGGACCCTCTAATTATCTTAGTCCTTTACAGAAGGCTCCCAGTCACTAAGACAACCTGTGTTTAACACCATATTAGGCTTGTAACAGCACTTCTTTACAGGAGGACAGGTCCCTTAACACATTAACGAACACAGTACATCCTTTCAGTGCAATTCAAAATCTTTTAAGCAGGATAAAAATTCACAAGGTTGTTAATTAAACAAAAAGACCAAGATAAGCAACCAACAGAGATTAATTCACAGATCTAAAGACAGTACTGATATGTGTATATATATGTAACTAAATATTACACACATAGAAAATGCATGTATGGAAATAATGTTTTATTTCACCTTTCGTAGAAATACTTTACTTGGAACTTGTGAACTAATTACAGAGAAAGACAGCAACTTTTGGAAATATTTATAAAAGTAGTAAATACCTGAAGTACTCACAGCAGTGGAGTAAGGGGTATGAGCTCCTGTATTTTCAGCCCAGCAGCCACAACCATAAAGAGCTGCCTAAGGAAAGAAGTGCAGCTTTCATAAATTTAAGTTTTGGGTTCATTCCCTTCCCTTAAAAATTAAACAAACAAAACACAACACTAAAAAACCTCAAAAGATGAAAAAAAAAAAAAAAAGAAACCCAAGAAGAATTCAAATATTAAAGATAAATTAGAAAAATCTTAACAGTCAAAATTGCAATTCCAATCCATTTTGCTACGACTTCTTTTACTATTCTTCAGAGCTGATGATCATAGATGTGTGATATTCTAACCTAACTTCACAAAAATGAGGGTACAGCTATCAAAAGACAAAATAATTCCAGCTGTTCCAGCTGTCCCTTTCACTCTGCTATACCAGAAGAAAAATCTTAAATACATTTCAAAAAGAACTGCTTTAGAACAGTGGCAAAAGTCAACCAAAAATACAGCTGTACAGCAATGGAGTAACGCATTTCTGATGTACCTCAAAATTCCCTCACCTGTTTAACAAGGAATGCCCATACCTGATGTATCTTTTTTAATACCTTTGTCACTTCTACCAATTCACAAGATCATTTAAAAATTACTTATGACAGTTTCCCTAAATATTATAATCTTCTTTTAAAACATCAATTATTTAAGGGACTATTTGTAGTATTAAGGAAGTATTTACACCAAAAAACCTAACTTCTTCATAACTTGGGCAAAAGATAACCAACTACAGAACAACTTCTTACCTAGCAATATTTTATAACACTGATGGAGGACACTAAACACAAAACTTGCATTCAGTGTAGTAAAAATGCCATCAGAGTTTAAGGGGAAGGAAAGGAGGACATCAGCTTGCCATCACAACTCTTGCTTAGTGTCACAACTGCTGAACAGTCATTCCCAGCTGAGAAGGTATAATCACCTGACCGACTCTTCCAGGATGCTTTAGTGCTAAACCTCCACTGGAGACAGCAGCAGCAACATTTCCTTCTTGGTCAACAACAACTGCACCAACTGTATCCAATGTTCCTGAGTCATTCTCCTGCAGGACACACAAACAGAAACAACTACTAAAAATAGTATATTACAGATCATACTTCTTAGCAGTGTGCAAACTAACGTGCACAAAATCAAGTGACAGGCAGACCAACATAACAGATTTGCTATTCATGCATATTGTACCAATTGGGCTACCATAAATCTTCCCAAAATGCTTTACTGCCTCATAGAAGACCTGGAGAAAACTTTGCTGGAGACAAGAAGGTAATAAACATCTCAGAACTCATCCAACGCTTAGATGACCTGTCTTTACTCGCAGAAGTGCCAAAAAAGTTGTTTTCTTAGTGGTGGGCACTTGTCCGCTAAGAAATGATTCAGTAACTCGTTCCAAAGATGCCATATCAAAATACCTTTCCTAAAAGCTTCAAGATGGCATCTTCAGAGACTCTGATCTTTAAGGCTATGTATGATCAAAAAAAAAAAAAAAATCCACAAGAAGAAGTTTACTATATAAAGAAAAATTCTGATACTCTGAACAGGACAATAGAAGCCTTGAGAAGAAACTCCTCCAGAACAGATTCCTTCTCCCAAACTTGTTATCAGTTCAGTCACCGTTAGTTGCTTTCTGTTGAAACTAATTATCCTTCGCTCCCTCTGGGTCACTAGAAAATCATCCATATTTCCACAGCTTCTGAGTCAGATTTGCTCCTCTAAAAGCAGGGGGCTTTCAACATTCACCCCTGATGCAAGCTCTCTTCCTACTGTCTTGCAAACACTTCAGCTGTCTCACCTTGAGTCTTTCCATCCTTTCCCCCGTCCCTTAACACACCACATTCAGTTACTCCAAGAGAAAGAGCGGTGTTCCCCTCTGTCTAGGCTTGCCCTAGATGCCCTTCTCTGCAGAACCCAGGCCAAGGCACTCTGACTTCACGCCCAGTCACACACTTTTGATGGGACACAGCATGCAGTGTACATAAAACAAATAAACAAAACCGATACATCAACCATAACATACTCCAAAGATGAATGCTGATTTTGCACAAGCCCTCAAGCTTTGGCTGATCAATCTTTCCTGTACAAAAACTTATATGCGTTAAAAAAAAAATCTAAATAAGTTCACCCAAACAAGTAATCCCAAAGGATACTAAGCTGTTCATATAAATGCGGACTTTCTGGACTAGGATGCGGAGGAAGGAAAAAACCACACCCTACATCCAACTATTCAACTGAAAATTATCAAGTTCCCATCATCTATTAAAATTTCCTTGGGCATACAATGTCACTTGTCAAGCGGAATTCTTAGAAGATTCATGCTGATGATAGTCTGGCCACATGTAATTTAAGAGATAACACTTGAGTTAATGAGGCAGTCTTGAATGGAAAAATATACAGTGCAGCACCCCCGTATTTTCTACCGTATTTTTCAAGCAAGTGGAACTCCTAAGCAGGAGCATCATCCTTGGCTTTTACCCAGAGTAACAGTAAGTTTCTTCTCTTCACCTGTTCAGACCTTCCTGAATAAGTTCTACACTCAGAAGCTGGCAGGAGTTATATTCAATATTAAAACAAATGGATGGCCTAACACTAAAGCAGAGTAACTGCTTAGAAAAAGAGGTGAAAAATTACAGATCTAGGGTCTCAGCTGGCATTGGGAAGAAGAGTAAGTTGAAATCCAAACAAAGGTAAAAACCAGGATGCAGGAAGGTATGAGAAGGTGAGGCAAAGATTGTTCTGAAATTCTGTGAAAAGTAATTACCATTAAATCTCATCTCTGAGTATCATAACTGCCAAAACGCAAAATGAATCAGACTGAAGTGATTAACATCAATATGCTATCACCCAACTATGCACAAAAATTAACATGATTTCATATTTGATAATTAGATCAAGTAGATTCCCCTAAAAACATGGGTTTTTACAGTATCCTCCTACTCCAAACAGAACAGGACAACAAATAAATTTTCTAGTATGTCCCATGTTGGCCCTTTACAGATCAAATGAGAACAGAGAGGAGCACAACAGTGAATAGCGTTATCTAAAAAATAATATAGCAACAATTAATATATTTGGGTCTTAAAAGCTCAGATTTATGGTGTTCTTGATGGAGCACTTCTGTTGATTACAGCATTATTTAACAAGGTGAGAGGCAGCCTTTTAAACAACATTTTAGTTATTAAAGTATTTTAAAGAAGTGCTTCTAAATCCATCTAAGTTTAGGGAAAATGTCACTATTCTGTGAGCACTGGGACCAATTCATACATACCAATTTCTAAAAGCTTTTTTTCTCTAGGGCAACTGACAGCATGCTGTGCTCTCACAGCAATCTGATCTCGACAGAATACTTGTGAGTCCTGTAACATTCATCTGTTTGAAAAGGGGCAGTTACAATGTAACCATAGAAAGCTCAATAAACAACCCCGGCTTTTCCCGTTTAATACTCGTCAGGTGTGTAAACAGCACACTTTGTCTGGCCTCCATGCTTAAGGTGAGGGACTTATTTCATACTGGATCCCACAGATGAGTTTTGTTTTTATTGCAACTGGAATGGGTGAAAAGTATTTACATTTCTTTTCACATATTAAATGGATTTTTGAGTATACTTTTGAAGTCCCAAAAGTTTTATTATCAAAGACCGTTTCAGCATGGATGTGTGACAGAAAATTTATTTATTTAACAAGGAAAGACGATCAATGACAAAAACTATAATGTGCAAAATACTTCAAAGAAAAGTACATATTTCTGTGCAACAAAGAGATGTGTTTTTCTGTTCTAAATATGTTTAGTGTCTGTGTCTCAAAACAGTAGCTGAATAATATGAAACTGCCAATTCCATACATTGAATTCAAACTGTTATGCACATACTTGGGATACACACATTAAACTAGATAAAAACCAAATCAGTTTTAATAAACTTCAAACTAAATGATGTTATTTATGGAGTTAAATAACTAACCTATAAGCATTAACCTATCAAAAAATTCACGTGCAGTGGAAATTCTTTGCGCCACTTATTCAAATCAAGGAGAGGACAACTCCTCTTACAGGTAATTTCAGCATAGTTGTAAATAAAGTTTGTAACAGCAAAAGAAATTAAAATTGGGCTTTTAGTCAAACTCTACTAAGTTATTTTCAATTTCCTCTGGCAAATGACAGGTTAACAGTAAGAAGACAAACATGTGCTCCTGGCATTACTGGTCCTTGATGAGTGAATTTCCGAATGGCATCTGGCTGAATTTACACATCATGACCAGTCCTGCTATGAACATGTTCAGCTAATTCACACAAAACCAAAAATGACTTCTGAACTATGTAAGTCAATATATAAGTCACTGAAACTTTATAAAAAGCCTCAATTTTCACCCTTTCAAAATTCAGTGAAATTATTAATGGATCTTCCTGTGTGCAATCACATAACCCTCTACAAATCCTATGTTGGGTAAACACTGAAAAATACAGCCAGGAGAACATTCCATTTACTCGGGAAATAAAAGTCCTTCAGTAAGTTACACTGCCTGATTTTCCCATTAACTTTCTATTAAATTGAAACAGCCTCTCGTTCTTTTTGATCTTGGTATAATTTAACTTGTATTGAAAAGTCATTTTAAAAACTGTCTATTTATTTTTAGCCGGTGAAATTTATCAGCAGCTAAAACTTCCGTATTTTTTGGTGTGCAATACTATCTCTTCACATCGGCTTTTTAGTTATGATTTCCACTCAATTTCAACTTCACTAATGTCCTTTGTATCTCGCTCCTCTCCCAGCTTCTAAAACTTCATAGACAAATGAGCAGAATTTATAACAACTGTGCAGTACTGGCAACAGAGGCACGGAAGCTGCAGCATAGGGTTGAAGCAGGTGAGAAACTAACAAACAACAAACTGCTACAAAGTCCTGCTGAAAAGGACAGGTCTGCAGCTCTAGAGAAGCAGAGCAAATAACAAAATTAAATGGGTATTTATCAATTAAAGCTTCACTTTGACAAGAAGATTAACTTTTAATTATTCAAGTATTTACATGGTTTTTAAGCAATTATTTTTAAGTCTTTTATGAGAGCTCAGCTTTGACAGTAGGAGTTTTGGAATGACAGCTCATGTGTCTCATCCTTGCTAAACGACCTTCTACTAGCTTAGAGAGAATTATTCTACTTTCTTTTTAGAATGCGCGCTTGTGGAATTTTATTTTTCATTTCTATTTCATTTTGAAAAACTAAACTTCCTGTAAGGCTGCCGTTATTTTACACTCTGTGTATGACTCAAGCAGTCCACACCACACGGTTAGCATGGTTTGGTTTTCACGCCCCCTCCACGGACAGGGTGTGCCCAGAAAGGTGACAAAACCGGTGTGTTAAGTTACTGGATTACTTACCAGTGAGTAGAGCTCTATTTGATCACCTCCTCTACCTACCACCATTGGCCTTTGGGGGGTCTCCCACAAGCGCTGCACAGGACTCTGGAGCCCTTGAAATTTCAAATTGCAGGTCGGTAAGCTCATGCATTGGCGTATGTTTCAAGCATTGACTTGCCCCTTATTACATGAACATCAACCCTGCACAGAGACCCCTCCTCCCTCTGTGACATTTTAAAACCGTTGGTTGCACAAGGAGGTACATGAAGTCCTGTAAACAGGAAAAGTTCCAAAATGAGAAACTGCCTTTCTCCCTGCCTCTATCCTTACTTTCTTTACAGGACTTCTCTTCAAAAACAGAATAATTAGCACCCTGCTAGGGAAAACGTTTTATCTGCGAACATAGAAGGAAAATGCCTAATTTAACACCGTTTTGCATTTGCACAGACTACAGAGAATAAACTTTTTGGCCAATTCTCTGGGATGTATATGTTATTTATATCAATGTAGACAACTGCATAAGGCAGAGGTCAGTCATCTTACCAAAGCAAAGAGAAATGGCCAATCCAAAAGCCCACAGGTCCCGAAGAAAGCACAGGCATTTAACTTCATGAGCTATACTTGGATATTCAACAGTAAACAAATACTGCTGCTGACATTCACAAACGGTAACAAAGGCTGTAAATTCAAACTAATAGTGAGGGGACCAGAGGGAACCCTACTAGTTTTGTAGTACAAGTAATATGGGCCAGGTCAATGCTAGATGCATGCACAGATGCACATGTTTACCTACCTGACATTTCAAATTTCACCAATTCCAGCTCCATAATGCAGTGCGCTCAGGAAACATTAAAAAGTGGGAAACAGTGACAGAGATTCCAAGCTAAAGAAAATGTTTCAGTAAATAATTATCTGTTTGTGTTTACATTGGTCACATTTCCAGTTCAAAATCAGCAAGGTATTTTCATAGCACAAACAAGATAACAAAGTGACAGTTTGGTTTTCAAAGAGCAAGGCAGAAAGTTTGAACTGCACTAAGTTACCATCCTATCATCTAAACGTTAGGATGCTCAAGGGCAAGTGGTTTCTCATGCTACATTAGTCTCATCATATAGGACATTAAATTTATTAGCAATCAGCTACGAATTTAGGATGACACAACAACATTTCAAACAGGAACTAACCTTTTCATTTGATTGTCTTCTTCTCTTTAGTTGAATGAGATCTGTTTCCACCTTTTCAGCCAACTCCAGCTTCCTCTTGTTCCTCTTAAAAGCTGCTAAACTAAACCCTAAAAAATAGTTCAAAAGCGTTTAACTAAGTAAAATTTACTTCATTTTAACAAATATTGATAAGCTGACATTTTGGAGGTCTCGCTCTCAACATTTTTACTAATGCAAAAAAGCATCAATAAAAAAGCCACCTACTAAGGATTTAAGTCTCAGTACAAGATGTTTACGTCTTTTCCTAAGTGAAAAAGGTCTACTGTTGTTCAGCAACAGTGATGGGTAAAATATCTAGTAGAAACAAGTTGCTGAACACATATGGAAGCTATGTAGGTCTAAATATCTGTTTGGCAAAGAATGAACGCTGCACAGAAGAGAATGGAATAAGCGGCTTGTGTTAGAATTATTGTTTTTGACTGCTGACAAGTAAATAGATACCATGTGAGCTCCTTCTGATATCCGTAAAATTAGGCTACTATTTTATTACCTCAATTGTATGTCTGTATGTTTACCCCTATATTTAAAGCCACACAATAGTCTAGCGATATTTTTATGTTCCATAATCCAACACAGTCTAAAGACCACCTAGGTCCTGAAAAGGCAAACATGTATTTTCCACATCTAAGTCCTACATTCAGAAAGGAAATGTTCTTTAAAGTGGAGTTAAAAAAAAAAATCGTTATGCTTAAGAGACCAAAATGACATGTTCTCATTTTAGAAGTTTCAGTTCACAAAAAAATTGAAGATAGGGACATATTTATTTAAATTAGTTTTGACTTAATATTATCCACAGATCGTTTTATCATCCTCTTTAAAACAGAGAGAAAAGGGGGGGGGGGATGTATTTTTTCACTTATTCAGTCATGCAAAATGAAGCTATTAGGAGAGAAGAGGTATACACAGGTAAATCACAAATTCAATGGAAGTTAAACACCACAGGTTTCCTATTTAATCTGTTAAGTCTTAAAAAAAAAAAAAAAAAGGAATTTTAAATGAAATCCTCAATACAGCTACATGACTATTATTCAGAAGACCAGAACAGCTGCAAGAACAGTCTATGAGTAAAATCAATATTCCAGAGCCAACAGAACACAAAGCTTTCATTTACAACTCTCACCAAGTACACAGACACTGAGCGTTTTACTTCGAAACTCCCCCATGTGGGTGCCAAAATCACCTAGTGAACTCTCCTTTAAACCTGGTTTTAAGTACATTAAACTGGACCTTAAACAATCACATTTATTCAAGTATATAAACCAAAAGTAATGAGAAAGCTGGCACTTCTCTCCTAAAACCCAATGAATACCAGTTTCTTAAAACTTAAACACGTATTAATCTGCCATCACCAAGAAAGGAGCTCTTTCTACCATCCAGAGCTGAGTAGTGCAGCTACTTTAGACAACACACTTCTATGTTTGAAATGAGGTCCAAACACTTAATAAGGGGGAGCAGGCAAAGAATCATTTTAGCCTACTGCTAATTGGGAGCGAGGAGGAAAAAACAAACAAACAAAAGCCTCCCACAGATCAAGAATTTGTTAAACAAAAGTGCCCCAAAATAAACCTAGCCAGCACACTCTTTCTTAAGCAGAATTTTTCAACAGGAGAACTTGCGAGTTGACAGGACTCCAATAAATATAGCAAATACCTATGGGCAGAGCCACAACAACTGCATCAAAACTAGAGGACACGTGGGCTAGTTCCAAGCTGCCCTGCCAGCTACACACAGTGCTGCTCTAGCCCCTCAGCATCACCACTTCAACTATACTTGGTTCTACTTAACCTGCCATTTTGTCCACAACATACTAAATTCTCCAAGCTTAAGAGAGATGTTTCATTCACTTAAGTCCTCAATCTCTAGCTAAGCAATCAATCGAATTTTCGGGGTTTACCCTGTGCTTTAAGATAACCTTTGCCTTTTCAAAACAAGAAAAAACCTGAAGACTTGCTTTGAAGGATCTGATTATTAACGGTAACTTATCTGCATCGCTAATTCAAAGTGGTAATAGAAATCTTGGCAACACAGGGCAGAAAACAAGCCATTATTGAAAAATAAGTATACATTTTACTAAGCAATAAGAAACTACGTATGAAATTCAGCTAGCAATGTTCCACCGTGTTCTTGTCTACAGAATGGATGATATCCTACAAAGCAGTAATTCTAGCTAACAAAAAACTGCTTAGTCCTCAGGTATCAGAATTATTTTAAATTCCTGGGTACCCCAACTGCCTTTCAACTGTATGCTGGGGTAAAGGCTTGACATGCATTTTCTCGTTATGGCTTTTCTTACTCAGCTAGTCTCATAATGGGAGAAGTGGTGCAGTGCATCAAGGACTTTTTTAACTGGATCATCAGATATCCAGAACCCCAGGAGATGATGTGACATGCATTTTTTGCCTGTCTTAGACCATGTCAGATAGACAAAGAAAATTTGCTAGTAACATAGAATGATGCAGATTGGAAGGTCACATAGTCCAACATCCCAGGAACATCCTAGGAAAAGCAAGGCCAATTCAAAAAGGTTACATAGGACCTTGTCAAGATTTTAATACCTTCAAGAACGGAGGTTTCACAACTCATCTGGGCCCCTGTTCCAATATTTGATCAACCTTATGTTTAAAAATTAAAACAAACCAAACCCCCAAACTAGTCAAAATCTCACATATTCTCATTGATGTTAGCTTTCTCTCATCCTATCCCTGTGCAGAAGACACCACCACGCCTAAGCAATATAACACTTAAATGCACAAGCACAGACCAGTCTAGGCTAAGGAAGCTGGCATGTTTCCCTAGTAAAATACACAAACTTTCCCAGCTTCCTCCATCACAGTATCTACAAAACAATAACCAGCTCCTCTCATGACAGATACTGAAGTGTCTGTAATGTTGGAAAGTTCATACTGTTACACTAGAGATACCAGAGAGGTGCCAGTCATGGTTCTGTACTTTCAGATGACATGAATTTTCACCAGAACCAGCTGAAGGTCTTTTGTGAGGTGGGGAGGGGATTGTTTTGGAGAAGTTCTTTTTCCAGAGGTAGGGGGGCAGGGTGGTTTTTACCCTTCCCCGAGTCACTTGTATTAATTAATGTTTTAATAAAATAACTCCTGAGTTTTATTCCATTTAGCACGAAATGTCATACCTTGCCATACTGTGAGGGAAAAAGTCTATTCAGACTTGCCCTGGAGTAGAAATTCTTGCGCTCACGCTACATTCAACTTCAGAATAGTTATTAGGATTAACTTTCAGCCGAAAGTTGAAGATTTTGTTTTAGCAAGGACTGACAAATAATTGCCTATCATTACTTAGGGAAAATAATTAATATTAGCAATTACCAAAACCTCTTAACAGGGTAAAACAGCTAATACCTCCAAAGTGACCAAAGAATTGTGAAATAAACATGACCAGTTTGTAAAACAAAACCTAGCAATTTCTCCTTTTTCTCTGACAGATTTATGCCCAACTTCAGCTGATCAGTTTAAAAGTGTCTTGAATCTTAAATTTTATTTTCCTTTTCCCCTAGAATAGAGGACTAAAGACTAATAGCAAGTGAAAGGCTGCCTGCCCTCAGTTTATTCCTGCCTCTGTGACAATCTGTGTAAATCCACTCTAAATGCCATTAAACTGGCTAGTACTCTGGTTGCTTTGTCTTGCTCTACTAGTAGCAAAAGAAACCCGAAAACACAAATAAGCTTCATACTAAAGAAATCCAGTATTCAAATGCACTTGGTTGATGATGCATATAGAAAAATAACTCACTGAAAATTTATTTTGAAAATAAACACTATACACAGAAGGAAAACACCTACACACAGTTTAATTCCACAATTCACATAAAAAACAAACCCTTAACTTTGTGGTGGAAGGATGCTAAGAAATTTAATTTGTCCTAAATGATGGTACAAAAACCAATCTCACCTTCTCCAACAAGACAGTATAGTCCAAGCTTGAGAAGAAGAAAAGGACACAACACAGTGTTGAAGACAGGCATATTTTCCTGAAACAAATGCAATATAGCTATATCAGCCTGATGTTGCCTGGGCCAAGGAGAAAGGGAAGCAAGAGACATAGAGCTTATTGACTGGGAAGGGGAGGAAGCCAGAAAAAGAAAGGTAAGGCAGTAGATGGCATTCTTGGATCATAGCCCAGAGGCATTGTTTCTGGAACCTATGGAAAGGTACTTAGTAAAACATCCTTTGACTTTGCTCAAGAATTCAAATGTTCAGATGAAAATCAAGTATGTGCTTTCAGAAAGAAGTCCCTGACAATTACTACCCTCCACAGTAACAGCATGGACGCTCACACTCATTCTTACATGAATTGCATCTCAGAAGCCACAGAGTACAACCAGCCGTTCTGTTTTGCCTTCTCACTTATGTACATACTATCATAAATAAAACTACTTCAGAGCCGCTGGGAGAGGAAGGAAAAAGAACAAAAAACTCCACAGCTTTACAAAATGATTGTCTGTTAGTGTTTAAATGCCATGCTCAGGCTTTATCCAGATTAAAGACATAAAGCAACTGACAACAGAAGTGTATCAGAACTAGAATATTATTAAAAGCTTAGGACTTGAGTCTCACATTTATGGTATCTACATGTCCCTGGCAATGCAGCATGGGGTGTCTCTTTAGGAACAAATAATCTTCAAGGACCTGAAAACATTCTCTCAGTCCTCCACAGAGCCTCTTCAACCCTGCAAGGTACCAACAAGAGCTACCCCCATGGACTCTGTACTTAAATTCACCGCATTTTGGGTCTAGCTGTGCTAGACAGTGGAAGCACTGGGTGGAATGCTTGGTGACGGCACAGTTGTACAAGTTGAGACAAGTGTAGGGGTTTGCTGTGGAGAAGGTTCAGTGGCTGAGCACAGCACAGGCTGCAGTAGCTCCTGCTCAACACCACTTGCCTGCATGAGAGGTTGGTATTAGTAGATGCAGTGTCAGAATGTGTGCTTGATAATCTGAGGTTGTATGATATTATCTATAAGAAAAATCTCACAGGCACATCTTGCTTCAAGTTAAGACTGCTGTAAATTTTCCCATCTTCAAAAGGTCCCAGTGTTACTGGGTACCCTGATGAGAAAGGACCACAAGACCTTCACTGCGTAATTCATTAGCACAAGATCCATCTCCTGCATTATCATGGCTAGACAATAAACACAGCTTTTATACAGGCTTCTTACATCATCACCACCACTTAGCAGAAAGAGATGCAAAAGCAATTTTGTGGAAGAAACAGAAAGAGATCACATTGGTCTCCGAGTCAGTTCAGAGATGTCATCTGTGTGCCATTTGTTTGCCATAAAACTTCCACATCATTTACTCGTCTCTTGTACTCATCCTGTTGGCACTCTGGCAATCAGATGATTCCTGCAACTCCTTTTACTGTTCTACAATGTACCAGGAAAAACTAAACCAAAAATCTTGACAGTTCTATTATATAATGATACAGTGACAAAATAAATGAAAGACATCTGTATTCCCCATTCTACACAGCTCTTCAGAACTTTTTCTTAGTTGCCTTTCACAGCCCATTAGAAATGATTCAGAGAACAGAATTTAGAGAAACATCACAGAGAAAATTAGAATTTTCCTATTCATGGAGCCCTCAAAACCACTGAATCGTACATACAGAACAAAATGCAAGACCGAGGCACTTTAATTTTCTTTTCAATAATGGTGAAATTGATATATATCTACTTGTTAATTCTAGCTCTGTGTACTTTAAATAGGCCTGTAGCTGACAAGCTGTTTGTTATAATACACTAACATTTCTTGCCCAAAGTTAACACAAAATGTTTTCAGTAGAATTCCACAATTCCTTAAAATGTGATGCTTTTATAAGCCAAATCCATTCCCTTACATGTTTTTTAGGCTAGGCTGAAAATTCAGAAAATATTGAAGTCAACAGTTAAGTTTTCAAACCAAAGTAACAAATACAGATTTCTAGCACCACTATATCAAAAAGCAAGTTGAGGACAATACTCGAACCTTCCTATTTACAGTGGTAGGACGGCAAGCTGGCAACACAAACAAAACCGCCAACGTTTCTATTACGGGCATAACAAATTCTTATGCAACAAAACATCAGGCAACTTAGGAGCGTTCAGCAATCCTTGTTTAAAAGCGAACTGTAGTTTGAAAATACTAAAAGTCTAAAGGTATCTTTAAATCTTGGAAGTACAGATTGAGCTCTGACCAATCATAGAGCACCCCCTGGCAGGCATTTCTTATAGTCAGCTGAAAGAACCAGAGAGGAGAAGAACTCTCTGCATTTTATCTTTTATTCTGTATTAAAAGAGAATGCAACTATTGGAGAGAAGCAAATTAAAAAGAAATATACTAGCAAATTAGTTAACCCACAGGAATTAAAATGATCCAGTGAAGAATTCTGTTGAGCAGTTGCTAAAATAAATGGCACAAATGAAAGCAGACAGATGAAAATAAATTTCATTTTAACAAAGCTATTTTAAACAACAAATTAACACCACTTATGCTTGTGCTGGGACCGAACACTACTAGCGCTACTTCCCTTCTTGTCATATTTTGACAGATATAGCAACATGAATGGGAAAAAACGACACTCAGCATCAAAAGCATACAAAAAAATAACCTATCTTTCTCAGAGCACCACTATACAGATTTGTTCTTCATAACAACAACTCAGGGTAAACTCTTGCTGAACATGCAATTTCTTACTACTTCCTGGAAGAAATCTCTTTTTCCCCACCAAGAAGCCCTTCCTGCTCCTTGGAAGATTTTCATTCAAAGCATCTTCTGGGTACTCCAGCTCAATTTTCTTTTTGGGTAAGTTATAGCCATTCTATTGGTTGCACTTGACTGTTCAGATTTCAGAACGGCAAGAGAACCTACAATATACAGGGAGGCTTTGCATAATGTCTCGCCTTTTCTTTTTTCATTATTATTGCCAGTGAAACACGTGCACTTATCAGAGCTCATTTACTTTGTGTATTATGGAACAGAAGTTGCAACTTTTGCTATTAAAAGACAAGCACCTTGTATCCGAGAGATACCTCTTAGTTTCCCAAAAGCAGGTGTGCCATTCAGATTAACCAAGCTTCCTAATCAAATCCCCCAAACCCTTGAGTTTCTCTTCAGATCTCTTTCGTTCTCACCCTAAAACCAAAGAAACAAAACACGGTCTAAGCCACTGCCCTTAGCCACCGACCCAACCTCTTAGTACAGCTCCAGCATATATGGCAAATGTTTTTCCCAACAGTGAAGTGAAGTGTAGGAAAGAACTGAGGGTGGGGTGAGGTTTGGGGGAGAGGCAGGCTAAGACAGGCAATACTGGTGGACAGGGAGGCATCCAGCCTAGGACAATCTGCAAGACACTTAGCTAGGAAAGGCTCTCCCTCATCAAAGCAACCAAGCAGCCAGAAAATAAAAGGGAAATGCCTTGCATACACAGAATTGATTAAAAAAAATAGAAAACAAAATAGGAGTAAACAAGTACCTTGCTACAAGTGGAATGCCAAATCAACCTATAGCAGCACCTACTCTGTTCAACAACATTGTGCGATTTTACTGATGACAGGAAGTTATTCAAGGTAATAGGAGAATTCGAGTTCTCCTTGAAGAAGGAGAACTTCTTCTGCAAGAAGAACTTGAAGAAGGATTCCGAGTAACAATCTGACAATACAAGAGCAGATTTTATTCAGCAAGTCTCAAAATAATGTAAAAGAGGTAGTTTATCACACAACCTATAGTTAGTCAGTAAAGCTTTTTGCAGATGCTAGAAATTAATATGGGCTGAAGAGGAAACAACCATTTAATGGCAGAAAATGCCACTGACAACCTCCATGTATGCAGGATCAGCCATGACTCAGGAATGTCATCTGGGATAGCACATGGGGTAGGGAAAGGGAAGTATGTATCTGCTGTTCTTACACTCTTCCTTAACCATTATTTGTGGCTACTCTTGGATTCCAGTTATCAAGCTACGTGAATCCACTGCAGCTGCTTTTGTTCTCATGTAACGTATAACGCACTGAAGTACTTAAGGTCACTTCCACGTTGTTAGAATTAGAAGTACAAGCTTTCTGCAGGAGTAGTCACCTTCCGGCTATTTCCCTTTGAAGACTTAACATTGTGACCAGCTGTGAGGTGCTGTCTGACACCATGTTATCTTTGTCAATTCAACTATTTTGCATCTACTACAGCCCAAACTGAAAAATTCAGATAGAAGTGGTTTGATTATTACTAGCACATGCACCGCTATTGATAGTTGAAGCTGTACCTCAGCTCATGTTGCCTATTTACATTAAAATATACTTTTAACATAGGAAGTTGCAGGATACAGTAAACTAGCATTACTAAACTGTAATTACACTCTTAACACTCTGATCACACTTTCAAAGCAGGCTCTCTAGCACAAGGTAACAAAGTCCTGGCATAAGTTAGTATGGGCTTTAGCGTTGGCAGGTATTAAGCTCTAGTAAGGGCAGGGATTAATAAATTCAGCTTTCTTGCAGACTGTGGGCAATACAAGCAGATCACATATCAGGTTTGTGGTGGTTTTTTTTTTTAAAAAAAACAAAACACCCACTCACTACACTGGAAAGCCATCAGATTTCTACAAACAGTAGAAATCCCATTTCCTCGCCCACTTGGCAAACGAAAGAAGACAAAGCAGGTGAGCCGTGACATAATCTTCATGTAGTTCAACGAGTAACATGGTTTAAAACATCATTTCAGTTTGGTGCTCTGATACTTTGATGGTTCTGAGGGAATTACAGAGTGTGACCACAAAGCTGATCGTGCAACTTTCTTTGTAACCGATCAGACTGAGAGCTCCATCCATGCAAAACCAACCACACAATCCCACAGCCTTACAGCACGTATAACGTTACTCTTGCCATCTCAGGTCCGGGAAAAATGAGGCAGAATAATGTGACTTCAAGAATATATTTTTCCATGTGCAGCACAGAGAAGCCAAAACATACGCACCTAGTTCTCCCTGCTAATATTCATTGCAAGTACACGTCTACAGTTCTGGTTAGGCAGTTTTGGGGGGTCGAGTTTATTTTTTATAGTTAAGTTACTAAACATTTTCCTGATGGTTAGCAAGTCCTTTGTTCTTCATTTTACGGAGCTATTCAGCAGTCACATAATTTCAGGTTAATTTACCCCCAATTCTCCATGCAAGCTCTACTACAGCAACTGTAGCAAGCATAGTGAAAAAGTGTCCCATTTTTTGAATTTCGTTACATTAACAAGATGATCTTTAAGGTCCCTTCCAATCCAAACCATTCTACGATTCAGTGCAATAGTTCGCTTCAGATAAGATCCTTTGTGGTTCCTTGGAAACAACATTCCCTTTAATTGTTATTTCTGAAACACCTCTAATGTTCCCTCCCTACTAACACTGGAAAAAACAATTTTGGCTTTCCTACATATTACCTGTGAGACACTTTCCAACTTCTTTTCAGCTGTAACAATCCCATGTTGTCACATACGGTGTTCATGGTTACCTTCCAGCCTCACTGACCAGAGTCTATACGTTAAAAGACTAGCTTTGCTAAGGACTGGTGTGGAAATCAAAATAATATCATTTTCTATAACTGATTTTTCAGGGTCTTGTTTGCTCTTTATCGCTGTTCTCGTTTTGTTTGGTTTTAAAAGAAAAAACAGATATATTACCATTAATAATTAAAGCTGCAAAATTAAGTGCACTAAAACTTTAGGGAAAACAACAACTTTTGTTCAGGCAATTCTTTCCCAGATGCCTCTTAAGATGGCTAATAAATGCAGCCTTTATGTAAGCTAGTATTGCTTTCCTATGTATCCATTATAGGCAAATGACAGACACCACCATCCCACATTTTTTGAGAGGGTAACCGAAGCACAAGACTGTAACAGTCAAACACCTCCTTTCTGTAAATCCAGTTGGACATCGATGGTCATTTATGCTAAGGCCACGATTTAGAGAACATCTGTGAAGAATTCAGGTAATTTAGGCAATTTGCTCAGTATTACAAAGAATATCTGATTGTATCTCAGTCTCTGCCACTGTTTTTTTTCAGCATATCCTCCAATTACTTTAATCTGAAATCATCCTTCCAGCAAAACATTCAATTTCCACTCAATTCCTCACACTCAGTCACAGCCTGCTTCACAGCACCAGATTATTCCTCAGGTAGCTCCATCTCCTGCAACAGGTCAAGCATATAGTCGTGCAGGTGTGTATTTCAGTATGTATAAACGTGGGTGAAAGCAGGAGGGCAGGAAGCAGAGGGGAGTTGGCAACTTTATTATCAATATTTTTTCATTGACGTGGCAACGGCAAACGGCATTTCTAAATTGACTTTGCAATAGGATTCACATCACCACCCCGGTAATTGTTTTGCTAAATAGAAGTATGTCGAATGTACTGAGGAGACAGAAAGAAATCACTGGTGTTTTGGAGAAGGTTTGTGAAAATATATTGGCTGGGATTATTCCTCTGAGGTTTCTCCAATGTAAACTCATAGTCTGGGTTCAGTAAACCAAACTAGCAGCGATTATCCTTATTTTTAAGCCATAACATGCAGATTTGCTCTAAGCAGGGTACATTTTAGCTAGGAAGATATCATCTGGCAATTAACATTACAATCTGTGTCACAACAGAAACACACTGGTACTAGAAACAATTGAAACTTTTGTGCATGCAAGCAAAATTAGTCAAGAAACCTTCCTTCTGGAGTTCTCTCCTACACATAAGTAGCAACTAGTTTCTTAACAAAAACAAACCCCAAACAATCAAAATCCAACAACTCCCCCAACACAAAGAACTCCAAACCTTCATATGTTTTTACTCTAAGTCACAGAAATAAAGATGTTCTGCTTAAAAGAGCCCAAAAGTTGTTCTGCAAATGCTGTCTTAGACTGCAGATGGATAGGGCAAAAGTTTGTCACGGAGAACTAGAAATCAAAACTTTCTGTTCAAAATGAAATGTGTCATGAGTACGTATGAAAATTGGCATGATCAAGTATAACGCTGCCACTGCCTCAGGGGTTACATTTCAGCACCGAGTATTAGCAACTTTGAACTGCAATGTCTGGACATTTTTCTGCATTTAGAGCTACCCTAAATAAAAGCCTTAACGGGAGCCCTGGATTTCAGTCTCTGGTTTAGGGACTGCTCTTATATTTTATGCAGTAGTACTGTTTACTGTGAAATAATAATTTAAAAAATCTGTAATCTTCTGAGTTCTTCTTCTTTGGCTAATGATCTCTGATTTCTTTCCTGTGTAACTTCAACAGGAAGCACAGGTCACCTTCTCACCTATAGCAAACTTTGGACTAGTAGTAACAGCACTTTCCAGAGGGGAGTGGGACTAAAGAAGAGAAGGAAGAGGAACCACAGCCTCCTTTCCATGGCTAAGTGCATTAATTTTTAGCCTAGTTTATAGATAGTGTATGAATACAACATAATAATTTCTTTTATTTTAAGAAAAAAAGGATTTGTAACAGACCTGACTACTACTAAGATACGGTATAATCCAAGTCCATTTTCTTGGTCAGGTTATTCCACTATAGCAGATGAAGCAAAGCCTACCTTGGCAAAAAGAAAAAAAAAAAAAAGGCAAACTGATTTGACGGTCTATTTAGACCACAGCAGTTTGGACAAAGACTCAGATGTAGAATCTGAGAGTCAAACTAGCATCTGCTGAATTCAGCTACATGGCTAGCTGCTGCTTTTAGGATCCAAGATGGACTACAACTGGAGACCTGCAGGACTGAGCTGTTAAAGAGACTACATTTTGGTAAAAAAAAAGTCCTTCACTGGATTTAATCACATTACTTAGAATCACAAATTCACTTGGATTAGATGTCGTGAAAATGCAGCTGAAGAGGTAGTTTATTATTTTTTCTATTTAGAGACTTAATATAAAATCAGTAAACTTAAACCATCCTTATATACCATTAAAACCATGAACTAGTCAAATGTTAAGAACAGTGAAGTGATGTACACCTCAAAATACAAGGCACCATATTTTACTCTGTCCTGTTCTTCCTACTGACACCACCAGTTTACTCACTTGTAGTCATGATACCTGGAGGACATGCTGGTATCCCGTGATCAACTGCCCATCTGTAAGCTCCTTCACCAACTAAAAAGCTAGGAGACACAGAAGAGGGAGTTTAAATAAAACCATAAAACAAATCCCCCTTTTCTTGCAATTATTTTTTTTCTATTTGGTTTGGTCATTTTAAAATCGTAAGCTGTCTACATTTCACAGAAATGGCAGCTATCGTTACATTTGGCAACCTTATGTAGTTTCATTAAAAGACTACGCAGCTCTGACATTAAGTTTACTATTGGATAGAAACGAGTGCTATTAAATTTGAAATTAATAACCAAATAGCACCAGCTTTTCAGTGCAGCTAGAACAGGACAAAGCCATCTAGAGTCTTGCTCTCTGTAACAACTTAGTACAACCCTGAAGACCAGCAACATGGGATGGATGAGGCGAGAATGGCGTTTCCAGTAAGTCGGCCAATGCCACAAGAACATCAAAAAGTATTTTGAGAAGTAGAATACAAGCTAAAAATAAGCCTTATTTAGAAGGATGAAGGTCTATCTCATGGAGTCTTATCAAGCATTTGCAAATGAGACAAGTCTATTGAAGTTTTAATATACTTGCAAAAAACCACATCTGCCTGATGGACACAAGGAGTAAAGACTTAGCATTTACATCAATTTCTAAGACTTCCAAAAGAAGTTATTTCAGCTATGAAGAAGTCCCTGAGGCCACCTAATACTACAATTTCTGAGAACATTATTGATAAAACAAATTTGCTGGCATTAACGCTGTTGAAATTCTTCTTGACAGTGCTGTATCTGACACCTGCAGCTTTTAATATGTTCATATTTTGAGGTGGTACTTTCTATCTGCTCCATGACTTAATTGTCCAGTCTTTCCTCACAAAAGTCTCAAAAAAAGGTTTATCTAGATGAGAATCTGAATTGTTAAATACATATTTCTTACCATCATTAGTGCAGCTCCAGATAAACACTTTTCATGTTGTAATATACTGTAGAATAAGTTACTGGGTACTTTGAGAGAGCTCAAGTGTCTCCTATTAGGTCAGCTAGTGCTCAAGAAACAATCTGTCACTTTCATTAATGCAAAAGAGAAATGCAAATTGTAGCCAAACTTAAGTACTCTCCATTGAATAAAAGAAGGAGGGGTTTTTTTCCTTTAAAAGAAAAGTTTTCTACCAACAATACATTCTCAGGAAGTGGATCAACACTTCCTATTCAATAAAACAATTCACATAGAAAGGAAGGATAGGTGGAGAAAGCATCGAGCTCACGTATTAGGAGTTTTATACGTGGTAAATGGAATGGCACAGATAAATCACAAACACTGCATTTCACGAGCAATCTCACAATTGCCTTTCTAATACTTAAAAACACAGAAACAGTCACTAGGATTGATGAAGAGTGCAAAAAAAGCACCCAAGAATGTCTCAAAACTTAAGTGATGTGACTTAAACTTTGCTCACACTTGCACCCTTAATTACTAGATTCCTCTCCCTCCTATAAGACAGGCAGAGACAACGTATTTTCCAGTTCTGGTCACAAAGAGTAGTTAGATTAGTTGAAATAGATATCTAACTGAGGCCCCGTAATACCTCAGAGATCATCCACCAACTTTTCAGTTCAGACATGTTGAAAAGACAGCACAGAAAAGTTAAAATAAACACTTGGCCAAATTAAAAAGAAAAAATAAAAATCAGGATCTCAGGGCTCTGTTGTCTGTACTACCTATGCTCCACCTCCTATAAATCGATACAGAATGAGGTGGTAAGAGACTCCTACGGGACATACAGCATGAACTCAGTCCTGCAGGTAGCCAAATATATATAATCTAACAAGCCTAAACAGTCTTTACACCATCCCAGAAAGCAAGTCCTGTGATCCTGTTCAGCACAGGGCCACACACACCACTGTACCAGCTGCAGATGATCGGGTGGCGAGAGGGTAGGAGCCAGCAGTCCGGCACTAGGGAACTGCTTTCAGAATCATCCACGTAGCCACGCAGAAAATCTGCAGCAGGCAAGAATGAACAGGGCGAAACTTAAAGCTGACAAAACCAAAACTACCTCTGAACAGCTACCACCAAGCTTGATTTATTGGAGAAGAGGGAAAATGGGGAATGGTCAGTGGGCTATAGAAAGCAGCCAAAAGTCCACCAAGTTTCAAAAGCCTTTAGGCTAATTCAAAATACAGTTTTCTAAAGGGGGTAAAAAACCCCTAAAACAAAGGATGAATGAGTTTGTGCTCTGCTACTCTGAAAGTTGGTTCTGCACAAACAAGATAAAAAGATATTTCTTGCAAATATATCAAACGAAGAGAACTCTGTAGTTGTTACAGGCTCAGAACACACAGAAGATGAAAACATCCTCCCAGCAAGGAGCCGATGCTTGGACGCGCTTTCCAGTTCCAGGCAAACTAGAGCATACTAACGGAAATGCAAATAAAGGTCTCTAAAAATGGCCTTTTTTGGCAATTTTCTCCAAGAACACGGTTTTCCTGGTGCTATTTGCTCCAAAACCAACCATTTCATATGGGCTGTATGTCGGGAGGCAGGCCACGCAAAGCTAAACAGAAGTGGCAGAATGTTAGGTTCATTAGAGACGGTCAAGGTGATCCTCAATGTAACAAACTCACTTTGTAACATTTACTATAAAATGTCACTCTGAAATCACTGTTAAAAAGAAGACATTGTTCTGAAGAAACACAGAACAGAGATAAAAGGTGGTGCAAGTCTTCACTCCAGGCACTTGCTTTCCTACGCGCTGCCCTACAAGTTACACAACGCACACAATATCCTGCCTACAGTACCACAAAACTGTGCAGCAACTACAAATCCCTGTATGTCCAAAAGCAGGGGAAAAAACTCTAAGAAGGGATTCTTTCCTTATGGGTTACTATTAATACTGAAAAAAGGGATACAGAGATGACCTTAGGTATCAGTAGTACTAAGGAGTTCCAAGAAAGGAGACATTTAGGTATATCTGTACCAGCCTGCAAGTCTTACGTATCTACACTTAATAGTAAACAGATATAAATAAGACTTTTCCCTTAAGAAGGTCAAAGTTTTAGCATAAGAAACAGAAAATTTCAAAATTATTACTACAAAACATCTAATTCACTATTCCGTGGCCAAAGACCACTGCCAAAGATCCATCCAATACATAATTGTGCAGTTATAACAGTGCTTTCTTTTGTGAAGTTACACAACAAATAGGAATATCTCATATGACAATATGCAACAATCAGAAGTTCACTATTTTCTGTTCCTGAATACTTTGACAGAGAAAGTCCTGATGACCGAGCTGAACAAGTTATGACAGGAAGATGTAAATCTTAAAAACTTAGAAGTTTCACCAAATGCACTCATGCATTCAAGGGATTCTCTACTTCAAACTTATTAAATTTTCAATTCGATAGTGGGATTCTGTGTTTTCCACAAGACGGTGATTCAGACCAACACACTCGACAGAGCAATTTATACCAAATTGGATCCATCAGTTAGGACACTTGATCACTGCTTCCCAATAAGCTTGCCATCTCAGAATAAGTTAATTCACACTCATTAGAATTTCCTCTACTGAAAATTAGAAATATACCACTTGGAAATGGTTTTGAATTGTCACTATAAACACAGGTGCTGAACAGGGATAAACAGGCCAAACTAACAGCATCCGTCTATTCTTTTACAGACAGGAATCTCCATAATGCCAATTTTACTCATCTTACAGTTCCTGGATTTTTCTTGTATGGTCATGTGCCAACCATTCTGGCCAGAAAATACTAACCTAGCTCAGATCATGCTATAGAAACAGCCTCTACTAGTAGGTTTCTTTAGCAAGACAGGTTCTTAGGCTCAGCAGTATCTGGGAGATTCCCCAACACACTACCTGCCCACGAGAAACAAGATGAAGCTTGCCTATCTTTACAAATAAAAATCAGTTTTTAAAATCCTTATATTTGGTACGAATGCCAAAAATACAGCTGCTTTCTTGTCATTTGACTATATATACTCCTTGTGCAGGAATATATTTCAGTTCCAAAACAATGTGTCACACCAAGTCTTGCCAGAAAGGCAAGGCACAAAATTGTCAATAGTCATCACCTACAAGGAACAGGAGCTCCTTCATTCTGAGCTTGGGATACCCTCTATGAACAGAAGCACCTACCAAAGCAAGCCTAAAGCACAACCCATCAAATCCCACTACTATAGGTTGTTCCCGGGGTAACTGATTTGCTCTAATAAAACATATGTTCAAAATCCAGAATGTAAGAATGGAAATGAAAATATGTATTAGGTGACGCAGGTCCACAACGCTTGCACAACAAACTGTATGTGTTGGTCCAAAGACAGTTCACCTCTTGCCTCAAGAGTTTGAGCTCCTTTGGCTTTAAAAGCAACCGT
Organism: Eurystomus gularis; assembly: GCA_013400335.1. Lineage (NCBI taxonomy): Eukaryota > Metazoa > Chordata > Aves > Coraciiformes > Coraciidae > Eurystomus > Eurystomus gularis. Next base: position 1,035,999 of record VZZY01010114.1, on the reverse strand, counting down.
TAGCCAAGACTTTGCACAGTGTTTAAAAGATTTAGCCTTGCCCTTTGGGGGCAAGAGGTTATAGTTTCTTTTCCATTCGGTTATTTTTAAAATAATAGAAGCATAAACTCAGCCATGAAGTTACAGCAAACAAGCTAAAAAGCCCAGGTGCTCTTCTGTACAACAATTCAAGAAAACACTGTGGTGATACAGACAAAACAAATCACAAGTGCTTCCTCCTGTAGCTGACTTCAGTACTAGTTCTGGAACACCAATAAACCTCACCGCATTTGACACTCTCTTTAATGTACCTCAGCCAAGCCCTGGTTTCTCCTGACATCTGAACAAATGAGCTATCAACAGCAACTGAAATTCTTCCTATTCCTTCATGAACTCCTCTGGAAAAAAAAAAGTTATCTCACTAACTACAGTCACTCTTTTCTTCATAAAAGAAAAAAGTTTTAAATTCAAAATCCTCTTGTTGATGGCTTGGTTTCAGGGTGGCTTGTTTTCATCTATGAACCTTCTTTGCAGCACAACAAAACACTGAATTAGTGCTGTTGCTCACTGCTTAAATTGGAGTATTATACCATCCAGCTACTAATTATTTGGCTAATTTTAAAGAACAACATAGTAAAGGAAGTAGAATTTGTGAATCTGACTATACATATTTCAAACTACATAGGTGCTGGTTTAATACATCTGCAAATTCCGTGGTCTGTTAGCAAATGGTAGCAAATTTCTGCAACAGGTAAGACACCTGAGGATAGCCGTCAATATCAGTGAATCATTGGAGTTCTCTACTTGTCAATTTAAACTGCTGATGAAAATAAGTTGGCTTTAAGAGCAATCAATTCTGACATTTCTTGGATTCTTTCCAAAATGATGCAATAATAGTTCAAGTTGTTATGCATTTAATAGTTAGCTCTTCCATCTAAGGATTATACCCATCTCAGAAAAGGAGTGCATGTTTTCATCGTTGTTGTAAATGCTATTAAATCTATCTTTAAAATATTTTCCCATTTTGGCTAAGATAAGAAGTACTAAACACTGCACATTTCCACACTACAACTACAAAATGAGGCCACAAAGGCAGCAAAGTAGGATTCTTTTATATACTTGTTAGAAACTATGTTGCTTTTTTAAGAGGGAGACGGAGGCAAAGGCAGAGGAATTTCATTTTAATCTTGATCTATTAGGGATTTTTCAAAATGCTACAGTAATAAACGTAAGAATCCAATATGACATAACTGGAAATAACCACACAGACAGAAATTATCACAAAATCATGTTGCCCATAGCTTCATCGAGTGTACAAGATGTTGCAACACCAGAGAACAAAGCTTATCTTTTTAAAGGCACACTGTCACTGATATGTAAAACAGCACAAGCCCTCTTGGGATAAAACATAATCTTCAACTATTGCATGCAGCAGGGACAAAAGACCAAAGTAAAGTCAAGCAGAACAAAGCAATTACCAAGGTGGAATTCTGCCAGCAGAGAGTTTTCCCTTCTGCCCTTCACACAACAATCTATTTGCAACTGAAACTGGATTCTTGATTCCTGAAAAGTGAGCAAAAAGTGGGAAGAAAATATTAAAATGTTTTTCCACGTAGCATTGTAGCGTTCATTTTGGCAACAGAACTCAGCTTCCTTTACTTTCTGAGGCTTTGCCAGCTCATTAAAAGACACCTTATGTTATGTTTCGGTTTGATAACTTCATCAGTTTTTTCCTTCACGTATCCTACCAGTAGTGACAAAGCCACCTAATTAACATCCCACCACCACCTTTTTCTTCTTTTAATAAAAAGAAAGAATCATATTGCAATCTCCTACCACAGAAACCTCAAACCTCGGTATTCTACAGGCCAAAGATGTCTGAAGAGCATGAATTTTTCAAGATGGAAAGAGCTTTTGTCTGGATCTATCTGGCCAGAAGAGGGATTATAGGATTCAGGCTTAGCTTTCCCTCTCTCCCTCATTTCCTCCTTCCCCATGGTTGGAAGAATATGTTTTGTAACAAACAAGCCTTGAAACACTTAATTTTACTATTTATTTTAGATTTATATCTACATGAGGAAGTTATTACCATGGTTTAGAACTATTCTAGGATAAAGAACAAAGCTTGAAATGCTGTCAGAAAGGCTATTCAATAGTAACAGTTCAGGCTGTTCAATGTACTCAGGACAAAACCTCAACAATCCCTTTTTGGGACTGTATACCTACATTTGTTTGGTACTGGAAGCTAAAACTAGACATTAAAAAAAAAAAAAGAGAAGCACATCAGCTCTCAGATTAAATAAGTCCCATATGCAAATGTATTTAACTTTGTAGCAGTAACAAAATTAATCCAAGTGACAGAAATTCCAATGAAAAAGCCTACAGTACGCAGAAATTTAATGCCCCAAGTAATCAGCTTGAGGGTGGGCGCAGCTGCTCATCTGTCAAGCATACATGTGAAGCTTCAGTTTGGAGGCCAGCACCCTGCACAGCCTTCTGGCCCTAGAAAGGAAACTTTGGTCCCTTAGGATCCTACTTTGACCAACTTAACGAAGTGACTAAAATATCAGTTGATCCTATAATTGAATTATATGCCAATAAGTCCGCTGAGAAGACAGAGAAAAAAAATAATAAAGTCTGATCTAAACGCTTGTGATCTTTTTTTCTTTTTTAATACTTGCATTTTATTATGAAGTTATCATCTAAAAATTGATCTGAGCAAGCTCACTCCCATTGTGAATACTGTGGAGTATGATACAATTGGTTCACATCCAAGGATTACCAGTGAACTACTAAGACAATATAGTACACATAGCAAATCAACGCAAATCAGTATTTCAGGGAGCAGGAATGCCTCCCCGTTTTTAACAAAAGAAGAACAAACTTAATCTTTGCACTTAAATCATTATTCAGCTTTATAATACACATTTAACATACCACTCAGTGCTCCAACTGCTCCAAAATTTAACGACTTTCCATCCATTATACTGGCATCACATTCTATCTCACCCAGAAGGTTTAGGTTAGATCCCAATCCTGCATTTGTAAAAGGAGAATCCTAAAAATAAGCACAGAACACTGTAAGGCCACATCCTTAACAGACTAGATCAAAAGCTTCATATAACTGATCGGATGACACCGATCTTGGCACAGTGCACTTTCTTATTCTAGTAGTTGTGGAAGATTAAACTACAAAAGTAACAGCAACTTGAACAGTGAACCTCAATTTACTCTAATGGATACCTTACACCCTCTATAAGGTGAGATGTATCTCAAGTGTAACAATGCACTAATATAAAAAACAACCACATAACAATTTAAGATAATGCAAGCAAAAGCCTTACAGCACGAGTGAAAATCTCTCCCTCCCTCCTCCAAAATACACACTTCATTTGTCCCTAACTTGTTACGAAACATTTCACAAACATCTAACAATCACTGTGCAAAGCCCAGTCTACCTTTGAAACTCTTTAAGAGCAGTAAACCAGAACGGTACCTTTCCTTAACACTCTCAGCCTACGATTGCAGCTCTGCAGGCAGCAATAAAGAATTGGCATCAGCGACAATTTGCTTTGCTAAATTACTAAAGTGATCATTAGCATAAGGACAGTCATTACTGTGGTCTGGAAGTTGCTTGAAGAAAAACCAAGATGTATTTCATAGAAAGTATGGAACAACATTTAATAAACTAATTAAAACCCAGCTCCTCTTTTAGTAGCTTTTGGAAACTCAAGGTTTTCAAGCAAGAAGTTTTGCATGCTAGAAATAAAAATATCCATTTTTGCTCTGCCATTTCATCAGAGCATGACCATGACTTTAAAAACACAGAATTTCCAAGTAAGACAGCTCAGGAGTCTCATTGCCAGCTCAATATAATCCCCTTTTTCTGGATGCAAGCACAGAACAAGAATAGGACAAAGAAAGGTAACAGCCCAGAACAGCCTAACAATAAAATTTCAGAGGGATGCTGCATGCTTTCAGAGTTTCCTGCATTGCAGTTTCCTATTTGTTTTTTAACAAAAACATGTTATTACTACCACCTGATGTGACAATAAAAAAAAAAAAAGTTTGTCTAGACTATATATGAACACGTCAATGAAATTAGATGGTCACACTTTTACAGTACAGTACAGAAGCTGGATCAGGAAACAAATCTACTGAAAACAGCTTGAAGTGCTGTCTCAAATGTTAAGTGAACTGGTTCTTTTTTGTACGTACTAATTTGGAATGTATAGCAGGAAACAAAAGAGAGAGCAGGCAAATGGAAAATAAATTTGATGTTAGTAAGTCAGCTTTTGTTAGCTTTCAAATGAGCAAGTAGTGAGTAAATTCAAAACCTGTTTTGCAAGCTGTTGATTGTAATTCACTGAGATACTAAAAGCATTCTGTAAATTTGAGTCACCAAAACGCCATCTTCCCAAAGAATTATGAATACATAATACATTATTAATATGTAATTATGAAGCAGACTGTAATTGGTGTTCATTTTATACTATTTATTCTCTGCTTTTTCCCTCTGCATCCAAGAAGTGGCACAAGATTTTATCCCATCCTATTTTATCCCACACCACAACAGATTCAAATTCCCTCTGTATATGCATTGTGTTGTTCATTTTGACAACTATTCCAGCAAATGAGCAAATTTGAGAAGATTTTAGGATAATGAAACATTTGCAGTTCAGTGCACAGGAAATAACTTCCCACAGAAGAAGAGGGGAGGGGAGGAATATGATTTTTAAGAAGCCTACCATGATGATGGCCTTGAAAAGGCATCAAGAAGCCAATGGCTTAACTGACTTCATTGCTCTACAAGTCTAAGTGACTTCAGGCTCTGAGTATGAAGAAAACTAAATCAGTGAAGTTTAGAACAAAAGAAGCAGAGAAGTGACGGAAGGAATCTGAAAACAGAATGGTGAAAGGTACTCGGAGGACTAAGTTAAAACAGAAACATGTTAGGCTGAAGAATGCTTACTCCTAGTGCTGTCCAAGTTCCTCGCCCATGGGTAATCAGGGTGCATACAAAGAGACAAATTTCTGATGTTCTCTTCCAAAAATATTTGTTCAGTGCATTATACTGCAAAGTATAATATAGTATATTATATTTATAGTATAAAGCCCTACAGACTTGTCACTGCCACAAAGACAGCTGTTATCCTAAGAGCAGATGTCATGGCCAAATAAAGGGAGTAAAAAGGACCTCTCAGAACAGAAGTCCTTGTAACACTTCCAGAATCCTTCCGCAGTCAAGACACAAAGCTCTCCTCCATCTGATAAACAAAATAATCAAAAAAGGGTAGGGAAGAAATATAAGATACAGAGTGGCACTAGTTGACTTTATTTCTAAAAATCTAGGTGTGTTTGATGCTTTGGCATAAAACTTTCACGTGATCAGGATGGACCAAGACACAACTTACTCAGAGGACCTCAAGACAATGGGAATGCCACCTGTGTCTCCCTACAGAATACTTATCAGAAAGCTACAGGATATTGGATAAATAACTCTACACCAAGAAAACTGTAGATGTCTCTCTGGTGGCATAACTCATTTTAGGAGTCAGAAGGAAGCTTACCAGTACAATCAGTCACAACGCGAGTACCTCCTCCAGTAAAATGAAATAAAAGACCAAATTCCCAGCAACTGTTCCAAATTTCTGTGGAGCTTTACTTTGCTTTACAGTCAGACTGCATGCAATTAAGAAGATGGTCTCAGAATTGCCAGGAGTAAGACAGTCTACAGTAACTTAACAGATCTGAAAGGTGATCTGATCACAGCTTTAGACAGCGCAGGAACTGCGTGTGAACGCATGGCATTTTTGATACCTACCTGAGTGCCTCTGAGATGAGATATAAAGCTTTTGAAATGAGGCAGCAAAAAACCTTTATGAAAAATGGAAACAGAAATTCATACCTACTTCTACGAATAGGCAAGGGCATGAAATACACTGCACTCATCCACCTCTTTTTGAAAACGTGAACCCCTGCAAAAGCCTGACCAAAAGATTTCAAGACAGATAGACAAATGGAGGAATACAACTTAGGAAAATTAAGGTGTATTTTGAAGTAACAATTCAAAATCTTCAAGGAATGCAGAAATATTATTCAAAGAGAAGTGTGCGTGCTTTCAAAGGGAAAGAAAATAAATAGAGCTCACTGAGGCAGTCTCTTCATACCCCTGGACAGAAAAATTCAGTACTGCGAGAATTATATGACTGCCATAGGATGGGGACAAACCCAATCAAAGCGCATATCCAAAAAGAGGGAAGAAGTCAAAGGAGGGAAAGGTCTGTAATTACAGAAGCTATCTTCAGGAATATCCTTTTATTTAGAAACAGCAGCATAGATCAGCCTTTATATTTCTAAGGAGACTGAAGAAAGACAAGAAAGCAAACCAAGCGTGAGCTCTGCATGTTAAAGCAAGCGCTACCACCACAGAAAAATAAAAAAGAAGGAAAAGACATGTAAATGGCTTTTCAAGGTATTTAAACAAAATACAAGCTTTCAATTATGTGAAAAATACTAGACTACTCGGCAATTACTCCACCACTGAAGTAACTCTAACTTACAACCAAAACCTGTAGCAAAGGAGATAATACAAAGCTTTAAGATGTGAAACCAGAGTTTAGTTTTTCCCAGTTACCCGTCTTGTAAAAACTCTCAAGTGACCGAGGGTACATTTTTTAAATTTTTATAATTCTTTTTACCTCAAGACATATTTATAAACGTTCTGGCAGCAAACACAGGCATGCTGAAGTTTCTAGCTAAGGTCAAAGCCAGGGTGCTTGAAGAAGCTAATCAACACTATGATGCTAACCGTCTTGAATTACATCTAAGCAAACAGTTAAAATGCTCTATTTTCAACATGCATTAAAGAACGCTCCATCCCTCTTTGATACAGTTTTGGCCATGGCTTGTTTGCAACACAACAAGGCTGCTGGCATTGTGCTTTCACCTTTAAAGAGAAGTCCTTGGGACTAAGATTGTATATTCAAAAATCTTAATTATTATAAAATTAATAAACAAAAACAAAGCAAAAATGGAACAAGAAAAATGTTCTTTCACAGCAAGATTTTGCTGACACAATTTTGCCACACAAACCCACAGCTTGAGTGTAGCAACAGTTCAAAATATCCTTTGCATTGACCCACAACAAAAAAATCAAAAGAAAATTGAGCAATTTCAGTAGCAACGAGATAAAAACCCAAAATGCGACATCCGCTTCCTCATCAATTATATTAATTTCCAATTTAAATGATGCTCATAAAGTACACTCTACTGAAGTTGAATTGAAGAAATAAACTACAGAGTATTAATAAACCAAAGACTAAACTTAGATAAAGGTTGAACTCATCATTCTTTACAAAAAAGTATATTCTTGTCTCCAGACCCTGAAGAGTAGACGTACTGAAGTCCTCTGTTGTCTAAGAAAAGCTTGAAATTGCACATTGTTCTCACAGCCAGGCATAAAGGTAGTCAGCATGTGGTTGTGTTGAAACCTGCGAGTGTTAAGGGGTGTGTGTGGAGGGGGGACCTTCTCTTCCCCCCCAGTAAAAGCTGCCCAAATCCCTTTGTGTTTCAGGAGAAACTCAGTCTTCATACGGTGGCTGACAGCAAGAGTGCAACAAGAAATGGTACCGCACTAACATCTTTGCAGAAATGTACAGCGTCAGTGATGAGTCTTTGAGGTTTTTTTTTATTATTATTACCAGAAGCTGAAAGAGGTAACATGTTCATTGGCTTCTCTGCAGTGACAAGAGTTCACAAACGGGAAAACATAACTGTCTTTAACCAACTTATCAAGTACAGCTGAAGCTCACAAAGGCCAGCACAGTTATTTTAATAGTATTCTGGGTCAGCTGCTCTTGTTACTTCGCAAAAGAAATCTACCTTTTTTTCTAGTCAACTATCAGCATTATTGTCTTAATCACGGAATACTATTGCACTTGAGAGTCATCCAATCCAACAAAGAAAGGCTTTTCTTTCTCCATTTAGAGCCTGCAAAAATAAAACAAAAAACAGACAGCATACCACAAGCAAACTGTCAGCTTGCTCATAAAAGATCAAGAGCAAGTCTTGCGCCTCAACAAGTCTTTGAAGTGATGCCTCTTGGATTAGCTGAAATTCTGTGTAATAGGAGTTGTGTAATTGAGCGGAACTAAGGAAAAAAAATTCATCTTTTGTGACACTTCCATGAAAAGATTTTTGTGCCTTGCAAACACTACAGATTTTTTGAATATAGCATTAAAAGTCCTAGAGAACTCTAAAAGTGGTTAATATTTCAGATAAACTCACAGCAATCAAAATACCAAGGAGTTACAAACAGTACTCCACAATGGCATCTGTTATTACATGTTATATAAACGTTTGTTGTTCCCTATCTTAATCTGTACTAGTGACACATATAAACAAACACCATTTTCAAACAGATTTTTGCTACGTATTTGCCAAGTCACTAACCTGCAAAAACAAAGGGATAGTGATAGCTCATTAGAGACAGTCAACATTTTTACTCATAACATTTTGTAATTTACGAGAAAAACGATTTGGTTCGCTTGGTTGACTTGCCACATGCAGTTTTTGTTTTCCATAGAGCAATAGGAAAAACAAGATAATTAAAATGGAAGATGCAGCTCCAAAAGTGACAGAGATATCTGGAGGTGGTGTTCAGAATGAGAAATGAGCAGATATAAACCTTTCAACTTTTTGAATGCTGATAGTCTAACACTTTGGAATTTCTCATACCAGATCCAAAAACCTGCCACCACAAACCACACCATTTTCTGTTTTGAGTATACCTTTGATTTTTCCTCAATCTTACTGCATGGCTACCTACTTTAATTTAAAAGAAGACCAAATCCCAAACCCAATATTCTTTATCCCAGTAACAGAACCCACAATTAAGAGGTTATATGAATCACTTAATGAATAAATGAAAGCCAGTAACTGCATTAATGACAGCAGTACAACCTGAATAAAATACTATTTAATCTTAAAAACAGGAGAAAGGGAAAAAAAAAAAGGTTTTGTGCAACAGTACACATAAAAATACTACCTAAGATGATTATAAGACTGACAAGTGGAATGATTGCAGCCATCACCACAAGAGTAGCAAGATAGATGCGGAGAAAAAGGTCACTGATAGGAATAATTTCATAAAAAGGTTTTATTTCATCTTAAAGCCATAACTTCTTACACAGATGCCACTTCAGAGTATTTACATCTACTAAGAAAAGAGAAAAGTCTCCTGGGGATAACAAAACCAGATAAACTATTCACCCCAGGCACAGCTGAAAAGAGGTATTTAACTGTTAAGTTAAGCTTCTTAAAACATGTTTTCTTCTGGGTAGTGCAGGAGCACAATTAAAAAAAATCAAAACAAACCACTACACAAAGTAGACTTTTTTTTTCCTTCACTGAAGAAGGAACTGACCCAAAGTCTTGTGGAGTAACAACAGTCTCAGTTAGCTTACGGAAGTGCATTATAAATAATTGCACTACAGATCTCTTTTGTTTTCACCTAAATATATTCTAATGTGTAAGATAACACATGAAAGCATATTTGAACACTTCAGTGGAGACCAAGAGTACTGCTTAAAGCCAAGAAGATTGCCAAGTGAAAAGGATGACTGAAGTCTTGGCTCCTAGTCAGCATGTCTAACACATATTTAAGCACGCACTGCCCTGCCGAGGATGTTCATTAACACTTTCCCAACGTACATGTAAGCAAATCCACTGCTAATCCTCTCAGAATGCTACCATAAATTCCAAACTCAGGAAATTACTTTTACAGCACAACACTTACCTTGCCTTCCTTTTTTGCTATTAAAGTTGGAAAGGAAGAAGCAATAACTCCTTATAGGAAAAGGGGACTACCTGTTCCAGTCGTTACTGCCATGAGGGATTAGCGGACCTGGGACAATAACCAAGCTGCCATGTTTATATCCCAGAAATTCTTTTAGCTTTACTCTTTTCTACATTATTTCATAGGGACGCTACACTAAATCAGAAGCTATAAAAATCTCGTCACTCCAGAAAGACACTTTTCCAAAACCCTTACAAACAGCTGCTTATCTCTTCACGATTATCAAGACTTTCTGTCTTAACCAGTGCCATTTCAAAAGGGAAGTATTGCTTGCCCTATCCCTTTTACAAATTTTGTCATAGAAATCAGATACAAGCATTATCTTACCCTAAAATCACACTTCTCTGAACAGCCTGCTTCTAGCCTCTGATCCTATCAGAGATCATACAGAGTAAAATACATAAGAAAAAACTGCATTGATTCAAATGCATTGCAAAAGTATGTTGTGGGATAAATGAGAACTTAAAATTCCTACTTCATTTTCACAGAGTCCTTTAATTGGATGGAAAGACAAGCAGTATTAAATTTATGCAGTCACCTTTGTGGAATTACCCCGAAGAACTGAAAAAGGTATGAATAACACTACCTCAATATAATTACTGCATGAGAGTGTTAACAGAATACTAAAGACCAGCTATATCTAAATTCTTTGGATCATAAATTCAAGAAAGGTAACTCGGTGTGAGATATTAATACAAACAAAAGGAACGAGATTTTATCCTAGGATTTGTAGGTAACATATGTGACTAGTACCATGATTTTTTCCCTGAGAAGCAGAGCCAGTACAGTCTGACTGTAGCTCGATAAGTCAGAAATAAAGTTCCCTACCGAGTGCTCAATAAGTTTTTAATGACTCTACTTATTCTTGAAAGTTAAAGACTATCTGATAAGGCGTACCGAAGATGACAACCAAATTGGACCAACCAGACAACTTTTACTCAGTTTGCATTTTTAGAAAGTCTTTAAATAAATCTACCCCAAAATACAGTGGAAAAGCAAAAGATAAAATTAGCAGAGCACAGAAACACAAATCTCAGCAGATTTCCCATTTGAACAAATACCTTCCTACAGAAAAATCTGGCAATGTACCCAAGAGACGTATTTAATCCTAGTCAGAAATTCATACCTCTAATTCTATAAGTGCTGCAGTCACTGCATCTGTTGCAAGGGCACCAGCCTGTAGCTTTTCAATTGCCTGTAAAACAGAATTTTTAGTTGATGATGAGGAAATTCTAATATTCTGTGACTAAGCCCTACATTTTCCTAGTCCTGTACAAAACAAAATCTTCACCAAATTAGTTTAAAATGTTAGAGGACATAAAAGGAAGAGGCACTGGAAACGTTCAGTCCACACCAGGCGAGGGCAGATCTGATGGCATGATTTAACTACTCCAACATTGCACGACCAAATATAAAGCAAAATAAACTCTTATACCTGGTGTCCTCAAACACTTCATGTTTCAGTCAAGAGGTTTCTAATTTTTCTTCCAAGACTCAACAAAAATCCCTACTGTCATACACAGCAATGGTCATGGAATTTTACAGAATCTACAAGTAAGCTCATCTAAAAGCCAAGACATGAAAACAAGTCAAGACGATGTTATCTTCGAATTATATATGCACACAAAAATGAACCTCTAGAGCCTAATATTATTTCTTTAATACATACTGAACAAGATCTTACAGTCAAGTTCTCTGAGGAATCCCAGGAAAGAATTATGGCTGCATCTTCAGTTGCAAGACAAACCTGCAACTGTTTGCTCTTCATACAAGTTATGTTGGCTACCAAGCTTAAGGAACCAAACAGAATCTCAAAACTAGACTTAAGTTCAACCACAAACAGCCTTTTTCACACATAATTAGCTGAAAAATTAATATCATCAGGGCTAACGTACAACTGTAATGAAAACAGTGTTACATTTGGATGATTTTTTGAGGCTACCCATTACAAAATTAGATTGGTATTAGGATTGAGCAACAGAACTGTAAAATGAAGTGAAAATTATCAGAGGTCAACTCTGAGACTCTTCTAAAACCCCTGCCAAGCTCCCCAGCTCCTTCTCCCTGCAGAAAGCAAAAGGCACTAGAAATTTTGGAGACAGGTCTTCCAGTTTCTTATTCAACACTTGGTAGACAGGACTTGCCAGTTCCAAAGCTAAGTTCTTGGAAGAGATTTAAAAAAAAAAAAATGTTTAAATCAATGGCAATGGGCGTCTTGCTATTTCTCCCTTTCCAGCTTTTGGAAGAGGGTTTTGATTTTTTTTCATTTGTTTTTCCTATTTCTACCTCCCCTCCTATTAAGGAGCTATCACAAAGAAAAGAATTCTAGAAACCCCTGTGTTCTCAGAACAACCTGGATGCTAGAGTTTTGGATGCTGGAATTTATTTAAATACCAAAAAGAGCAGACATTGACGAAACAAAAGTCCCAACACTCTATTTAGTTCCAGAAATCCGAGAGCCTCAGGAACAGCGCAGGAAACTAGAGAAATACTTCATGTAGGTCCCACGGTGACCTTCTCCTGTTCCTCCACTGTTCCTTTGGTGTCTGCTACTTGCCACCACTGATAAGAACGTTGCTGCACATCACGGTCATTTGCTCTATTGACTCTGTGTTAACTGTTGCTGCTCCATTTTTCCTCTAGAGAGGCACACCACGTGAGTGGCTAAACACAGATATGCCCATTTATATTCAGTAGCACCATCCCTTCAGTGTATTTCCTGTGTACCCATGACAAGACTGTAGAACTAGTAAGACATACCTTCTGACAGGCTCTTTTGCACACGTGTTTGTACTCTTTAGCTTTGGATTCGGAATGATAACCTGCACCTACAATTAAGGCAAAAGGAAAAGAGATTATTCCCCCTGTCAAACTACAGCCCACAGTTTGTATAAGGAATTAAGATACAGGCAGTACAGCCTTCCTTATCCGGGATTACGCTGGCGTTTCCTTTTTTTATCAATGATTAACAATTTTATGCAGTCTAACATTAATTCAAATACACTCAGTAAAAATTAGGATACAGAGCAAATCTGCAGAAACATACAGGTATAAATCTCAGCGTCATACGATCTCTTCCTATAAACATTCTCCAAGGGATTCCAGTTTTGCTCATTCTTGGAGGATATTCAACACAGGTTTTTTATCTGTCGTCCACCGTTGTGCAAAATCCTTTGTTTTAAGTCAAACTCCAATTTTCCTTTTATTGCTGATTTGCATGTTTGCAATTATCGTTCTGTTCATCTTCTCATGTTTATGCTACATTTTTAGAACTCGTTACTCTTGCTTTAGAACCAGGAGAGTTCCTGGAAATAAAGATCATACCTTCTTTTTCACTTTTTATGCATTTTCAGTCTTTATGTCTATCCCGTTGCAGCTAAACATTTTGCCCTGTTTGTAGCCACTGCCCCACGTTTCCATACCTGAAAAATTTATCAGTGCTCAACACCCAGCTAAATTCCACATCAGAAAAATAACAGGCAAGACTAGCACACTGATATTTAAATTCCCTCTTCCTCTCTTTTCCTGGTTTTTGAACTTGAAAATGGTGCTTGTGTTAATCTCATCTTCCCCTTCCTCACCTCTAGAAAAGTCAGCTTTGAGAAACGCTAATAAAATAAGTTTTAACACTACTAGTGAAAGAAAGAATTTTAAACAGAGTAAAGCAATACAGGAAAGGACAACACATCAAACAACTCTATTTGCTCTTACAAGAGAGTAACAGGGTTGTCAAATATCAACCCAGAATAAGTTCTCTGAGGATACGGGTTGTTGTTTTCACTTGAAGGATTTTATAAACCAAGTAGCATATTGGTTTTTCCAAACATTTTAGGTGTCACCAGGCTGCTTTGTTCAATTTCACCTCATGCCATCACACATATGTTGAAACAAATACACAACCAGACATAAGCATCACTAATATTTTCAACATAAACAGTATTTAAGAAAGAACCTATTAGAAAAGAATTTATGAAGACCCACGTGACATTGTTTTTGTATCACATTTGATTAGATGATCTTTCCATTACATGTGGAAAAAACAGTAATTCACTTAAATACAAACAACATAAAAAACTCAGCTTCCAAAAGGGTGAAAATAAGTTATGTTCTGAACCAAATGATCTAAGGAAGTTTTAAAAAGTCTTAACTAGACTGTCCTCATGGACAAGCTAGACAAGAAACTGTCAGTTACGGAACACATATTTGATCTTTCTGTAGTGTAAGGAAACAGACTGGAAGGTCTCTTGCATTTTGTAGATTTTCCAAGCTTAGCAGATAACTGCAGAATTTGACATTTTGTATCCATTTAATTAAGGGATTTTGTTTGGGGTATTCTTTGTTGAGGAGAAAAAAACCAAACCAAAAATCCCAAACATTCAGAACACTCAAAACCCTACACTTTTATTAACAATTTCCAAGATCCTCCAGCCAATGCAATTTCCAATCAAACTCTCCACTCCCAGATTTACACCCAAAGCTAACATCACTTCATGAACACATTTGCAGTCCAAAGCCAATATCAAATTTTCGTTTACGTTTCATTTGTATAGGCACTATTTCCACTCCAGCTGTTACGCTTCTGCATCTTACCTGCATGGACAAGCACAAATCCCACTCGTTTCCCTCTTTGGGTTTGCTTTGTTTCGGGCTCTTTAACCACCACTTTTACAGCTGTAACCTGAGATGATTTGGAAGGTAACACTTCTGCTGGACTTATCCCCTTCTCCATGATCATACATTAGGATCACCATCTTCTACTGGAAAAGGGCATCCTTCCATTCAAAAATAAACTCTGGAGAGGAATCATCCTAAAACCAAATCATATGCATGTGTTAGTGCTTTCAAGAGACTAATTTCATACAAATAATTCCAGAAAGAACCTTCAGAAGTGAGGTTTGAAACAAGGAGAGGATGTCTCATGAGAAGGGCTTCTAAGTTCTGCCTCTTCCCTAGCTAACGTTAATGAGATGTAAAATAATCAAAGTCTATGTTGTAAGTTGAAAGCAGCCTTCTCCTTACAGCTTAACTTGAATCTAATAATCTTTCCAGGCATTGTAAGCAAATGTCAGTATACGGTTTGCCCATGACTGAAAGAAAGCTGCTTTCCACGGTCTCCTCGCATTCATCAACACAACTTATTTCTCCACCCATCGTGCCTAACTAGTTTTAATGCTCCATAGCCAAAATCTTTACTTCCTACAAGTGTCATTCCCTGCTTGCGTGTTAAAGTCCTAAGCAGCACTGTAGCAATGACGCCAAAAACAGAAAGATGGTATACAGGGCTGCACAGGGGAATCTCCTATCCCCAGATCACATCCTGCATCTGCCTGCGTGATTTTGTAGCTACACTTTATGTAGGGGATGCATTGACACCAGTTCAGTAGTCATGCAACAAGTTACAAACATGGGCTCCAGAGAATTGTAGCACACGAGTAACACTTAAAAATGTGATACCTTTTCCTTTCTTTTGCAGAAACAGCTGTTTAAGATCCTGTAAGATACTTCCACACTTTTTCATCCCTTACCTTTATCATTCTCCACTAATTTGTAGGGGGAGAAGGAAAAAAACCAACCAAAACCAACCACTTCCTTTTTATGGCAAAGTACTTCTAAAAAAAATACCAAATAAGACTGAAAACAGTGAAAGAAAGTTAGCCCAGTTAAGTATAAGGAGAACTACCATGATTACTATTACATCTGACTGTGGTTCACTAGTAACCAAGTCTATTTCAAATCATTTAGTAACCCTGTCTGCTTTTACCTTAGCACTTAAGATGTTTATTGAATTAAACAGAAATTTCATGGAGAAAAAAAATGACAGTATTTTTTCGTATGCAAAACAAAAAAGCTCCTGAGTTAAAAGACCAGAACTATGTATTCTTCAGGAATCAGAAAATAAATTCACTGAATTTACCGCTTGTCTTATCTACAGTCTAATGCACATTAAGCCTGACACAACACCATTTCTCTAGTTCAGCAGGTAAAATTAAAAACAGAGACATTCTACACGTTGAATTAATTCAGGAAGTGAAAAGCATAAATAATGCATAAATAGAGAAAACTCTGTAACATATTAACATGTTTCAGTATGATGTCTATTGCTCCTATCACCTCAAAAGGACAACTTGTAACCCAAGAACACTAGAAAGTGAATAAAAATGAAAATAAGAGAGAGGTTTAATACGTGGGATTTCAAACACAGGTTTTGTAAATGCTGTATGGCTTACTCCAGCACTCCAGTCCAAAACAATGCAGAAGACATTTAGCAAGATTCAGCACTGGCACAGAACAGACAAACCTGCTGGTTTACCACAATGGTCATCTCAACAATGAAAATTAGCACAGTTCTCTAAGAAGTTAATTACTTCTGCTTGTGTTTTCTTACATGCTAAATGTATATATGTACCTTAATGTATTTATAACTTCATATTTTAAAATTAAGTATGAGCTTACTTTTATAATTAAATATATATATTTATGCAAAATGAAAGTCCACTACAATATATAGACTCTACAAAAAAAAAAAAACCAGCAGCATTTGTGGACTACATCCTATTGCAATGCTCTGCTCTATCAACTTCAGAACTAAAATTAAAGTCCTAATCGCTGCATTTCCTTCCTTTTAGCTGACAGTAATGAAGAAAGCTCCCGCAGCCACTGGTACAGCCAGTAACCTGAAGCACTCTCTGCTTCCTAAAAACTCCGCTTTGCTGCATCTTGTTACACCACACAGAACATCACTGCAGCAACAGAGGCATGGCAAAGGCTTAAGTGAAATGACAGAGGAGCAAGTAAGGAACCTATATTCCTGCAGAAACAGAAGAACTAGTGTTGTGGTAGGGAAAGCAATAGTGATGGGAGTTAAGTAATTTTTGAAAATGAAGATACAGATGCTGCTTAAAGACTAACAGCATAACTCCAGACTGAAAACCCTTATTAGGCCCTTGCACACACCTGGGTCTGAGAATATGTTTATTTCTATCAGACAATGTATCGTCAACCTATCTCAATAATTTCTTCACTTTGTGAAGAAATTCCCATTTCACCCCCGTTGTGCCCAGCCTTTCACTTTCCAGCTTCTAGGATTTATCTGTTCTCTTTCCCGGCTGTCAGCACTTCCAATCTCATCCTTCCCTGTTACACAGTTCACTGCTCTACAGCTTTACACTCACAGAAATGGTGGAGGAACATACTCTAGTTTGACTCCTGAGGAACACAAAACGACTTTCACAAAGCGGCCCAAAGCACTTACCGCACCGAAAGTAACTCTGAACCCTGCACAGGCACTCAGAAGAACTTAAATAAATCGAGCATCACACCCCATGTGGAAAGAGCATCCCCGTCTTCCAATGCACTTGCCATGGACACTACACCTGCTCCACCAGTCAAGAGGAGGCCCTCAGCATCGCCCCTCAGCTTCAGGGCTCGGACTAACGTTCTCTCCCAGAGCAGGGCCCTCCAGAGCACACGCTCACAAACGCGGCAGCGGGGTGAACGCACAACGTACACACCGAGGTCCCCGACTCAACACCGGCTGTAGGGAAGAGCTCGTTTTTATGAACCGGCCGGGTTTACCGGGTGAGGCCCGAGGGGAACGAGGCCTGAGGGGAACGAGGCCTGAGGGCACCGCGGCGAGAGGCAAGCGCCGAGCGCCGGGAGCGAGCAGCCGAGCCCCAGCAACGGGGACGCCTCCACCCCGGGGAGGGAAAGGGCAGCGACCGAGAAGGAGCGGAGGAAACGGGCGGCCGGCAGCCACAGAGCAGAAGCGGAAAAGAAACTTTTATTTGGAGAGGAACCCCACGGCGGAAGAGGCCGGAGGGCGGGAAGGAGGCGCAGCCCTGCGAGCCCTCGGCCCCGGTACCCCCTCAGGGAGGCGCCGGCCCGGGCAGCGGGCCCTAGGCCTCGGCGTCGCCGTGTCAGCGCCC
>VZZY01010114.1:974050-1017771 GCA_013400335.1 Eurystomus gularis | reverse complement strand
AAGGCGCCGCTCAGGAGACGGGCCTGGGGCTGCGGGGAGTGAGGCTGTGAGGCGGGCACGGCGCAGGGACCTGCCTGTGCAGCAGTCCTGGCCCGCCGGGCCGGTTCCGGGCTGCTGGGCCTTCGGGCCGCCTGTCTCTCCCTCTCCTTCAGTAACATCGCCACAAATGGTTCTTCCCACTGTGCAAAAACTAACGAAAACCGAAACGAAATAGGTATTGGGTCTTGTGTGCTGTCAGAGAAATACTAATTAGTTCTTACTAATTTCTGCCCATTTTACTGTAAAGGAGACTCGATGTCATTTTCTAAAGGTACCTCCCCAGGAACGAGGACAGCCATATCTAAAGCCCATTTGATACCTTCTCAGGTGATTGTTACCATCAGACCTGGGAACCAGCTACGTACCTGCACCACTTCGTAGATCCCACTTCACGTTGCCTGTGGTTCCCAAAGCGCCTTCACGCTCAGAGCCCCTGTTCCTCTTCGTTGTAGGACTCTGAAATAAGAACAGATGCCCTTATGGACTTACATTGTAGAGTACATTTATCTTAGCTGATGCCTCAAATTTCCATTTGCAAAGGTCAACTTTTACAAATTGAAACTGTAAAACTTAGAAAATCAAGACACTATTCTTTCTGCAGAATTTACTAATGAGGTTTTCTTGATCTCTTACTCCAACACGAGAAGTGATAGATTTTATATAAAATATTCTCCTGACCTCTCTAAATGAAACAGATTTCAACTCTGTCCCATTCTTGTCCTAAAAGCAAGCCCAGCGTGTAGCTGTGCCACAAGTGGACAGTGTCATTCGTTCTTTGCAGAGCAGCTCTCAGGAAATGACCTGCTTCAGCCAAACTACATCTTAAAAGGGAATTCTTACAAGTCAGGTTTCTACAGTGCTTTCTCTGACACTAATTTCAGTCAGTAGCCAAAATACGTTTCAAAGCAAATAATAACTAGTGATAGATTACTTACACTTCTTAGCATTGTTACCACGTAAGACAAACGTAATTTGGTCTCACTCTCAGTTGTAGTGAATATGTTTTAGCCTGTGGCTACTATGTTATACACAAGTTACATTGTATATTAAACATGAACAGAAACTTGAGCACTGAACTGATGAGAACCAAACAAAAAAATCTGGAAACTAACCTTTTTACCCTCAGGTTTTATTCCATCCCGCTGTGTCCCAATATTCCTATGTAGGATCTTCTCCAGGCATTCAGGAGGCTCCTTCCTGGCCTGCCTTATGATCACAGAACCCCCTTTTATGGCTTTTATCGCAATAAATAACAATCTGCTTCCATTAATTTTCATATTACTGATTTTTTATTTTTCAAAGATCAGCCTTAAATTTTTTTGACGATGCAAAAAAATGTCAAGAACAAAGGCAAGTCTCCTTCTTTAACACACATTTTTGGCACGCAAAATGCTGTGGCTTATGGAGATCGGCTTTTGTTACCAGGTGCTTCCTATTCTGTTGGATAAAACTACAAGGAAATAATGTGAAGTCCACAAACCCTTAGAAAATCTTTGGCTTCCTTTCACAGATTTTAACGTAAGGTCCAAATCCCAGTTGCGAGTTGCTCTGTTGCCAATTTTTTTTTTTTTCAAGTCCTCATTATTCTTGACAGTGATGCTGAAGTGAACCAAGAAGCTTCCACAAAGTACTTTTTTTTTTTTCTTTCCTCTCAGATGGAATAGTTACACTTGAGAGAGGACAATCTGATTTGGGGGAAAGGGAGGGTGTTCTCTGGAAGTGTTGCAATGCACTTGCCTTCTGGCTGCAACCTTTCTTTGACACGTCATTGGCCACTACCACAGTGGCTTCAATTTGACCTTATGCAGTTATCTCTACAGCCTGTATAAGGTCCTACGCACCTTCTGCCCACACCCCATTTTCTCTTTCCCTGTCCACCTCCCTTGGCTGTTGGCTAAGAAGGAGGCAGCAAAACATGTGGCTGACTCTGAGATACACATATTTTGACTTGACCCTTTTGTCAAATCTCCTTGAAGTTGGCCAGCAGGTTCAAATTACAAAGACTGATGGATGGACAGCGTGATCACGGAGCATTTCTTTCTTTAGCGGGGGAAGCTAAGAACAATGTCAATGTTTGGTCCTACCCCATGCTCCAGGAGAACTGGATTTCAAATCCAAATGTCTGTTTTCACTTGATTTTTGATGCTTTTACTTAACTTGTCCCTTGCTGCCGGTGACAGTTTCCAAACTGGCCAATTATTTCTGTTTTTTCTTAGTTTCTGGTCCTTGCTCTTCTCTAGATTTGTGGTGCTGCTCCAATAAAGAGGTGATCTCATTCTGTAAATCATTCCTCAGCGTACAGGTTTGAAGTGAAAGGCTTCCTTTATTCCTTTTATAAAGTTTCCAGCTGTGTTTTAATACCTGGGTTTGGTTTTGTTCTATTTCTTGTTGATTATCTTAGATTTCTTCTTGCACTTTGTGTTTTGAAGCAGGCTCTGCTAGTTTTGCTTATTTGATCAAGAGCTTATCTGCTGCTTTAATTTATTCTGACTAAAAGCAGCTGTTCAAGCCCAGAGGCTTAATCTCACTCGCTGTACTATAATGAAACCATTAATTAAATAAAATCTGAGGTAAGAATGCAGACACGTGTGCCACCATGTAATTAATTCTTGAAACTTATTAATACAGACACCCTCCATTTCCTAAAAGAAAAGCTCAGAGAGTGGATACTTTTGGGGTTTTTTTGACCAAACGTTGAGCAGGGTGATCCCACATGCTCAGTAAGAAGAATTTAAGTGTGTCTGCAGCCAGGCAGAGCCCTGGACATTCACCGGGGTACAAGCGCATCCCTAGGAGAAGCACTTTAAACAATGCAGCTGGAAGCTTTGAGCAGGACTTTGAGAAGTGCTGTGCTCCAGAGGTGTGAGCGATGCTCAGTTAGGAGCCAAGGTGCAAGGGAGCTGCATTTGCTGTTCAAGTCAGCGAGCTGCTCAACGCCACGTCAAGCAAAATCATTTGCTTCAGCTCAGGGAAAGAAGACGGAGCCCAGCCTCTCTCCGCTGCCTCACAGCTCCTGTTTCAGACTCTGCAGTACAAACTATCATCAAACAGTGAGATATCTGTTCTGTAGTTCCTCCACTGAGGAAATTCAGACATCAATTTTGGAGCTTCTTCGAGTAAGTCTAGGCAACACAGTATGTGTCAAGGAGGTTCTGTCACATCAGGTCCACGTATCTAACAACGTACATTCAGATATCATACTGGTTTGGTACAATGATGTGGACAAAATACAATGAATACTGAAGAGCAGGTGACAAGAAAGGCAGGATTTTCAGCACGGTTTAGATCTCCTGTTTAATAATTCTTCAGTTTTTTTGTGGGACAACAAGAGACCTGCTTTGAATAAAGAGATCCTGACCTCACAAAACCACTTTACCTCTGATTTACAAGAGGTGACATCCCAGACAACACATAGCCGAACCTTTGGGTTGGGACAGTTCAGTGCTTTTGGACACCTGTTAAAGGACAGAGATGCTGAGAAAAAGCAGCAGAAGACCCACATCCCTCTCCTAGCCCTTTTCACAGAATGGTAGGAGTTGGAAGGGACCTCAGGGAATCACCTCTTCCAACCCTACTGCTCAAGCAGGGTCACCCAGGGCAGGCTGCCCAGGGTTGTGTCCAGATGGATTTTGAGTATCTCCAGAGAAGGAGATATTCAGCCTGTCCCAGGGCTATGACACCCTCGTAGTAAAGAAGCTTTTTCTCAATTTCAGATGGAACTATTCAGATACTCCAGTTTGTGCCTGTTGTGGGGCACCCCTGAAAAGAGTCTGGCCCGATCTTCTTGACGCCCGCCCTTTAGATATTGATAATCATTGATCCGATCCCTCTCGGTCTTCTCAGTCCCAGAGCTCTCAGTCTTTTGTCAGAGACGCTGCAGTCCCCTCAGCATCTTCATAGCCCTTCCCTGGAATCTCTCCTGTAGTTTTGACCCAGACAAGAGGACAATCTGAAACAATCAATCCAAGGCAACTTTTAACACCTGAACAAAGAACGTGTCTGTCAAGGGGCCATGTTGGGGGGGAAAAAAAAAAAAGAAAAAATAAAAAAAAAAGGTGGCACACACATAGAAATGCAGCCCTGTACCCCAGTTCATTTTAGGAACTTTGGAACCGAACGCACCAACAAATACGAACAGGAATTAATTGTTATCTGAGCAATTGCATGCAAAAGAAGAACAGCATCTGAAGGCCACTGTAAGGGTTGGAATCAATCCACTCAGAGACCACATTATTAATCCCCCTGAAAGATTGGCTGATCTTTGCAGGTAGCGTAAATAAGCCTGCAATCTTCTCCAGGCACGCTTGTTGTTTCCTCTGCACACAAAGAGGCCCCTTCTTTGACTCGCAGCCAGTAAAATAATGTTTTTTCCAGATAATGAGCCATTTTACTTGAGGAAAATCCTCTAGCATCCTGGACCTGTCTAAATAGCATTCCACATACCCCCGGCTGCTCGACACCCACACACAATTATTTCCAACGCTCGTTCCACTGCATCTCAAACAGCTCTAACTCGCTGTGATTGCGTTCTTCTCTCAGCCAGCTTTCACAGTTGTAACTAGATGGGGGCCAAATCATAAGACACCAGACTTTTGAGAAATGAAACTTTAAATATGCATGCATCGGCTGTTGCCAAAATAACCACTACTAGTAAATCCCTGCAAGGTTCTCTCTTTATTCCTTAAAGATGGAAAGTGAGTTATATGCGTACTAGGTACGTACTGGCCATTGTAGCAGCATAATCATCTCCCCATCAACCGCTGTGGGAAATCAAGAAGCCAGGACTCACAGAACAGTGGTTTTCAGAGTCAAAGATCATTTTTCTTCACGCCCACACAAAGCATGGTACAGATTTAAATATGACAATTTCAAAGTACGTATTTTGGGAAAAAGGGCCAAGTTAGTGACTAAGTAAATCCTGGACTAGGTTTGCTCCACAGGTTTTATCATCTCATTATTTTTATGGGGTTTGACCTGCATGGTAGTTTTCTGCAGCTCTCCCTGGGTAATGATTTAGTCCAAACTTTTATTGCACTCAAGGTGTGATACAATTTCAGTGGGGCAGTCTTCACAACATCCTCCTCTTCAAATTCTGTGATACTGATCCAATTGCAACAAAGAGAGCTCAGGACACCTAAGTTCACTACGAAGCTTTAAGAGTAATTGGCAGAACCGCACTTTTGTTGGGGAAATTCTGATCTTCAGGATGTAAATCAGGAAGAAAAAAAAAAAGAATCCATCCTCATCCCTCAGACTACCTCAAGAACTCTATCATCAAATTCACATTTTGAAGTGGTTGAGATCGATACAAAAATTGATGCCGGTTTAAAAGTGGAAATTCTGTCCTAAAATAAACGACATATTTGTAATAAATGAATTTAAGTTCATTGCTGTTACCTTTCTTCTGTATATTGCACATTTTGCCTTTCAAAAAATTTCACTTAGAGCAAAGTAAAGCAGCCATTCTGTGCCGAATGCATCTTTGCTTACCCAAGGCATCTCACTTCACTGTCAAACGTCAATTTTATCCCTTTTAAGGAAACCAGCCAACAGGAGTGATAGATTTATACTCCTTTTAAGTGTCGTTGGTCTGCTACCCCTGTTTTGATATTACTACAAGAGTGTTTTAAGTAGCTCTGCAGCCATCACCTCCTGCAGGATCCCTTTAACTCGGTAAACTCCAGGGAGGGCCATACACAGCACACTGCTCTTCACTGCTAAGAAAATGTTCACCAAAGTGGTCAGTCTGGTCTTCTGGATGGAGAAGGTGATGATCCATCCATGTGGCAGATGGGCTTCCAAGGAGTATAAGGGTTGTGGGTTTTATTGAATTGGAATAAATCAAAATTAAAACCCTGTAAAATAACTGGGTTTTTTTAGCAAAGCATCTACATCAAAATACGGAATAACGAAGACTGCTCCCCGTCATCGCATTTGCAGGTGAGACTACAGCTTAAAGAAAAGCATCCATTGATGTAACAAACAAATGGCAGAGCTGATTTCACACGTACCATGCTTGATTTTATCTCTGACATGGTTTTGGTTCCTGGGCATTTGTATTTAGTTTCCTCATATTGAGCTTTAAAAATCACCAAATGAGAAACATGTGAACAAGAATACATAATTTGCACCGGATTTGGGAATCACTGACCTCCTTTCCTACCTCCAGTTGTAAGGACACCCTTCAGAACAACTCTAGGTCAACACCAGAGGGGTCATTCCATCACAGCACATCTTCTCAGGCTCTCTCCCTGCTGATGCTGCTCCATCGTTACTTTTGCAGAACTCTTTAAGCAAAAGGACCAACGGCGCAGGCTGTCCTGCCCTGCCCCAAAATCCTCCTGAAGCCCAAGACAACCATTCTTGGGGCAGCTCACACACCAGCTCCCTCTTGGAGTGCCCAGGCGTTAACCTACAGGGAAAAGCAGACAGGGCAAGGAGGAAGCTTATGCTTAGTGGGTTTTGCATTCAACAGAAATGACTTTAACTCTTAGTCACCTGTAGGAATCACAGCCAGCCCAGAACAGTCACTTTGCTATTCTTAGTCCTTCTGGTAACCACTTCTGTTCAGACTTCTATTTTCCATGGACAAACTGCCAACCCATTTGAGCAGTGCTTCAGCCACACACGTTGCTGACTGCAATGGGCAGTTCTTCTGTTCAGACTTGTAATGTCCATCTTCGACTTATGCTGTCAGAAGTCAATACAAACCCTACCTGCCTCCATTGTCCTTTCCCTCCTTCCTTGCCCTAGAAATATAAAAAGAGAGAGGTCCAAATGCATTGGGCAGGATTTCAGTGCAAAGCCAAGGGATTTGTGCAGTGCCAAGGAGCACATGGGATGCGGTCCAGGAGCATTTACCCGTGAAAACGTGGCAACCAGCCTTTGGATCGGGTGTCTCTGAGAAGGGGGCAGGAGCAAGGTTTGCCAGCGTGCTTGCTGGAGGCTCGGAGCAATGTTCTTTAAAACTTGCATAGTCCCACATGGCTGAACTGCAGAGCTGGAACAGTACTGCGCAGGGATTACTCATATGCTAGTGATGAGGAGGCTATAAAGTAATAATGACCTTAAGTGACATTAATCTAGATTGGATCCAGAACCCAGACAAAAATATTCCCATTTATAACCCCATATGGCAACCGCAGAAAAATACACAAGACAATAGACCTTTTTGCCATCTTGTCTTGCATTTTTACAGGAATACGGTGACATAGTCCTATGCGTGAAAAGGTACCTCTTTACATTAGGAAGGCTGCAGGTTTTTTAAAGCATTCTATGAAATAATGAAAATAACCGTGCTATCAGAACTACTACTTTTGTCGTTCTTACCATAGCTACAAAACTGAGGTTGAGGTATTTAACTCGTGATTTAAGACAAGTGCAGAACAACCCAATTACTCCAGTAGTTTTAAATATATATGTTTCTACTGTTTTATTAACAAAACCCCACAGT
This sequence comes from Eurystomus gularis, assembly GCA_013400335.1. Lineage (NCBI taxonomy): Eukaryota > Metazoa > Chordata > Aves > Coraciiformes > Coraciidae > Eurystomus > Eurystomus gularis. Next base: position 1,010,279 of record VZZY01010114.1, on the reverse strand, counting down.
ATTCTGGTTGGTTGTTTTATTTGTGAAAAAGTATGTGACGGCACAACTTCATGTTATTTTTGGACACAACAGAAATATGAAAAGAATAAAAAGCCAACTTGCTATTAATTGGAAATAATACATTTAATTTTTAGAAGGAAAGAATAATAGAAAACATACGTGGTTCTTCATCTCTGGTTGTCTGATCTTTCTTGGTTTTTAAATAAATCAAACCCTCTTGTGATTTCCACTTGTAATATTAGATCTTTAAATGTCTGGCTTACACTCTAGCATGAGCTCTGTTGACTGCCAACTTGGAGACAAACTAACTTTATACCAGACCTCCATAAGTTGCTAGAGAAATTAGTTCTGTCTCACTTTTAACAGTTCTGTTTTTTAATGTGTTATTTTACTCAATTGCCATCACTTTTGCTGGTTACATGACATTTAATAAAGGGGAAAAATAAAATATTTTAAAGGGCAGAGGTTACAACATCTAGATCCTATTTTCATGTTTAAAAGGATGAGATTGTCAAAAAGATCCTTGGTTTATTTACGAATGAATGGCAAGGCATTCTAGATGAGACACAACTACTTCTTACCAGGCTTCCAACGTAGGTTTCTGCTGAAAACTCAGCAAGAAATAACTTCAGGTTTTCTTAGCATTGTTCTGGAATTACAGAGATCAGATGATGGGCTTTGAGCTGTTAGCAATTAGTAATTAATAACTAACTTGATTAAAAAAAAAAAAACAAAACACCAAAGGGAGGGGTTGGCTGGAGAGATTATTTAGACCCAACCATTTTATAAACAGACCAAAAATTTCCCATCTAAGATGCATGCTGGGACAGATCCTGCAGTTCTTCCCAACCAAGATGCCTCCTTCGGACTCAGCAGCTCGAGAACAAAAACCACCACAGCAACAACAACAAAGAACATCTGATGAGGTAAAATTATCAGACATTAAGTGTTTACATTCTAGCCAATACACAGTACCACACGGCAAAAGAATTTTTTCAACCAATAATTAAAATCACTGCCAAGTCTGCCTTCATATTTTTGTGTGTTTTGTCTTGCTATGACTTCCAAGGACAGGCAAGACTTCCCACCTGGAAGAAAGAGGGTAGCCAGGACATACACTTGTGAAGAACAGGCACAACAGAACTTATACTAAGACAGCATCACTACTTGTCACTTTTAAACTTTATAACCATTTTCTTCAAATGAGTCCCCCAGCAGAGTTACTGTAAAGGACAGATACATTGCAGAAGTACAGAAGTTCTGCTGGAGAGTTTTGTACCAGCGAGTCACTCAGCGTGTCTGGGCATTCCAGAGGAGTGGAGGAGATTCACTGATGCCATGTCTTGTTTTCCAGAAAAGCTATAAAAGCACCGAGCCGAAAAGAAAAGTGCTGATAATTTAAGTGACTATTGCCGGGGAGTCAAACACAGCAGGCTACTCCTACTGCTGGTGCACAAACACGGAACGCTCCTTCCTGAGGGTGTGCACATCAACTGCGACGAGATGGAAGCATCTGGTAGAACTTGGCAGGGTTAGAGGATTCAAGAGACAGTGTAGTTTGTTGCTTTCATCCCCCCCACCCCCAATTTGCTTTTCCATACAAATTATTAGACTAAGTTACAGGAGACTGGCTGTGGACCCAGTAGTAAAACAGGATTTGTAAGCACACCAACACAGAACAAAACTCTCTTGTTCCTACAGCCATAAAACACAACAATTAGTCCTACCTGAGCTGTATTTCTGAAAGAAACAGTTAAAACAATTATGAACTTATGCAATTCCCTGTTGACAAGGCATAACCTTCCAAGTACACCATCAGTATCTCCTGTTCATAACCACCATCAGAGACCAGATACCATCCACAGAGACGTGGATCCTTCATTTGACTTACGTTTCTGTTTAGACCTTTTGCTCTCAGCTGTCCAGTTTTCCACACATCTATAAACTGTTGCCCTTCTGTCACCACTGACATAGTATATCCAATCTCCAAATCTCATTCCATTCAAGCCACTGTCCCTAGTGGATTTCATACCCCTACAATATATAAGCCACACAATGACTCACAGTTAGAAAAAGGTCTGTACAAATACGTGGGATGTTTAAATGGTATGCTTTCCGCTTGTTCTCACTACTTTGTGCCTGGAAATCATACGTGCCAATCTGCTGCAAATTTTTATCATAAAATTAATGTGATCTCCCATTACGGGAGAGGCTTGTCTCCTTATCCACTGCCAGTATCAGCTGCCTACGTGTACACACATATTGCTTCTGTATGACACTTAATATTTTCTTAAGCAGTAACGATTGACTCTCCTGTTCGCTGCAAGGACACTTCCCTTTCCTCTTTTTCTTTACAAACTCATATCTTGCTGAACATCGTTATGCTGTTCTCCACTGCATAACCTTGTTCAGAAGCTTCCCGCCACTTCCAGTGGACAACTTGTCCTTGTCCTCCATCACAGTTGGTCAGTTCAAACCACAAAACATGGGTTTGTTGGGTTCTGCCACATTGCTTGAAAGGCTGAGAAGCCACAGAAGCTAGATCGTGCACAAAGGACTGTAGCATCTCAGCTTTTTCCGTTAGTGACTTGAAAACAAACCTGTAGATGTTCAAATGTTTATGAAGAGCAACTGCATTTGAAGTGTTTGAGGTCTGCAATTGTGCCTCTGGCACATCACTGCAAAGCACTCCTGCAAAAACCATCTCCATCTGTATTTCTATCTTGTGTCCCTGAATTACATTCTCCATTTTGGCCTCACGTGTTAAACCCGACTCTGTATTTCCTTTCCATATTGAGATATATTTACTTCAAATAAACACTAGTTTTGATTAGCTATAGCTTCTAACCTCTGTTTTAACAGAGTTCTTTCTTTAAATCAGTAGGATGTCTTAGAAATTAATCATAGGTCTTTAAAATTACAAATTACCCTTCAGCTCCCTGCTTCTAAAATTTGCGTTCTTTTTTTGATACAACGTGGTATTTCCATTAGAGCTGATGTGGCAAACACTTCAAAAAACCAACCAACCAACCCACCCTTTAAGACAAATCAATCCCCACACTCCAGGGAAGAGATATTTTTTACCTACCGTATTGTCCCGGCACCACCGATACCTTCATCACTGACACCAACGTGGTCAAACAACAGAGTTTCTTAAATTGCATCATCTAGATCTGCCTTTGACTGCCTGCCTTCCTTCCTTTTTAACACTTGAAATGCTGGAAGACTTTGTATAAGGGTAACTACATTAAAGGAAATGCAATATTAATAGCAAAAAGTTTAACTTCAACATAATTTCATTTAGGCGCAGAAGAAGAAAACACAGCTAAGGGCCCAAAATTCATTTGGGCCAATTTGAACCATTTATTTCCAATATATATTAGTGAAAAACTTCTAAAGGGCAGTATTTATTAATTAGTTTTATTATCCAGGAAGTCTTCAAGTATTTAAAGGAGAAATTAATGAAGCATATGTAATCTTTTAAAAAATATACAAAAAACCTGTATATAAAATTTCTTCAATTTTTAGTTATATTACTACCTTCTTTATCAACAGTGATATGTTTTACAGACTTCTGTGGAACTAAAAAACATTAAGACCCCTTAGTCTCAGCAATAAACCTCTGCAGAAGTATTTTTCTTATTTAGAAACACAACCATAATTATGACTATCTTTTGTAGCCATCCTCAGCACTTCTATGATCTTTAAGAGAGGGCACGATACAAAACAAACCGCCTCAGAACTTACTTTCAATTCCTTACTTATATATTCTGAAGGTATAGTTTTTCAATAATTGTACAAAATAGTATTTGTTGTGGCAGGGGAAAAGAGTGATTATTACTCCAGTTACTTCAGAACTCCCCACCATAATTACATTACTTTTTTGGGAAATTTTAGGCATATAGGAATCGAAGCAGCCTGTACTAACTTCGACAGATGTCTCGAGTTAGAAGAATTGAGACCAAAATAAAGTCTCAGTAAAAACAAAGTTCTGTTATTTGAATTTCTGCTTTTTCCTTGCCTGAAACTCTTCGGTTTTATTTTTGACAGATTTTATGAGCATTGATAAGGCAGGATCGATGGCTTTCTTGGCAACCTCTCCTTTCCTTGCCATCTTGTTCTCCTGCCCCTTGCTTGCCTCCTTAAGATCTTGCTGCTTTTCTTCTCTTCGGCGAGCTTTCTCTTCCAGGATCTTTTCTACTGCTTTTGTCTTCTTGAAATTTGGATCTGAAGGATCCAAATTAAACAGGGGAGAAGTAAACATGGCTTGGAATCTTGTATCGGCAACATTTACCTGAAGGCAGAAAAGGAGTGTTTATTTTAGGTAACCCTTACCCACAATAGCAAAGCTGTTACATACACTATCATGGGAGCCACCTAAGGAGTCACAGTTCATGAGATTATTCACCATCCCTGGAACTGCTCCAGTCACAAAATCCTGGTGAGCCAGAAGACACCACTGGTAAAACAGACAAGTGAATGCTTGTACAAATCCTGCATATGCATCTGTCGGCAGACCAAGGAAAGGTTTCTTGTTGAGCACTGACCAGGGTGAAAGAAGCAGTGGATAATATTCAGAACAAACATACCAAGGAGCATTTTAGGCCACAAGTTGTTACAAGGCCTTGCACAGTGTCTTGTGTCTTACCACAGAGTTTGAGACTGTTCCTTTCAACATTGTATCAGAACATCTCTTGCTTTTTGAAAACAGCCTGCAACTCCCTAAAAAGGTAGATCTAGTTCTTCTCCTTCAAACAATAAGAAGGATATGAAACCACTGAGTTTGTCCTGAAAATAATTGGTACTAACAAAAGTTTCTAGCTGAGCCTCAAAATCAAGAGTACACCATTACCTGGAAGTCATCTTCTAGTAATTCTTTCCTTTTCATTAGAAGTTTCTTTTTCCTCTTGCTCAAATTCTGTTGTTCTACAATTTTTTTATAATTAAAATGTTTTCTGTCTTCATCCTCATCATCCATCATAAGCAGGGCCATTTCAGCCTGTTAAAAAATAAGGAAGTCCATGTACACAATGATTGACTGCCTGAAAAATACACCATCTCATTAATATAGTCTGTAAGAGTCCACATACAGATATAAATGAGTTGAAGTAGGGTTGTCAGAGCAGTATGATTTCATCCATAACAACATTCTTCTAACATTTTGAGGTGTAATATTAAATGCAATAGTTGATTTCCTTTTCATTAGCTATAAAATAAATGCAAATACCCACAACTTTAAAACATACTAATAATCTAGTCTGAAAATTGTACACCTGAAGTTAGAAATCACAAACACGTACAATTTTATTTTTATATTTCCATAGCAAAATAAAAATTAACATATATTAGTAAATCAGTTAACTTGCTCTGAGAAGGAATGTAAAGCAAACAGTTCAACCCTCAAGGTTAGAAGTCTACAGGACAAGGTTTGAACACACAAATATTTCATACAATGCTGATGTTAAAAGTAAACGTTTGGCACTGCCTAACACGCAAACATACTGGGAAAGCTTTAAAGCTACAGGGGCTACCAGCTCAACCAGTATGGCTTCTGTGCCCTTACATTTCAGCGTTACCTAACTCTTTTGAGCTGTGCTCAACTACAGTCTTCCAAGAAAGATACCCTGGCATAATCTTAAAACATGAAGGCAAGAACCATCTACCCTTCTTCTTGGGTAGTGTTTGCTCCAAAAGCTCTCACTATTAAAATTATACAGTTTTATTCTATTGCTGCCCTATAGCATTCAGTAGTTCCACTCACAAAGGCGAAACATCAATATTTGCAGAATTCAGGCAACACAACATCTGCCATTCTTCACACTATGAACCACTTTACCTTCTGTTTTTCAACTTCTTCTTCATCTTCTGAGGTACTTTCAACCGATTCTGGCTGCTTCTTTAAACCTAAGTGCAAATATAGGACACGAACACATTTATTCAAGCTTATGCATGAAAAGCATAATTTACTTGTGAAGAGAACCTCTAAGTGCATATTGTCATTTAAGTGCATTTTCTTGTCAGATGTGGAAGAAGGCTGAAAAGTTAGGAAAGAACAGCTAGACTTAAAGCAATAAAAATCCACTGAGTATTTGTTCCATTTAAGGAGGCAACAATATTCAAAATGGCATAAACAAGTCAACAGAAAAGAACAATTAGAAAAAATGGGCTTACTGTATTTTTCACCAAGAGCAGAGAGAAGTATCACAACACTGCAGGCAAACATATGACATTGCTCCACTCCCATGGCGTTTTAAAGAGAAATTAGTTTATATACTCATAAATCTAACTGAAGTGTCCTGGAGTTCTCAAATTGTTCACTCTTTTTACTAGTAGTGAAGAGAGTAAATAGCAAATGTGCATCTCTTCTCTGTATCCAGGCTACAAGTCTGCCAGCTCAATAAAAGTTCATCAGTAAAACAAAAGAAGTTTTTAATATTTATATGCAAGGCTAAGACCATATTGTGCTGTTAGCCATGCTAGAGAAAAAAATGAAAACAAAAAAAACCAACCCAAAAAAACCCCCAAACAACCTGAACTGAATTACAGGAATGAAAATATGATTGACTGTTCAGACTGAATATTCTTCTGACAAAGCTCTTTTACTCTCTCTTAGAATTTACGTTAGATAGACAGTCCTGATTAGACAGACATCTTGAATTTTAACAGCATAAGACATTAGTCAAACATAACTTTTAATGAAAACAGACCTGTTTATAAATCCTACAAAAATCACACTATTCTCTCCGGAATGCCTGTAGACCTCGATCAAGGAGGAGTGGGAAGAGCTGAAGGTTTCCTGACCTGAACCACATACTCTGACCTTTGAGCTTGGAATTATATTCCCAGGCAATTTATTACAGTCCACTGGGGGTACTCTTAAGGAAGATATTTGGCTCCATTTTGTTAAGCCAGATTTGTAGTCAGACTAGAAATGCAAACATGCCAGAAAAACGTCAAGTTATATCTGTAAGTATACTCTGGAACAGGACACATTTCTTGAAGAACACTTTTTTCTCCCTTGGCTATTCTCTTGACTATTTCTAAATGGATTCCAAGCTGGAAATGGATTTCCAGAAGAAACAAACCACCACCACCAAAAAATAAACTATCCAGATGCACAATGTCATCAGCTCAAGTACTGAACTGTTATTCCAGAAAATGTGCAGGAAAATCAGATTCAGATATAATATTGTTACCTAACCTACACAATTTCCATTAGTGTTTAGAAGGGAGAAATAAATGTCTCATGTAAGACTTCAATAACTATGAAATCTTTTCTATCTTCCCAAGAATGGCTGAGAACTACAGAGCTGCTACCAGCCAGTGAAAAACCTTCTTGTCTCTGCTGCAAGCCCGCCTCAAGCTCTTCCTCAGCTCAAGAATTTAGTTTGCAACATTCATTTCGCACATTGGTTGAGACTTCAAATACAAGGACTGACCCCAGAGCAAAAACTCCTCTCACAAGACCTCTTATCTGTCTGACTCAGAAGCTTGAAAGCCAGTCTGAAAAGCCCTGCAAAGACACGCAGTACGTGAATCAGGAATACAGCTAAGACCTTTACCTTCCAAGTACAGGTTCTACAACTATATTCAGATTTTGCTGTTAACCCCTGATGTCCCTGCAGTCATTCTGCTACCTTCCAGCATTAAAAAGCCCTCAATTCCTACCTGAATCATAAATTAGATAATGAGAAGTCATCAAATGGTTTGGAACCTATAGGAGTTATAATAATGTGTAATGAGCCCTTTTCCTCAAAGCAAGATCAATAGAAACTATGTTTAATCATCTAAAGCATTCGGAAAATATTCACCGATCTCCAAAAGCAGGACACTGCTCTCACGTTAATAAGCAATTACACTACTCAGCTATTAATCTTCCAGTTTAAGCTACAAAAGTCATTCTGTCTTACATGAACCTTTTCTGAGACCCCACAGAAACAGATGCAGTACGACTGAAACTGGCTCAGCCAAATCAAAGTTTTCCAACGCTTTTTGAAACAATTATGTGTGTCACCGTCAAACCAAAGTGACAAAATCAATTTTTTCTTGACACAATCAAACTGGAGTCAGGCTTCTGAAATGCAACACTGAGGCTCATATAGATATATATACAGCATTTCATGCTGTAGCCCCTGGTGCTATTGAAAAGCTACACAGCGTGTATGAAAACTTTGAGCAAAGCAAGAACTGTGGTGAAGTTCAGACATGGCGACGTGCACACACCCACACCCTACACGGACACGCTTTGGGCACAGCAAGCACAAAGAATTTGCTCTACCTTGCCTCTCGCAAGATGAGGCCCCCACAGTGTAAGAATCACTGCCTGCTTTACAAACAGTTTTCAGGAACAAAGGCAAACCTAATGGATATACACTGGAAATCGTGGGAAGTCTACTCATGTTTTCCTTTCACAGCACTCAAATTTGTTAGGCCCTTTGTCTAACAACTCCTTACTCTCTTGCTTCCCTTCAGTTCCCTCAGCTTGTCAAAAACGAACTTAGACAAGACCCATACACGTTGCAGTCAGCAAGTGGATCCAGCACGGCAGCAAGCAGACCAGTGCAAAACCCTAGAGCACTACTGCATCCTCACAGTTTCTGCACTGGTGTACCTGAGACTGCAGACATCTACACTTTTGCAGCATCATCTAAGATCATCTGACAGTTAGATTGAGGGAGAAATTTCAATCTTTCAGGGGAATTGTGGGAGGCTTATGAAAAATTACAATCATTCAAGTTATTGCTGACCATACCCTAAATACAAAGTTGGCAGAGCTATAGCCTAGTGCAAAGAAAACTGTAACCCGTTTTCCAACTGGATTAACTTGCTGCACTTAAAAACAACCCCAGCTATGAGACAGAGGCTGTTCTGGGTAAACCTGGTGAAAACCAGACAAAGCTGTGCTGTGTAATCATCGTTAAAATGTCAACTGGCTTGCAGCCAACCACTACGCTCCCCCTTTAAAACTTCTCCAGAGCTAGCCACCTTCTGCTTTCCTCCTATTTCTTAGTAGCTTTATCAGTCATCTTGCAGACAACAGCTTCACTTTCTTAACACTACAAACCTATCCCCTATATTATGGACGAGAAGGTTTAAGAATCCAGAGATATGACCATTCTCTACCGAACCCCCTCCACGACACAAAGAACTTTGTACATAACGCAGAAGAAAACATTTTTTCAGAGATTTCACACATATTAGTACGAGAGTATAATCTTCCTAGAAAAAAAGAAGACATCACATGCCACCTCAAATTGTAGTATTTCCTATAAAACATGGATAAGTCTCACCCTACTATTCTGTACTTCAGACTATTAAGACATATACGTAAGCACATTATGAAACAAGGAAGTCCAGATTTTAGTTTTAAATTATTTACCTTCTAAATTATTTTAAAATTTATTTTAAAAAATAATTTTTATTTATTTTTAAATTTATTTTACCTTTTAAATTATTTACCTTCTCCTAATATAAACTTCAAACAATCAGGGCAGAAGCCAGTGCTAGCTGCTTATCAAATTAAAAGTAATTTACTCTTTTTGAATGGAACTTGGATCTGCAGTGCTCTACTCAAAAAAACCCAAAACAACAGACTGATGATATTAACAAATCTGTTGCTATCTGTTTATTTGTTTCTTTTCTTACTACTTTTTTTTTCCTGTCTTTTTCCTTTTTTTTAATAAACAATAGCATGAGCCCTCCTTAGGTTTTGGTTCCCAAAACCATGGAAATCCATGTACTCACACTTACTGATTATCTCTACCTTAAAATCTTAACCGGCAAAATCATACTTAAAATACATTTGCTGTTACCACAGCAAAAGCTAACTTAAACATAAGACTAAAAAGCTTGTAAAAAAAGGTTTACTAAAAACCTGAAGTGGACAAGTTGTTTCCTAAAACATAACATTTCACTGTTTGGGTTTCTTTGCAGCCAGAGTACACTAGTAAAAACACAATCAGACTAAGAAAAGAAAACTGATTTTTTCTGAAATACAACTTTGTTAATGATGTAAAAACATTTGATATTTATGTAACTGACCCAAACTTCAAAAACATCCAACATGTCTGGTTGCCCCTATATAAAAAGAAACAGGCTTTGAAGGAAATTATTTTATTTTCCCTGGAACAGTTAGGGGAGCAGATGATCAGCTTATTTCTAACAGCCATCCCCAGAATATGGCTAAATAACGGTCTCTGATGAAAGCCAAGAGAACAATGTCCCCTACCATTCCGCACAGCACAATATGCATCATCTTACAGGAGCAGCACCTGCCATTTTAGGCAAATGGCACCTGCTTTATTTTCATTCTGAACATGCTAGCTCTGCACTTACTCTAGCCCGACTTCGCATCTAAACCTCATTATTTAAAGATATTGCAGATTTATTCTAGAAGTGACCTGTCTCGACCCACCTGTTTTCTTAAGTTCTTCAGCAAAATATGGGTCATTGAGATCAACATCAGATGGAAGTTCATCTTCACTCTCTTCTCTCTCTGCAGCAGCCTGTAACGAAGCACAAACATTATTTCCGTCAATATATAAACTACACCTTAAGTTTCACTGGAATTAGATGATCCTTCCTTTAGTAGCTATGAAGATGAAAACTGAAATACTGCGTGCTGAACATCATAAAACTAGAATAAACCAAAAAGTGCTAGAACAGACAAATTGATTTAAAATCTGTTTCATGGATTAAAAGCTTTTTGTGTACCTGAGGAAGGACTATTTATATGTCCCAAGGAGCTTTTTTAGATGTACCCACAAACTGTGGTGCATTAGCTAACCACACCAACAAATTACAGGATCACAGCGCTGTTATGTCTTCAGTTATGTTCCACAAAAACTCTACATGGAGTAACCTTGAGCAGTGAGCTCTATTTTGCGCCCTGAAATTCAAAAAGTGAGTTCAGATTTAAAAGAACAAATTTTATTACTAGAACTATTGTGTCATACGCATTGCCCCTCAACTTAATTTATCAAGCTGAACAAGAATATTACGCTAGCTGAGGCTGCTCGACTACCTAACAGTGCTACTTAACCTATTTATAACGCTCGCTTTCTGTAAGGTTTAAGAAGTTACAGAATCACAGAAGGTGAGGGATTGGAAGGGACCTCGAAAGATCATCTAGTCCAATCCCTAGATCACCTAGATAAGTTACTCATCAAATGCCAGTTAAACCTAACTGGAATGGCACAGTGTAACTCAAGTTGCAGAGATGACTCTTAAAAACATTATTCTGCAATATGAACTATATTCAGAGAAACTTAAGAATTTCGGGGAGCTAGATTTGGTATGTCACATGCTTTTGTTCCTACGGTACGCACAAACATTTCATTTACCTGCCTGTTTCTGTGTGTGACCACTGTGGGAATCAGGCACTTCACAATTATTTTCTGTACGTGCAAAGATGAAGCAACAGCAGTTTTCACATTACTAGAGGACCGTTTTGTTATCCACACACAGAACTATTTACCAAATGTGCTCTTGCAATTTGAAATTGGAACAGTTTTTCATGGCTATTAATTCTTTGCCTTTACAGCTTTGGGAAACAAGTCTGTATTACTTTAGGCCAAAAATTTCCAAGCCTACAATTATCATTATTGTAACTACTTTGAACTGATACACATGCAGTAACAAAAAGACTCTTCCTAATGCACTCAAAAATGTAAATTAAAACCCAACTGTTATTATATGACTCATTTATCCTTAAAGCAACACAAGCAGATAAACAACATTTTGTGTAAGCATATGTGTGATCAGTAATATCCTGAACATCCTTTTGCTCTCTAAGTTGGATGAGGCACTCTCGGTCTTTCCACATAAGTGACCACCGCACATTCTGACCTTAAAATAGTACCGGAAGGGATACAAATTTGTATTTAGTTTATCCAAAACAAACAATAACATCAACTTAACAAAAAACAACAACTCCCCCCCAAGCAGCCAATGCAAACGTTACCTTTCTCTTTTTTTTAAGAATTCTTTTTTCTTTCTTCTTCTCTAGATATTTTTGCCAAGGAGTTAGGTTATCCTTTCCTTCCAACTTGTTTTTGACCATTTCTTCAGCAGTTTCTTTGAGGCCTAGAACAAAAAAAATAAGTTAAAGAAATGAGATGATTCTGATTTTTTTTTTTAAACCAACTGTTCGTACAATTCTTTGAAAAAGAATAACCTAGTTTTTCTGTAACAAGTCCGCGAAAACAACATCAATACTGCTTAAAATGCCATCTTTACAAATAAGACCACTTTACAGGATGTGTTTTTCCAAATAAAACACTCCTTCAGTAATAAACTGTACAAGAATCAGAAGAAGAGCTTGCTTGTCTGATAGCAGATTCCAAACACTCCTGCTAGCGCTCAGAAAGATCTCCTCGCCAGACATTAGACTGTGCAGTCTATAGATGCCATTTTAAAGTACAAAAGTACCACAATAAAAGTAAAATAAGATGTATACAGAGCCCTTATAGTTAATGTACCTTACTAGAATTAGTTAGGATTCACAAAAATGTTTTGAATTCCCATTTTTTTGTGCATGGCAGAACAAAAGATGAAGTGACTTGATAACAATTCTGAAGCGTCAAATCACTATGAGAATATAGTGTCATCTCAGAGCTGGCTTGAACCTCTAGAGCTGGTGCTCACCAGTTTATTATCTGGTTGTTGCTCTCTCAGTATTCCTCGCTCCCATGATGAAGTTGGTACATATAGCATCTCCATTGCTGAAACTTTGCCTCTGATTATACTACGACAATGCAGCAGTATCTCTGATGACCAAGGAATTTTTTTTGTCCATCATTGTGAAAGAGAACAATAAGCTATTATTTGAATCAATTTGAAGTAAAAATAAATCCACAGCTAGAAAAGCCTAGAAAAGCATAAATAAAAATGTAATTTCTTGCATTATGTACTAATGTCGTAACATGACATGCATCAAACTACACAAGTTATTTCCAAGTCATGTAACCTTTTAAAGCTACTTAGTACTAGTCTGCTTTAATAACAGAAAACTATCTAAAATTAAAAAGTACACACCTGGTATGACAGTAAACCTAGATTCAGATTTGATGTTTAAGCTTTTTTTGTTTTAGGAAGTACTTGTTAACAGGAAGCAGAGATTAAGGGCATGGACTGCTTCAAATATATCAGCCTCTCAAAGAAACAAATTTTAAAAATACTTCATGTTTTCTGTTATCACTGATTACCAGTTCAAATTGTAATAACTAAAAAAAGCGGAAAGAGAAAGAAACCATCCTCTTACTTGGTTAGCACACAAAGTTACCAAATGCTTTTTGTACTTAACAGCTGTGTGAACAGAAAGGTTGAAGGAGAAGATCATCATTCTCTCACCACGTTCAGTGAGGAACTGTAACTATTAGATCAATAACTCCAATCTGCAACTCTTCCCTATCCTTTTTTTTTTTACAGGTATGGTAACACAAACAAGTTTGTGTTTCCTGACCTGCCAACAGCTGGGAAAGGTGGCTACATACTTTGCTGAAGGAAATTTCCTCTTCACTTTCAGACTATGACAGTTTTCCGAAGGTCCTAGAAAAGTGAACCCCGCAAAAGTGCAACATATGCGAGAATTATGTAGAGCCAGATAACAGGATCAGCCAGTTATGTTTGGATGTGTTAATTAGGTTTACATTAAATTCTGTATTTTTGCACAGACTGCCTAGCACTTGAAGCTGCAGGCACAAATATGTCCGAACCCTTAATTTAGTCTTTTTGTAAATATACATTCTGATAATTTCTCACGACGACATTTTACCCTTTCCAGAGGATTTTAACCTCATGATCTACAGATCATGAACATGTAACTACTCAGTATTTTGTGTTACTGTTCAATGTATAGCTAAGTTACTGAACATTATAATGTACAGGACAATTACCAAACATAGTTGTACCCTACTTCAGAAACAGAATGGAGTTTTCTATAATATGTAGCTTTACAGCACTCAATGGTGAAAAAGCATCACCGTAAGAAACAATCCATTAAATAACTGGAGCACCCCCATTTGACTTCTAGAATATTTACATCCAGAATAAGCACTTGATTGAAAAGCTATCTTCATTTTTTTGGTGAAAAATTCCATACATTTCAGGAATGCTTGTTTCAGCAGTCTTTACACCACACAGCACTTGCATGTTACGAGGACAAATACTGATTTCAGGTGAGGCTTATACACTTTCAATGCCTTCTTCACAAGATGGGCACTCAGAAAAACAAAATTTCATGATTTAAAGAGATTAACTGACTTGCTTTGCAACACACTGGAGCAGAATTCAGTGGCAGAAAGAGAGAATCCACTTCCCTGGCAGGAGGTAACAGCTTGAGCAATCAAATATTTATCTCCCTACCTGCAATTCCTTTCTTCATTCACTACACACTTTTTTTTTTTAACCTCTGTAACAAATGAGTCAGACATCCTATAGTTAACATCCTCTTTCATAACATGGCTGATAGAACTTGGGAGTGTGCAGGAACCGTGTTTCTGCTTTGCCCTCCAATTCCCGTATTTGCCATCTCTTCCCCAATTCTACTTGTTCCAATTGTCTCTCTTCAGCATCCCCTTCTTAGCATCTGAGCCCAGATCTCGCCTAACCAAGTCCTACTCTCCTGCCCCTCACACCGGTTTGATTGCTCAGAAATCATACTCGGACCTCTCCAAACATCCTAGACTAGATCCCACTCTTCCTCCCACCTCCCAGGTTCCTCAGTTGGCCACTCCCCACTCCTCATCATTCCTTCCAGCTCTCCTCAGTCACGAGGAACTGAAAACAGAGTTCATAATGGAAAAAACGGGCAGCTTTCATTGGACAGTTCTAGCCGTCCTCAGAAATGCAAGCAGAACATTCTTCTGAAAAACTGCAAACACCAATTCCTCTTCTTGCGTTTGTCAACACTCCAAAAATAATTCAAAGGCTGCAGAGCTGGTTACAACATGTCTGAGACACCAAGTGTGGACAGGATCTAAAATCACATGAAACCATGTCTTATAGGACGAAAAGAGTGGAGCAAAAAAAGATAAAGCGTCCTACTACCCTGGAAAGAAGCCAGAATTAACATTAAGTGGCAAACTGTTACAACCACAAAAATTGGGCACTATACAAGCAAACAAATCCTTCCTATAAAGGAAGGATATCGGATAGGTTCACTGCAAACATGCCACTAAGAAACCCTCTCCTACAACAAGAACAAATATTAAGTTATTTCCAACTTTGCACCTCTTCATCTCCAAAGTCAATGAATGCAGTCATCAGGGTCCTAGAAACTGAACTACTATTACTTTAGATATTATTTTGTAGCACTTTTGTGAGAAAAATTACTGGTCAGGTAGCAACCTGAAGACAGTAAATACTGGATTAAAAAAAAAAAAAAATAAAAAAATATATATATATATATGTCACATCTCCAGAAAAAGAGAGACCCAAAATCTCCAAGGGGGTTACAAGATTTCTGATTTATTTGCCTGGAAAATGGAATCATTTGATCCAACTGGCACAGAAGGACTTGGAAGAAAACACAGCCCTTTCTTGTGGTATTTGGCAGTCTCATAAAAGGCATTAGAGTTTCTCCACAGATTAGAATGGCTTAGAAACTACTGTCCAGACCACTTCCCGAGAATAAGAGTGTATTTAAGTGGTCAAAAAGCTTTTGATTGCAGAAGGGGAAAGGAATTGTCTACTTTAAGCAGGATTATTAACTGGCCATAGAAAAGGCTAATTTATACCCTTATCGATATAAAATTTTTCATAAAGAATATATGAATCACACTAGTTTTATTTAATCTCACAAATACAGGCCAAAAAAAGAAGGGGGAAAAAATTCTCTGTATTAACATAGAATTCAATGATACCTGAGCTAGAGGATTAAAAGTGAGATAAATACTACAATAAACCTAAGTCTATTGCTTCTCACACCAGTGGGAGAGTGAGGGAGGGCGAGCAGGCCAGAATTCTTACTTCTTTTACTGTGGAAGTTTAACAGCATGGAACTGTCAGAAGTGTTAGACGCTAAGAAGATATTTCTTTATTCTCACGACATCTAAACAAGCAAGTTCATCTTGCATGTCACGTCTTACCAGAAAAAAACATCTTGTTGCAAGTAGCTAGAAGGAACGGTGGACAGAAATATTCCGATAACGTTAGAATCTGTCACCCCTGAGGACAAGACTTCTCATGTCAAGACTGTTTTCCTAACATAATATAACTGCCTGAAATAAAACCACCACACTTAGCAGCTAAGGACGCACTGCTTTGTGCTGCAAGAGGCAGGACTGCTTCAGTCGGACGATGCGCTTTGCAGTGATACAGACTGAGATATATATTCCATATGAGCATTTTTGTGCTCCATATAATCTGGAGCAACAGACAGTTGAGACTTACTATGCACTTTACAGAGACACGATTGCCTGCTATTCTACTTACGATGAAAACAAAGCTCAAATTTTCCTTTAAGCCTAGCTAAATATTTACATCTCGTTCTTCCCAAAGGAAGAATTTTTAAGCCCCCATAAAAAGACCCCGAACTGTAAGAAAAACTGGCTGCATATCATCAAGAAATGCAGTTGTGGTCTTCTCCCCCTTCACCTTCTAAAGGGAGCTTTGGGAGCTGAATAAGGATGCAGTGATTGTTGCTCAAATCAGATATAATTAAGAAAACAGATGGGTGCTTAAATATAACACTGATTTTGTGCCTAAAAGAAACAGACCAGGGAGAGCTGGAACTACATCTAAATTTATTTTTGCTGGCATTGTGGTTTATTTAAAGCTATTATGATTCAAGAATAACTGAATCATTCACAAAGTATGCTTTCTATAACCATCTGTAAATATTTGTGCCAAAACTCAAATTTTTAAATTCAGATCTCTGCCTTTCAATTGAAAACCTTCCTAGATTTAACTGTTGTAACTCTCTGTATCTTAAACACTTGGGTGGGAAAAATATTTTGCAATAAGCCAAACAGATGAAGGCAGAGCTTGATAATAAAAATATTTCAACAGACATAAACTAGTTCTGAAAAAATTAAGGAGTCTTAAGAGATTAGAACAAAAACTATTTTTTAATTCCCTGAATGCTCCAACTGAACATAATTAAATTGCTTTGGAATTTAAATAAGCACGTTTGTTCAAGAAAAAATAACATAATAACTAATATACTTCTCTCCCATAAGAAAGCACAGCCTCAACTGCATAGGTATTGCCAGAGCTGGGAACTACCGTTCAGCATGTGCTCCACCGCAGAAGAAAATATTCCTCAAGCATTCCTGTTCCCATACATTCGACTCAGAAGCAAAGTTAAGACACTCGCCCTCGCTTTGAGGACTTGTGTTTTGGACTAAACAATATTGCAGGAGCTAATAGCAGTACGGAGTGACCTCACAGTGGTGAACAGTTTAACTAGCAAAGGCAAGTGAACGCTTCTACGATTTCCAGAAGCTCTGCTCTTTGATAATTCTCTTCAGGGTAAGAAATAAGGGAACGTTAACATATACCACAAGATCATAGTTGCTACACTGACATCAAATATTATCAACTACCCACATGAGCCTTACTGTGCACACACACACATTCAACCCGGCATTATATGAACAAACCTGACCCGCTGCACAGCAATCTGACTCCAGGCAAAGTCAGTCACATTTATCAGGATAGGAGTTGATTTTTGTGTGTGTGCGTGTTGGGGGTGTTTGTTTGGTTTTTGTTTGTTTTTTCCATTCCCTCCCTCAAGAGATGAGGATACAAAAAAAGTCCCAGGAGCCCCGCAAGAAGGTGAGGTAAGGAAGAGCTTGGAATAGATGTAGTATGGAACAAATCTGCACAGCAATAGTCAAGTTCCATTGCAAAGAAACAGGGAGCCTGTGTATTAAGTAACAGGATTCTACTACAGTTCCTAAATGTTAATATAATTTACTTGTAGCATGCAAGGCACAGTCTTAAGAGGTCGAGTCTTTCAGAAAACTTGCTCTTCCTGTGCAAGAGAGATTCCTTCAGTCTCTCTTATAACAATTTTCCATCTCCCCCAGTGAATGGTTTGCTCTAGGTTTTTAACTACATCACATTATATCGCTTAGACTTTTTTAATTTCTAGAACTACATTCATACAATTTGCAAGATTCTTTGGAAGACAGACCATAGAACAAACGAGCAAACCCCAAATGTCTTTTCCAAACTAACACAAAAAATGGGAGCTTTTCTAACTGTTGAACAATGTCTGGCCTCTGTAAATACAGAACACGTTCCTAGCACTAATTGTTTTGGCTGAAAGGTGGCAACAATCGATTTTTGTAAGAATCTTGCAGTAGCTACCCATGTATGAAAGCTCATGTGCCTCCAGTGCTCAGGGACACAATGAATTAAAGGTACTGAGACTATCAAGAATGCCAATACTGACACGCTGTGGACAGATGAGGTAGAACATGACAATACATTTCTGTCAGGAAGCACTTGTCCTGTCATGCATGATACGTGCTTTCTCTAAAGAGTTTCGGGAGAATTCATGCCAGATATTACTGGAATTATATAAGCAAAATTGAAAACACACAACTATTTTTTGGAATACAGACCTTATCGAGAGCTAGAAATAAAACTCTAATTCAGTTCAATCCATTCCAGTGAATCAGTACAGACTAGAACACGATTTAAAAGTGAGCGTTTCTATTCCCCAGAAGTTACCTGGGTGAGTTCAGAATAACATGAGTGTTATAGACACTAACAGAAGTAGGCATGCGTTCCTAGCTGGAATTAACCTACCAGTGGTGAAGCGGCTGGATTCCAGTATGTCTCTGGTCTCAGTATTTACAGAACAGATCGAGCTGTGTCCTTGCGTGGCCTGCAGTCCTACACCTACTGAGCCCATCCCACACCTTGCTGCCTCTGAAAAGGTAACGGCTTTGGGCTGCGTAACTCACCCCTCTCAGCACTCACCAAATGCTTCCATTTGCCTGACTCACAAACTCAGAGGGAAAGATCCAGATGTTTTTCTTCTTTTCCATACTAGTTCTGTCATTTTAGCATATGAAATTAAGCTGGCAAAGAAACCTAACAAGTGCCAGGGCTGGTACAGCAGTCAGAATGAGCTCTGGGCCAGGATCAGCGAGGAGAGGCCACAGTGAAAACCTTTCCCTTCGTGAACATAGCAGGTCGTTAAACTAGGTCATTACATCTCAGGGAAAGCACATACCCATAAACAAGGTATAAAAATCAGTCTGGGTTTCTTTTCATCATAAAGGGAAAAAAAAAAAATAGCCGTTGGTTTTCAGATCTCAGGGTGAGTTCTGCTGGGATGCTGTATGGTGAAGTTAGCTTTTAAAAATTATTTTAATCTGGCTGTCACTATCCCCCAAGTTCTTTCCAGTAGCTTTCTTTCCCGCAGAGCGGTCTCACTGGAAGGCTGGACTTCCCTCCTCTCTGCTCCCCTTAATCTTTAGCATTATGCAAGCAAGATCTTCAAACCATTCTCCTCTAGTTTTATGCTGTTTCCAAATCATACTGGTTTTTATTTTTAAGAGTGTAGGTATGTTTTATGGCTCTTGAATTCCATTCAAGAAAATGTACAAAATGATGAATGAAAGCAAGCACAGAAAAAACTGGTGAAAAAATAAGCTACAAAGAGAAGCTTACAGCTGAGGAACTGTGTTTAGGCATATTATTTCTTCCATTTCCCTCATTTTAATCCATCTGGATTTCAATTAGTGGCAAGAAAGGTTAGTTTCTACTACTATAAATCCAACACCTTAGACTACATCTCTATTAGTAGGCAAATACTGTATATCCTTGAAGTTAAAGAAAAATAAAGATTACCTGGAACCCATTTAACCTCCATTCCTATATCTTTTTCTTCCTGTTTTTTCTCTTTTTCTTGGATACTTTGCAAAAGTTCTCTGTACTTGGCAATTTGCTCTTCATCATCTTTTTGGCTTTTTCTGGGTTTGTCATCTTCCATTTCATGAGCTACATCATCTAGGAAGAGAGTAAAGACAGACAACCTCAAGAAAATGATCAGTTGAAGTTCATGTTTAGGAAACACACCTAAGGCACACACATTGTTTCTAAAAAGCAATCTAAAATATTCTCCTCTATTATTCCCCCAAGAGAGTAACCAGTTATAGAATTCCACTAGCCAGATGAATTAAAAATGTTATCTAAAATGATAAAAGAAAATTTGTCCAGCAAAGGATATTACTCAGACACCGCATCCTTTACTGCATTTAAAAATTAACTTTATTATAACCTTACATCAGAATAGTAGCTACATCTCAAAAACACATTTTGAAAATAGAGTGCTACATTTTAATACATAAAACTTGCAAGATTCTGTAACAGAGATAATCATTCAAGGCCTTCAACTTCAGTGACTTGCTGAATTAAATGAAGCAAGATAGAAAAAGGCGTTTTTTCTTTTTTTTTTATTTTAGAAAAAATACAACGACAATGTGACTTAGAATAAGCTTTTAAGGCTTTAAAGGGACTGCACATCCTTGAACTGCAGAAAACTAGGTTTGGGGCAGGCTCCTTTTTTCTTTTTCTCTGGTTTAGCAGGAAAGCTGTGCTTCCTACAGTACTGAGATGCATGGACAGCATGATTTGATGCCTAGAAGATCGCAGTTGCAAGTTAACACATCATAACCTCTGGTCTATGGCTAAAACTTGGGTGTGACACTGTTCTCTTGCACATCCCATCACTGAAAGAAGCTGATTGTTGGCCAAGAGCAGAAATCTTTACTGGTCACAGAATCAAAGAATCATTTAGGTTAAAAAAGACCTTCAAGATCATCAAGTCCAACAGTAAACCCAGCACTGCCAAGCCACCACTCAACCACATCACTAAGCACCACATCCACCCACATCCTCCTTCCAGCCCTTCTTGTAGACGGGCATCACATTTGCTAACCTCCAGTCAGCCGGGACCTCCCTGGTTAGCCAGGACTGCTTGGTGAGCGCTTCCGCCAGCTTCCTCAGTACCCTTGGGTGGATCCTACCTGGCCCCATGGACTTGTGTGCGTCTAAGTGGTGTAGCAGGTCATTAACCATTTCCCCTCATCGTGCTCCTCATCACTGTCTTCCAGCTCAGATCTTACTATTAAAGACTGAGGCAAAGAAAGCATTCAGTTCCTCAGCCCTTTCCTCACCCTTTGTCATTATGTTGTCCCCTGCATCCAATAAAGGATGGAGATTCTCCTTACACTTCCTTTTGTTGCTAATGTATTTATACAATCATTTTTAAATTGTCTTTTACAGTAGCAGCCAGATTAAGTTCAAGCTGGGCTTTGGCCCTTCTAATTTTCTCTCTGTATAACCTCACGACATACTGGTAGCCCTCCTGAACTGCCCGCCCCTTCTTCCAAAGGCCATAAACTCTCCTTTCTTCCCCTGGGTTCCAGCCAGAGCTCTCCGTTCAGCCAGGCCGGGTCTTCTTCCCCGCTGGCTTGTCTTTCAGCACATGGGGACAGTTAACTGCAGCTGCTTTTCCACTTTCCTCATCAGAAGCTGAGATCCAAGGGGAAAGCATCTGCTCACGCAGAAAGCAAAAGGCATTCTGTTTTGAAGACCAAGAAGAAAAATAAGCTATTTTGTTGATTCTTCTTCCTGGTGTCACGTGAACGAGAAGTAACACAAAACTGGACGGGCACTGAAGAAATCCTCAAGCTAAGAAAGGCTCCCTTGAATCCGGGCTTTACGTTTCTGACTCATTTTGGTAGAAGTTTCAGTAGCAATGCATATTGTCATACTTTCTCATTTAGTTAAAACATGCGTTTCTTTTGTCAAAACTAACGGTTCTAAAACAAACGTTCAACATCGCCTTGAAAAGAAGCCTTAAGAGCCTTTTCATGCTGCAAACAAATAAAGGACGCTTGACAATAGCTGCAAGAAAGGAAAGTGAGATGAACATGTTCTCGGAGCTTGTTCAAATAACCTTGTCACTGGCTTTCAAGTATCACGCTGGATTGCACAACAGGAGGAACCACTTTCTGATGGATATTAAGGCAGTGATGCTTTCTGCCAAGAGCTTGTTCAAAGACTTTTTGAACAAAACACACAAACAAAACAAAATGTTCTGGTGGATTAACAGCTGCACTGCAAGAGAAATGCAATTAACCTGTGAAGGAAAAAGAAAGGAGAAAGCTAATGAAATTTAGAGCATAAAATACAAGTATATTCTTACTGTTTACAGAGGAGAATAGCAACAGAAGTGCTAGAAGAATTAAAAAGAAAACAGTTAAAGTCTTGAGGCAGGTCAGAAACTTTCCAATACAATCGTCTGTAGGGTTTTTTGTTTGTTTTTAAAAGCTGTAGTTCATCAAGCATATAAACAAATGCAGAGGCTCAATATGTTAAATTGTTGATTGGCAGCTGTGGTAGCTGAGACCACGTCCTTGTAATCATGGGGGTTTGAAAAGATTATATTCTGAGTTTAAGAAGATAATCTTGCAATGGCTGAGTAGATTACTTAAAAAAAAACAAACTAAACAACAAACCAAAACAACTCAGCCTTACAAACTAAAGAGTAGAAAAAAGTATAGCAGACATGTCTGACAAGGGATCTGCTGCAAAGCCAAGTTTCTTTTAAAGATGGAAAGATAAAATTCCCCCTCGTGATGTAATGGCACACCAGAAAATTCAGCTCCTCATCAGGATGCTGATGGCTGTACCATAAAAACGCACTGTCTCAATTCTATCCAGGATAGTTACTTAAATTCAGACAGATTAAAAGAAACCCCAATAAAACAGCCAACCCTACAACACCAGAACAAGCTCTTGGCAGAATGAAATATAGAAAGCTCTACACTTGAACACTCAGGAAGCAGAGCTGAGGCAGAGGTTACTGCACTGTACTATAGCACGAGGTGAAAAATCAAATGCATCAACCTCAGGCTCGAGCCAGAAAACAGTGATAATTTCGGGGTTTAATCCCACTTTCCCACATTCTCAGCACTCTCCGAACAAGAAATTGTGCAAATCCCATTGGTTCACCTAAATAATAATAAAAGAAGGAAAGTTTTAGAATTTTAAGTAAGCAAAATGAACTTATTCGAAGTATATCACAGTAGACATCTTTTTTGTAAGATATTTTTCAGGGAGAAGACAGATACTGGAAGAAAAGAACGCAATCAGGTAACAGTAAATGAAGGGTAAGCATCCCATTTTGGATTTTTTTAGGGGTTTTTGCATTTTTTTTTTTTCATGTCAGGGCAGCCTAACCACTTGAGTGGTGTGTACTGGTTGCAGTTTTTAAAACTCACTTTGCAAACCAGGTGACCGTAGCTGCTGCAGCCTTTAAGCATCTGGCTGTGCCTGATGTCACCTGAGAGGTGACAGGGCTTTCCTAGAACCAGGCCTGTGAGCCAGCCAGATGTAAGCTGAGATTAACGTGCTTGCAATCAGAGCTGGCCCCCACCTAGTCATTTCGGAGTAGGGACACACTGGCCTGCAAAAGCACACACACAGATGTCTTCTTCAATTCTAAGTTACTGGACTCCTTCAACAGCTTGTATGAACTTCTTAGAAGGGAAGCTGAGACGACCTTTGTTCCTGGCCTTCCAAGCACCTTTATCTATTATTAAAAGCCAAACCTCCTGCAAACATGCTTTGGAAAAGTATCCAACAATGGCACCACTTATATCAAGCTTCTGATGCTTCCTAGTAAGAACATAACCAGGTTGTGGTATTTCTGTCTTGTGAAATTCCACCCAGGCTTGGCTAAATCATAAACTGCTAACTCCTCTTGCTACCTTGTTTCCTTAGGAATTATTTTAGCAATATGCCAAAACTAACCCAACAGAATATTCGGAAAAGTCAGATCCTTGTTACTTTTGAAGCAGCAGCAATGCATGAATGTCCAGAGTAGTTAGAAGGGAATAAGGGGCAGAAGCTAACCCCAGTAATATCCTATTCAATGCATTTTAATAATTAAATACCCATTGGATTCAGGACCAATATTAAATAATTGCATGTTCTACTTCTGTCACCTTCCACTTCTTAGCCTTCCATAATAGTTCTAGCCAATAGAAACACATATGAATACTGTTCATACGCATTCAAGATGCATTTAAGTTTATATATGTAGTCAAGAGTTATTGCACCAAACAGATTTCAAAACTGTAAAAACATTTAAGAAATGATCTGATGTTATTTAACATTAATCACTAAAAATAAGATTAGCAGCGTTATTAAAATAAAAATGTAAAACTACACCCAGCAACTCCTCCTTCCCAACAACTGCGTTTCCTTTCTCTGCGCTTGTGCACCTCTGGCACTGGTGGAGCAGCCCAAAACAAAAGATCTACTGTCTTTGTAGAGTCTTGTATTGGAAACCAAATGACACAAGAGACTGTTGCTCCCTGCTCAAACTCCTGTTGTGGAGAGCCCTACACAGAGTTCCCTACAAGCCTGTCAGTGTTCAAGAAGTGTTTGGATAACTCTTAGACACATGGTTCAACTTTTAGCTTGCCCTGTGTGGAGTCAGGACTTGGACTCAGAGTGATCTCTGGGGGTCTCTTCCAAATTTGGATATTCTAGGATTATATAATTAGGAACAGCTAATTAAAAATGCACTGCTAAAACTATATTGTCATATAGTCTATTCAGGTATTCCGTGTGGCTGTGCAAAGCAGAACAGCAGAAAATACCTTATTGCCAAGGTACAAAAGCAGAACAAAAGCTTAGGCATAAAAACCATAATGGTTACTTCGAAGCACCACTTAAAATGCCATAAACTAAGTCACTGGTGCTCATGGTCAAAATGGCAATTATGGGCTGGATTTGATGAACACCACAAACGCTTCCTAAAGGGAACAAACGTATCCAAGTAACAGAAAATTCAGAAGCAACATAAAGGAGAGACTTTGTGCTATGAACCACAACGTTACCAGGTCACTGAAATACTCGACATTACGAAACTGTTGTATAATAGTAATACCAACATTCATGACGCACATTTCAAGTTGAAAAATTCCAGCAAAAAAAACCCAAACCAACAAAAACCAGATTAAACCAGGCCAACAAAAACCTGTTTATAAAGAAAACATTTTAATAAGTTAAAAAAAAAAAAAGAGAATAAAAGTGCAGGATATTTTTTTCCTTCTTATCACACTCCTACATTTCCATTCAAGCAGCTGACATTGATTTTTCCCGTTTGTTCACAGTCCCACATAATTCTGTTGGACAGAAGCCTGTCAGATGGAATCCTGTTTCGTATCACATAACTGAATGGATAAAAGCTTAGGAACATGGCAACGTAATTCCTCTATGAATAACTTACTTTGCAAAACATCATTAGAATCTAGACATCTCCAGGTTTAAGATTTATTAGCGTGATAAGATTACTTAAGGTCACTTGGTGTTCCTTCAAGCAACAGAATTCTACTTTATAAAATCTCTGAAGTCTTGCTCACTTAGAGATACTCTCTTTCATCAGCACTCTATTACAGATGCTATTCTTTAACATCATGGTAGCCTTGTACGTAGTAAGAAGGTGGAAATGTATTCCTCGGCATCCACTGCTCCCATTTAGGTACTTCACTAAGCATTCCTACAGAAACTAAAGCTCATGAGGGTGCAGTTTATAAGTGCGTTTTTATGTAAGATGAGAAACAAATGGACATTAGCCACGCCAAGATGTTGCCAAGCTGAGTTTGCTGCCAGAAGATTTCCCAACTCTATAACCAGAAAAATCTGTAAGATTCTTTTGCACGCTCCAAACTCACCTCTGACTGCAACAATCTGCACTATAAATCCATTTTATCATCGGTTTGAAAGACAAGATTAAGGCTTAATGAAATTCTCTTTGCCCTGTAATTTAGGCTATGATATATTATTAAGAGCAGACTGAATTTTACAGTGAAAACAAGCAAGGTAATTCAGGAATTTATGTGCTGGTTCACCATACACACAAGATTTACATCCCCTCCAGAGTCAGACGACATTCCCCTTGTATTCTTAACAGGTGCATGCATCAAAAAGCACTCGCAAGATGTTACTACTACATCCTAAAGTTCCCTTAAATACGTTCTACTCTGACTTTTCCCCTCGCTGTGACTGTGTGACTTCTCCCCTCACCTGTAGCTTGGCAGTAGCAGAAGACCCACAGCACAGCCTTTCTCCGCTGCCATTCACACTCCTCTGGTTACCAAGAAAAGCTACTGCTGGAGTGGAAAAGCTTTGTACAAAATCTACATCTCCCTCGGGACCTTCTAAAGTCTGGAGCGCATTTGACATCCTGTCTAGGCCATCACAACAAGCACAATCTTAGGGCAGCTTCTTCAGTATGTCCTTGCCCTGCAAAGGCTTTAGTATGTGTAGAGAGGGCCATTAGGAGGATAAAACACTATATAAACCTATAGATTTCTGCAGTGAGCCTTGTACCTGATGCATTTAGTCACTAACAACTTCGAATTTCAAACCAGGACTTTTACTCTGAAAAGGAAGCACCTCCAGTTCTATTGAAAATAATTTTAATCTCAGAAATGAGGATATTAAAGCAGATATTGCCAGTCTTGACAAAGAAATATTAAGGTACCCTGAAAAGAAGACAGAGAGTGGCAGGAGGGAAAAGAAAAAAAAAGGGAAGAAAATGATTTTGCACTTGGAGGTGCAAGCTTTTTTCTTCAGAAAGCAGCTATTCAGGGGCTCTCTCATTAGGATAACTCCTCATCATCTAACATGTGGTAAATTTTGATCAGTGTCACTCAGGCTTCACAGAAAGGCAGCAGATCTTCATTCAGCACTGAATGAACAGAACAGCTACCACATTCTCTACATAACTCATGCAACTGTGTGATGAAAAGCAACTTTTAACAGATTTACTGTAACAGCAATGAAGAAAATATGTGCCATGACTTGGATCACCTGTGATTTTGCTCCTTGAAATCACCTGGATTAGAAATAATTATCTTTGGCCTAATAGAACATTAATTACTTCAGGTGAAGAGATTTTGCAGTACAGAAATTAAAACCAGGAAGCTGTTTTAAAGCTCAGAAGGTAACAGTTAAGTTAAACTCTCACTAACACATCTTGTAAGTAAGCTTTAACTCCAAATTCATCTAATATACTTTGTCTTCAAAAAGCATGTAGTCATTTCAGGGTCATACTAGTGATACTATTTATTTGGAGAATCAGAATCAGGTTTGCATAATAAATGTTAACCGTGCCTTTAGAGATATCATTTTAAATAACCCGCATGTACAGGTTTTGAATTTTGTGTAAAGAACGCTGGAACCACGTACTTAAATAAACAGAACAAAGAAATAAAGAAGAAAGGAACGTCAAGTTCCAGTAGATTTAAAGAACTCTACAGCTTCCATGTTAACATGCCTAACACAAAGCCTTATGAATCTTTTAAAAAAAATTTTTAGCATCTGTCAGTCTGTCAATGTCAAATCAGTCTGTTTTCTTCCTAATGGAAAAGAGCCAACAGAAAATACTAACGCGCTCACCACCAATTTCCCTCCACTTTAAGGTTCCACACACAAGAATTGAGTTTATGCCACCTTTGGAGATGTTTAACTCCGGAGGAAATGTAGGTTGTTTTCATAGCAGAACCTGACCACAGCTTTTATACAATGAGCACAATATACAAAAAGACAACACTCAAAGCATTTTCTAAAGATAGGGAATTTACATATTTACATAACTTGTGGTCAAAACACTGCAGCTAATCACTCTGTGGACAACATTTTTTAACATTAAGTACCTTGCTGCTGTTCTTCCTCTTCTTCACTAGATGAAGCCAAATAAGCTTGAAAATCCATGTCCAGAAGTTCTTCTTTGTTAAAAGTTCTGTTAAGTGACGTTACTCGTTCATGATCTGTCTCATCCCACGTGATATCTACCTTAAAAATAAGAATGCCACTTGTGGGAGCTGACACACTACAATTAAACATTGTAACTCTGACTTCTCAGGGAAAATTATTTGATACTTTCCATTTCAGAAGCAATGTAAACCTGTTACTCATGTTCTCTACAACAATTAGCTGTAATAGCCAATTGCTAAAACAAATTTAATTACAACTTCTTGGAATTTGTTCTGCAATGAATTTCAAGGACTTTTAACTACATGAGAGAACTAGGAAGTCTTCTCATGCGCTGAAGGGTTCTCTAACAGCAGGTCACACAACACGAGATCTGTCAGCCACATTTCCTTTGTGGCAGCAGACACTGGTGTTGAAGCAGTCGCTGACTCCTCCTCTTTCCTCTTCCAGCAGGAATTCATGCCTGGAATCACGGATGGATTGCAACGGGGCCAATGAAAGTGTTTGTGCAGCTGCACCCTCAACCAGAAGGTGAAACAGATCTGATGGAAAATGATCCATCAGACGTGACTTATTCCTCAACTAATCACTTCTCCAATCCCGTTCACTTCATGGTCAGACAGAAGTCTTGGCTGTCTCGTAAGACAGAGTAGGAATGAAAAGCTACAAGAAAGGGAAGCAACTGTTTAAGCCTGGCACTATCATGAAAAAGGCTCTCGAGCTACACACAAATACTAATTTCAGGCAAATTAGAAGACTTAACTGTGAATAACTAAGTCATTCTGTGTGCAACTTGTAACAGGGGTTACAAGTAATGAATGTAATAAGGTTAAAATGTTGTACTTATCTTGTAACAAAGAAGCCAAATCTCTTTCAAAATCCCAAACCTGATCTTATTTATGGAGTTGCAACTTGTGGCTCCGTGACATTCTTACATCTTTTAATATGTTTGACATCTTTACTTTGAAGATAATCAGGAACCTTTTCCCCACTACTTATACAATTTATAAGCTGACAACAAAACTAAACAAATTAGAAAAACATTACAAAAGATACCTTTGATGTTCCCATAGCAGCAGATGTGAAATACTTTGGCTTATATGCAGCTATGTTCACTTCTGAGGCTTCATCTTTTGGCTTATCATCAAATGTAACATTATCTGGAATAAATCTTAAAGGCAAATACAACATGTTATTATTCAAATACACTGGGAAATGTCATAGTATAAACAGTCTAAGCTTTTCATGAGTATGGTACATCAGCACAAAAGAATTTGCTAACATAAAAAGTTGGTAAGCCTGAAAAGGGAACTAAAGATGTGGACAAGTAACTCCACACGTGTAAGATTGTCTGGTTTCTATTCCACAGGTTTTCAACGTGTAACACTGCCATGTCAGGGAAGCACACAAAACACCTTTCAGTTTGGTATTAGCAGGGTCAGAGGTGGAGTTTTTAAGTGGTTTTGTTTGTTTTAAGAATCACCTTTTCAGGAAGCTTCATTTTAAAAAATCAGAAGAAAAAGGTGAATAAAATAGAATTTGAAAACAGATAAATACAACAATGTAGGAAACCCTGGTATATCTTTAACATTACAAACAGTAAGAAAAAAATGTTTAAAAGATCACAGTCATAGGTAACAATGGAAGAAGTTAGATAAAAAACAACAACTCTTTGTGAACTACATGACAAATTACTTGGGCTTTTTTTTTGTTAATCGTTGCAAATATAATTTGATGAATACTATTCGGCATTAAAATTTAACAATGTAGAAGATAAGGAAAAACACCAGAGAATTTTAAACAGCTGTCTCAGTTGTAAAACATTATCCTTCTATGTTTAGAAGCTTGAAAAGTCACATGTTCATTTAGCAGAGATCATCTTCTCCACAATGGTTCAAAGCAAATGAACTGAATTTCTCTGGAAAATGATTCAAAGCAAAAAAAAAAAAACCTTCTTTCATTGACTTCCAAGAGGCACCAATAACACGGGCCCCAGCAGACAAAGCCAGCTTCTGTGAAAACTTACTATGATTTAGTAACTTCTCCTCTGCTCAGAATAAAAGCCTTTTTCTGATAATAAAAGGAAATACTAACAATAAAGCACAATTATAATTTAAAATTCTTTACTCCCAAGCTGCAACGTTTCAAATATTAGACCTTCCAGCTCATTCACAGAGGCTAGCATAGCAATCTATCACAGCTCGATGACAACAGCAGCAATATTCTTGCCCTGTGGTAAGAAATCCTGAAAAAGACCACTTCTGGACCCTTGGGGAAAGAATTAAAAAACCACCAAAAAACCCCAGCAATATGTTGTTTTGTTTCCTAAATTGTACCGCTTTATTTAACTGTATCAAAAGGTTGAAGATACAACCAGAACATTTTACATGAGAATAAAATCTCTATGGAGAGATCCTCTCAAAATTTCAATATTTTCCCAGTAAAAACGCTCAAAAAGAAGAAAAAAAGAATCAAAAGGCAACCTAACAACTCACTGGATGCCTAATTTATTTACATATCTCATTTTGGTTACAGGATAACTGCAACTATTTTAAATTGGCTTTAATTCTCCCTCCTCTCCCTGATATGTAAACATGTCACCAGTGGAGTTACCTCAGGTCTATAAAAGAACAGCTACTTTCAAATTCCAGTCCATCGCATTCCTCATAGATTTTGTTGGCCGTTTCAGGAGAATCACATTCTACAACCGCATAGAAGTATTTCAGTCGCTTAAATTGATACTCCCGCAGTTTTTCCCTATAAATCCTGCAAAAGTGGAAAACACCACAACCAAGTGAGCTGGCTTTAACGACTTTCCATTTGCAAAATATTTTAATTCAACTCATTAAATGTACACAGCATTCAAACAGTCCCCTAGATGTTAAAGATGAAGTTCCACTGGTATCTGTTCAGTTTTACTCTAGTAAAAAGACTAACTCACACAGTTTTATTAAGCGTACACTTTCTTTATCTGACTCTGCTTCCCACTGGCGTTGTCAGGTCGGAGGCCCTGCGCAGGGCACAGAGTAGCATCTCTGTGTGCCTCTGAAGTGGCATTTAACAGCTCCTGTCGAGCTGTTTGCAATTACCCTGGCTCTTCGAAAGGTTATGAAAAGGTTGTTCATACGTCAGTAAACGTACATGTTAATAACGTAAGAGAAACTGGGAGATTGTAAGGACAGGATTGCAGATGCTCCTGCTGGAGAGAGGCAGCATCAGAGCGATGAGTAAGAAAGCAGTAGGGGTGAGGAAAGGAATCAGGATACTAACTTGGGTAGCACAGGTGGAGGGGGTGTCATAGAAGATGACAGCAAGAGGAGAAGGAAAGCAGAAAAGAGATTCAGCAGTAGATGAACCAGAGGAAGGATGCAGGAAAGAGATGGCAGGGCTCAGGTCCCGTCCCGTGAATTTGAAGGGTACAGGCACAGGTATCACTGAAGTATCTCTGGGGTATCTGGATTTCTGTTTCTTGTATTCCAGATGCTCTCGAGGCCACTGAGCAGTGAATTTAATTAATGCTTCAGGATGCGCCTTGATGCGCACAGTGAAGCTGACTTCAGAATGCACTAGAGGTTCATCATATACTTCCCTCATGCACTAGAGGCTTTCTTCAAAGGGATCTGCACTTATTTTAGAAGCATCCAGATTTTACAAATATAGGGCAGTCCAGCAGGATGTATTATACAAAAGTGGCCCCAGTCAGGCTGCCAAACATCTGGAAATTCTGGACAAATATAAAAGCAAAACCTCTCAAACTCCATACAGACAAGACTTTCAAGTAGAACAAAAGGGGAAGAACAAAAAAAAACAGACATGCCTGAAGAAGCCTGGACAATGGTAGGCCTGATGAGCTCAGCCTAGTAAGCCAGGGCTGCTGCTGGTGGCATTCAAGAAATGTCAATCTGGGAATTCTTGGCCTAAGTTTAGGTCCATGTTGATTACGCAGATAAAAATTTTGACAGAAAGCAACACAGTTTACTGCATGAATTGCGATTGGTAGAGGAGAAATGCTATGTTATACTCTCCACACATTTGTTCCATTTACTATTTCCGTGAGCTACAGAATACAATCTTTCAACTCAATTATAAGCAAGCAAATTTTCTCAAGTGTCATTATAATGCATTTATTCAATGCATTGACAGTGAACCAAGGCCAGTTGCAAAATATCTCTTGAAAAAGCTGAAAAATCAATGTGTCTACAGGAGACTTCCACATATAAAATCTTGGAAACATAAGCTGATCCGGATTTTCACTGAGAATTAGACATATTGTATTTCTCATTTGAAGATAAAATTAATACCCGTCATTCTCTGTGGTGTTCTCTGGCAGATCAAATAGTTCCACAGGTCCTTTTTGTTCTTCCTCTTTCAATCTCTCTTTTCCAAATTCTGAAGGATAAATCTACAAATGCAACAACATGAAAGTAATTTTTTAACGGTAGTGGCATAAAGTACACACCAACTAAGAAAAAGTATCTCACCAAGCCTTTTAGACCTTAAGATTTTTCTCTAAAATTAGTAAAGGTATGAATCCCATAAACTTTAATACCCCCTTCATTTTCATTTACAGGAAAGACAGTACAAGAAACAAACTGCCTGTTAAGAATGAGAATATTTTGGGACAGATGAAGAACTACAGGGACCCTGACTCTGTCCACGTCACCATGGCCCTTTTCAGAAAGGGGTATTTGACTTGCGTGTCTCAGAAAACTGACACTAAA
The DNA here is from genome assembly GCA_013400335.1 of Eurystomus gularis. Classification (NCBI taxonomy): domain Eukaryota; kingdom Metazoa; phylum Chordata; class Aves; order Coraciiformes; family Coraciidae; genus Eurystomus; species Eurystomus gularis. The sequence goes on along the minus strand of VZZY01010114.1, from coordinate 977,802 downwards.
AATGGAAAAATGTAACTTAACTGATCAAAATTCAACCAATTCTTTAACAGCTCTGATGCTGTGAGAAACCAGAAGTGTTGTGCAATGGTAAAAGGGGTCGGAGAGCAGTCTGAAATAACCAGATTTAAGGTTGGGTTATCCAACCAAAAATCCACTAAAAATTAAACTAGCCAATGAAATGTAGTCTCCTCCTACTAGGCTTTCAGAACTTCACTCTTAGTCTCTGAAACACAGCACTTAGAGTCAACCTCATAAACACGAGAAGTTTAAGAGCTTTGGGCTCTAACTCTATCACCTGCGTGCCTGCTGCTAAAAAGCAGCACCTATTTATTTCTAACACAGCAAGTTAAATCTCATTTATTACCTTAATATCTCTTTTGGTTCTCCACAGAACTGTCTTACTTTGTTCTTATATTGTAGGCTTTTTTTTTTTAGTAGTAAAAGCCAGTACTCCTTTTAGAAACCAGGCCTTACCTTAACAGAAAATACCACTCCTCCCTTGGGCGTAAAAGAATTAAAGAGAGCCAGCAAATCCTTAGCCTTCAGTCTATCCCAGTCCATATTACAAACCGCCAATCTACTTGTAATCTGAACAGAGAGGAAGAAAACAAAAAAGGACATAAAGTTCATAGCTTTAATTCCTGACTGCTACGGGGAATACACAATTCTCTAGCAGCTATCATTGGCAAAAATCAAAGTCAGCAATAAACTGCTGAAAAAAAACAAAATAAACATTTTCCTCAAGAGTTGTTATCACTTAAGCTAGTAAATGTCAGAAGCGGCAATCACCAGAGCAGTTAAAAAGGACATAAATAATGAAGCACCACAGAACCAACTGCGTCAATAACAGATTCAGGACTGTGGTTACAACATCAGCACTTAGAAATTTGTTATCATCACGTGGTTAGTCGCAAGAGCAACCAGCATCACAGTATTATAACAGCACTGGAGTACTGTGACTTCTTATACACTAATTGTGCTCAGTTTTAAAGTCCTACTTCATTGTTTAATGATTTCCTATTTTCTTAAAGCGTGACTTAAAAAAATAAATTAAAAAAAGTGAAAAAACCCCAGTAGTTAACAAAAGCAGTACTATTTCAATTTTGGATCTCTGAAAAACTCAATCCTATTTGTTCTTTCACTTAAAGAAAGCTTATTTAGCCATAAGCTGATCTATCTCTGCTTAGAGGGAAGGGGAGACACCAGTGAAAATTGCAAGTCTCTCATTCTCAGCCAAAAACACTTTCAATCACTTCCATTCTGTAACTAAAAGGTTGAAAAACCTTTACAAAAAACACTTTCATAAACAGTTTTATAAATGAAGGTCTATAACGAACTCATAACAGCATACATTTTTGAGCTGGTCACTAGCAGCTTTTCACATGCAAAGCATCGTTACCTCATCTCCACGAGGGGCATCTTTATCTAGCTCCCGCCACGAATGCTCTATCTCTGGCTCCTTTGGCAATAGGTCATTTAAATCTTCATCATCATCTGAGCTCGTTTCAATGTTCCCTATGCCTCTAGCTAGATCAGGCCCATTATAACTTTCTTCATCATCTTCTGAATCAGTATCTTCTTCGCCTGTTTCTCCACCATCTTCTGACTCCTCTTCCTCCTCATCTTCTGGCTCCTCTTCCTCGCCCATTTCTCCATCATCTTCTGACTCCTCCCCTTCTGATTCTGCATACTCAGAAGCATCACTTGCAGAAATTTCTTCCTCTAATTGGCTTTTACTAATGTCACTTTGATCGCAGGTGTCTGTGCATGCAGTCACTGAAATACAAGCGTTAGATAGCTATTTTTATGTTGAAATTACATATGATCCTTTACAAAGGGGAAAAAAACCCTCAGGTTTTCTTCACGTAAATTCACAGAATGTCTGAAATGGGTAACGATGCAGGAACAAATGCCATCAGCGAAGTGCAAACAACACAAATCATCAGTATCACCTCTTCAGCTTGTCTGATCTAATCACTCTTCAGGTGCAAAACTGTATTATCAATCTCAAACTGTAATGAAACATTACCGCTTTTCTATTTATACGTACAGAATCCACAGGTGGAAATTAGACTCCAATAATGGAGGCTACACACACACACACAATATCAAGAAACTCCACATCAGTTGTCTCTGATGCCCTCTAATATCAATGCCTTGATGCTGCCATCCTTACCCTTTCAGCCAACTAATGATGATATGCTGAAGCCTTCATGGTATCAGACCTTATATTTGCCACACAGTTTGATAAATACAGTTATGTCTACGCTACCATACCTGTCACTTTTCCAGCCAATCAACAATTCAGCTCCAGCAAGTAAAGGGACAAGTACGTTCACAACCTTACTGAAGAACCAGCACTGATTCTATAAAGAACTGTCCAATTCTGATTCTTCAGCAACACGGAATCTGAGTCAGTCAGCTATTTCATGACTGATCTCGCAAAAAGTATTATAGGGATAGAACAAAAGCAATATGCAAGCAAACACTGCTGAATTTTACTTATTTGAACAACTAACCTGATTCTTTTGTTTTTCCCCCTAAGGGATGGTCCCTCCTGGGAGCTTTAACTGACTTAGTTTCACTTGGTTGTGAAGCCTTTTGCTTGTTTTGAGTTGAAACTGATCTTCCTCCTGATGCATCTCCTTGCTTGTTTTCCCCTTTGTGTAAAAGGCCCTTGTTTCCCCGAAAGGGATCAATTTCTGTTGCAGTTCTCTTTAAGTCCTCTTTCAGATTTAATTTAGATGTAATTTTTTGTCCTTCATTTTTAAGGTCATCCAGTTTTGCCACCGCTTCACACGTTTGGTCTGCCCCTTGTTTCTTTTTTTTGCTCTTCTCTACAGGGAGGCCTTCAGCAAGCAGTCTTCCAGAAGCTGCTTCTCCTTTAGGTTTAGCTTTTTTTTTCTTTGTTTTCTTTTTAGTATTTTCTTTAGTATCATTTTCTGAAAGATCAGAGTCAGATTCTGACAGAGTATAAAACTTCCTGAGGTTCTCTGTAGAAGTATAGTTAACAGGGCGACCTCTTTTATCCACAGTATATTTCAGCTTGAACTTCTTGTCATGAAACATAGCTCGAAATCGTTTGTCAATCTTGATTTTACGTTCTTTCTCAGGCATCTCCCAAAATCTGGGATCCCTTGTAATGTGGCTAAACCGCTCATCGCTCAGTATTTCCCCTTGGGATGACATTTTTGACGCTGTTGAAGACTTGGACATCTGCAATACGGAAAAAACAAACAAACACTTGTGGTAAAAAAGAACCTAATTAACACAGATTTAGAGAAGTAAAACCCCACTTTGGATTAATAAACCAGATTAACATAGATTTAAATATGTAATTGAAAAAAAAATAACTAAGCGAAGTTAGACTTCTAACCTATATACAAAAATTATTTCCGAAAGCACATACAGCAATTTAAACGAGTCATAAATAACCCTTCAACTCCCCCAGTCTTGGCCGCTAACCCTAACCCCTTCAGACAACGGACGCGCCCCTGCAGAGGCCCCCTCAGCTGTCGATACAGCCTTGAGCGATTCCCTGTCAGCCCCCAGCAGGCCCTCAAGCAGCTCCCTTGTAAGCCAGACCTCAGACTTCTACGTCCCACAGGACTACAGCGTAGTCTCCCTCCGCCCCCTCCCCGAGCCCCGCAGCAGACGAAGGCCCCGCGGAGGCCCCCAGCGAGGAGTCCCGTTCGCGCAACCCGACCAGCCCGGCCTCACCGACCGTGAACAGCCGCGGCCTCCGCCGCGCC
>VZZY01010114.1:919528-973296 GCA_013400335.1 Eurystomus gularis | reverse complement strand
GGGACAGAACAGGTATATTGGACAGGACAAGGGTAATGCTGGTAATGGATTTGATTCCTTATCCTTTTGGAGTCTGTCGTAGTTTAGCCATGTACATTTGTGGAATGTACTGCTGGTGCACCTCTCTGGTATTTGCCAGGGTGGTTTGTGCATGGCTATGGTGATATTTGGGGTATGGTTAATCTCCCCCTCGATTGTTGAGGAGATCGCCTGGTTTCTTTTCCCTTCTATTATTGAGTTTGTAGTTAAGTTCGTTTTTCCTTTTGTTCTATCACCCGCGGTGAGTGGGTTTCTCTGTTCTGTTGCCAGCCATGTAGTGTCATTTCTGTGCCCCATGGGGATAGATAATAAAATCTATATCTGCGTATGCAACTACCTCCTCGTGGTGGTGGTGTTTTCTGTGCTGGGCTGGGTAATTGGCAAAACACCCTCCTGGGAGGGGCAGCGGGCACCGCGCCGTACCCCACTCCCTGGGCAGGGAACGCGGCCCCCGGGGCCTTGTGAGCGCCCATCCTGCCGCCTTCTCATAGTGGCCATGGAAGGGGACTCGGTGCGTTCGGCTCAAAAAGATGTTTGGAAATGGGCAAGCAAAACGTAAAATAGCTGTAAGTCTTGATTGTGTTTTATGTTGCTAAACTTGTCCTTTAGAACATTTCCTCTTGCTCTGGATGTTGGCTCAGGAAGAGGTTACATAGCTCAGCATTTAACCAAGGTACCGTTTCTTCCTACTTCTAAGTGTTTCAAATAAATACATATTTATCCTTCTGTTTTCAAATACAGCTTTATTAGAACTTAATCCTCTAAATTTTGTTGAGGTAACTCCTTTTTCATTTTCCTCCCTCATATTTGCAACTACAGTCTAAAAATGCATGGCGTGCAGGCTGTTGCTCTCTATTTATTGTCACCAAAGGCTACACAGATAGTAGAGCAAGAGAAGCTCTTTGTTATGTGATAGTTAACGTTTCATCTTGAGTGGGGTGACGTGTGCTTTTCCATCAGTCTTTATTGGACACAATTGTTAAAGAAAATCTCCCTTATGGAGACTTTTAAGCAGAGAATAGTTTGTCCTTCATGAACTGCGCTGTAAGTAAAGGTATTTCATTGGCCACTACTCTGTGATTTGTATTTGACTGAACTTAAAAATATAGAATATGCTTTCTGTTACTACCTCAGCTATTCTCCCTGGGAACAATTATTAAGTACTATGTTGGGGGGGAAAAATGTTTTCTGCTTTGTATATATAAAATATTATATATTTATATATGAAGTTTTCATCAAGCATTGAAGAAATTTCTTCTTATTATGTGTAAGCATTACAAAAAAAATAATGTCAACTGATAATTCAAGTTGCTTATAGACTTTCTATATTTTATTTCAGGAAATAGTTGAAAAACTTATTCAAGTTGATATTGCAGAGAATGCTTTAGTAAGTAGCTTTCTGAATGCTAATGTGCTTCAGTTTCATAATACAGGAAAAGAAAAGTGAGTTTCTGATGTTGTTTTTTCTTTTAACCCAACATTAGAAAAATGCTGTAGAATCTGAAATCCCTACGGTCAGTGTTGTAGCTGATGAGGAATTCCTTCCTTTCAAAGAAGATACGTTTGATCTTGTTGTTAGCAGTTTAAGGTATGTATTAAAGATTTATTTACAATCTAATTTTTTGTTAGAGATGTTAAATGTTTTTTTTCAGAGTAGCTGTAAGAGAAAAAAAAAATTAATAGTCCGTTAAGTAGCAATAAGGAATCTACTTGTATAGTTAATAAGCGTATATTAGGTAAAAACACTGTCCTGATGGTTCTTACTGTTTTATTCTTTAGATTATTTCTTCCCTGCATTTTGGCAGAATAGTCTCCAGGACTTGCCTTTTCTCAACTTTTGTATGAACGTCTGTTTTTATTTAGTATTGCTTTTAGGCAGGCATTTCAGAACTTGTGCAGCTTGAGAAACTAGTTTGTTTGATTTCAGAAACAGATAATATAATGATTATTTGCATTCCCTAAACTTGGTTTAATATGGAATTATAAAATGTATGCTTCTTGTTATTTCAGTTTGCATTGGGTGAATGACCTTCCTAGAGCTTTTAGAGAGGTAAGAACCTGTTTTTTAGCACGAAAAATGAACACTTGCCATTACTTGCATTCAGGGCACTCTGTATTTCTCTGCCGTCTTTAAATAAAAGGCACAGAAATAGCTCATGTTGCACACAAGTATTTTTTGTGGTATTTTTAGTGGTTTGAGGAGCATCAGTTGATCCTTCTACTAATTTACTGTCTCAAATCAATATGGAATAAATGTGAAACACGTTTGTAATGATATTTTATAGTCTTAAGAGCTGAGATCATGGTAGCTAATGTAAACGGAGGCAATGCTATTGCATTGCAGTAAGTGTTAGCTCTTTCTACTTGTAGTACAGGGGTTTTCTAAATTTAACTTCTTCAGAACTGCTTTGTGGAACTTTTATTAATTTTCTGTCTCAGCTATTTATCTTGAAATACCACTTGAATCAGGTAACAGCTTTTTGATTGTGAAATGAAGCAAATAATTGCAAGAGACAGCAAATTGTTACTGAAAAAAGTCTGGTTTGGGATTATTTCAGCTCCTTCCTGCAGGTGAAAACTTCTTTCAAATCAGCTAACTTTGAAGTAGTTTACTGTTTTTTTCGTTTATTTCAAACTGGTCAGTCATTACAGTGCTGTTGGTATGAATGGGAGTGCCTTGCTGTTGTGGAAATAATAAAAATAGATACTGTGATGCCTTCAGTATTTAAATAAAAACACTTGGAAAGAAATACTTCTTTTTCTCTGGAATTTAAGCTTTCTTTGGAGTGTCAATTTTTTTTACCGCCACAGTAAAAATAACTGATACATTATAATGACTCACAAAGGTGAGGAAACTGGGGTTCCTGCCTAATTTTCATTGTGAGTGCTCATGCTCATTTCCTACGTTGGAACCGCTGGCTTTAATGAAAACTGCCTTCAACTGCTCACATTTCTTACCTGTCAGTTAAAGGCTTCCTGACTAGCATAGAAAAGATAGCTTGATTAATACTTAATTAAAAACCTGTTTAAAAGATTTTTGTTGTAAGGTAAACTGTTGGAAGCTTTTGCCGTGTTGTCAGCCTGACTCTGTAATGTGGCTCTTCTGGGTATCTAAACCAGGGATCATTGCTAATTCTTAAGGAAAGAAAAGTGCCTTTGCAGTAAGAAGGGGGCTTGGACTTACTAGACAAGAAAGCAGCTTGTCAGCCTTGGGTTTGAGCCATGGTGTTGCTGTTCTGACTAGTTAAAAATAAGTAGGGGTGAACATGGTAAGAATTGCATTACTCTGTTGTGGGTTCAGAAGTGCAAAGATGATTACTGGAAGCTAAGGCCTCCATTTCTCAAGCCATTAAAAAGTGTTTTTGCTGCCCTCATCTGAGAAATTAAAAGCAAGCCGAAGCTATCTTAATCTACCTTATTTTCAGAAGTGAATTAGTTGAAGGTACTGTTTTAGGAGTATCCCATTGAAAAGAGTTTTACCCTAGATTTCCACGGTGCATTTTGTGTTTCTTAACTGTAAGTGTAATTTCTGGGGATTCAATCTTAAGAATAAATACTGTCCTTCAGGCAGATACTTTATCTTGCAGCGCTACCAAAAGCTTTGGTGCAGCTTGCCTTGTGGGATACAGTCAATGTTAAAAATCTGTTACAACTACTGTAACAATTGCTTTCAGTTCGTTTTAAAATAAGAAATCCTAAGAACTTCTTGGCTCCGTAGGCTTAATGACAAAAATGATTAATTTTGGTTTTTTCCTGTGTTGTAGATTCACCAAGTTCTTAAGCCAGATGGAGTGTTCATTGGTGCAATGTTCGGGGGAGACACTCTGTATGAGCTTCGCTGCTCTTTGCAGCTAGCAGAATTGGAGAGAGAAGGGGGGTTTTCCCCCCATGTGTCGCCGTTCACTGCTGTCTCTGATTTGGGGCATCTGCTGTCGAGAGCTGGCTTTAACACCCTGACTGTGGTAATTATAACTTAAAGGAACCATCAGAACAATCCAGAACATCAGAGCCGCTAGTGTACACAAAATACTGTTTAGTAATGCATTAGGGATGCACCGCTTCCTTCCGTGTGTCATGCACCTGGCTGAATAAGTTCCTGAAACAGCCTGGGCTGCCTCTGCGCTCGGCTTCAGTGCGACTAATGAAACCAACTGAAGTGTGTCTTTGGCTAGTGGCCCGGCAGAACTTGGACGGGCTTCTTGGAGAAACGTCAGAGGATGTTAGACCTGCTTGAAAAAACTTGAGGCACCATTGGTGTTTCTTCTAAAACCAAGATGAAAATAATGGCATTTCAATGAAAATCTGATTGCATTTGGGCTACTAAACAAAACTTTAGGGAAATGTTAAGACAGTATGTTCTTTGGAGGAATATGCAGTCTGAACAGAAGTGACAGATGAATAGTCTGTTAACGGCTCAGAAGGCTAGGTTAGGTGAGGATTTAGGTTTAGGTTACCGATTTAGCTTGATATGCTCTAAAACTAAGCTCCTGAATTCTTTTAGGATACTGATGAAATTCAAGTCAACTACCCAGGGTTGTTTGAGCTTATGGAAGACTTGCAAGGCAAGTATATACTTTGTGGAAACAAACGTTTTCTGTATTGCTGATACAGACGCAAGAGTTGCCCTGTGTTTTTCCTAACTCCGAATTGTGGAATGGTTTGGGTTGGAAGGAACCTTTAAAGCTCATCTAGTCCAATTCCACTGCGGTTAGCAGGGACATCTGCAACTAGAGCAGGTTGCTCAGAGCCCTGTCCAACCTGACCTGGAATGTTTCCAGGGATGGGGCATCGACCACCCTCAGTGTAAAAAAAAACTTCTTACTTAAGAAAATATAAATAAAGAATAAATAAAGCTTGCTGTAGCAGCGGAAGCATTACTTTTTTCCTGACCTTTAGTGATTCAGGAGATCATGCCTGTCAGCAGCCTTGTGTTGGGAAGAAGTCAAAGGTTTGCTGCTTTGTGGCCTGCTATGAATATTCTGCTTCCCTTGTATTCCCGTTCTTTGTGGGCCTGTTGAGGGTAAGCTGCTGAAAAGCCTTGAAAGGGAGACAGAAGCATATATCCCACATAGTAACTTTTCCTCTGAGCCTCCCTAATTATCAGGAAAATACTTTGGAATGAGTGTAAATAGTCTCTCAAATTGGAGTCTGCTGAGGAAGGAGAAAAAGAATTGATATGAGGTTGGACTTGATGATCCTGGTGGTCCTTTTCAACTGTAATGATTCTATGATTTTAACAATTGAGTTAATACTCTGCATTTGTCATGGATTGTTAAGTAGTCATTCATATGCAGTCAGTTGTTACTAACAGAGCAGTTCAGGGCATCTTCTTACTCTGGATCAGCTGCTGTTGCTTAGAGTACTTCCTTCATGAAAATACAACTTCTGTTCTCTGCAGAAACATTCAGATGCAGGAAGTGATTAAAGTTTAGAATGGTGGCTATTTTATTTCTTATTAAAAATCTCTTGGGGTAGTTATTTTGATACTTATTTGTTAAAAAAAAAAAAGTGAGCTGTGTGTGGTAATAAACACTTTGGACTTGTGCTTAAACTGCATTATACTAGAAAATCTAAATGTTTGAAGACTTGGGCTGAGGCAGGAATAATTTGAAATTATTCCTAGCAATATAAATTGTAAATTGCAAAGCACTGGCATTAAAAGGCTTGGATTCTTCTAGGTAGGAAACCTAATTATTTATGGTATTTCATTCTCTCTTACAGTGAGATTCAGAGGATTCTATACTTACTCTGTTTTAATAAAAATCTGTCATTAGTGCATGACACTGAACTCATGGCATACGCTATATCTTCTTTTTCTTAAAGCTAAACCATATTTTTAGGTATGGGGGAGAGTAATTGCTCCTGGAATAGAAAACCTCTGCTACACAGGGAGACAATGTTGGCAGCTGCTGCAGTATACCGAGGTGAGTATTTGAGAGCTAATGAGTTAATCTGAAATGACTTTAGGAATGTGGGTTTTTTTGTATTTCTGACCTCTGTGTTAAAAAAAACCAAACAACCCAACAACAAAAAACCCACCACATTTTGGAACAGAACAAAACACCATTATGGTATGGATATTTTTAGCTTTAATTATATTGACAGGATTTGAACCATGTTGATGCACCGGTGTGAGATATTTTTATTGTCCCAGATCTTTCACCAAGAGTCATTGTGACGAATATGTCATACTTAGTTCTAATGTTCTTAGAACTAACTGTTTCTCAGAACTGATGTTCTGTGTACCTTTTTTTTCCCTCTCCCTTCCTGGCCTGACAGAAATGTATGGAAATAGCGATGGCTCAGTTCCTGCCACGTTTCAGATCTACTACATGATTGGCTGGAAATTCCATGAATCACAGGTAATGTGAAGCTGAATTATTTTCTGTTTGAAAGTACTTTTTAAATTACCGATGCCTTAAAAGCTTTTAACAAAATATTTAAACTTGAGATTAGCTCTGTGTATTACGTTTTTCTTCTCTTTTTTTCTTAGGCAAGACCAGCCCAGAGAGGTTCTGCAACAGTTTCCTTTGGAGATCTGGCAAAAATAGATGGACTTATTTCCCGAGGGAAAAAGTAGTTCTTCATCAGAAATAAGTTGTCTTGAAGCTTCTATAAAACTTCTCGTTGCAGATAGTCTTTACTTGTGCTTTTTTTGTGATAACATTCTGAAATCATAATAAACTGCACAGAGCAGGGTTTTTTTTGTTGGTTTTTTTTTACTGCCTATGCTACCACATCAGCTGTGTAAAATCAAGTGTATATGGTCCTGCATTGTTTTTTATTATTCCTAAAGGGTGGGAGATCGTGATAAAGAATAGTACCTGGTGGCAAGTGTTTTTATGAGACATCCTGTCAGGGGAGATGCCAGCAAATACACGGATCTTCATAATGCTTTTTTGAGGGTTGGAAATTACGGGTGAAAAGTTATTGTTTGAAATTCAAATGTTTGACTTGTGTATAAGGAAGCGGTTAAGTTCTGTATTATAAAAATCTCGTATATCTCCCTTCACCTACAGCCCTCAAATTCAATGATGTTTCCTTCCACCCTTAAGGCTAGAAATGTTTCTGGACACGAACAGCTGAGCTCAGCCATAAATCGAGTTGGATGCTTCGTTGTAGCTCTTAACGGAATGTACGTATCATGGTTTGACTTAATTTACTGAAAGGAGCAGCAAGCAGAAGAGTCATCTGGCGCTCAGGTGGACATGTACGTTTCAAACTAGCTAACTAGCTTAGAACTAGCATCCTCTGGAGTTGCTACTCTTGGAATTCCACAGCTATTTGGGTTTTTACCTGTTCTTTTATCTCACAGCATTGGAAATATTAAAGGTGGTACTTCATTAGTTAAAAACTATTTTTGCACATGACTTTCTTCTGCATTTCTACTATCAGAGGTTGAAAAGCATGAAGTAACTTCCCTCTCCTTAGCTGTGACATGGAGCTGTGATTTATTTTTTTTTTTCTGTGTAGAACTGCCTTACCAGAAATTGAGATGAGTTACAAATATGGCCCATCAACCTGAGGTGTTTAGAGAAAATACCTACCCAGAGATTCCACTTGATCCTTTTATTGATATAGAATGGTAGAAACAAAAATAATGAGGAGTATCTAATCAGGTATAACTGTTCAGTCAGTTCTATTGTTGTATCTAGGTGTTGTATTATACTGGTGAAACAAGAGATTCACTCGGCTTCTTGTGGAATTCTCCAGCAGGTGGAGTTTGGAGCAGAATGGTGTGGCACAGACCCAACAGGCGAGGTAGGCAGAAGCCTTCAAATTCTGTCAGGTATTATTGAATTATGATCCAAAGACTGATAGACATACCAAAGTTACCTCCTACTGCTTAACCAATACTAAAATTTTCAAAGTAACAAAAATGCTGTTTAAAAATAAAACTATTCATGCCATATTCAGCTACCAGAAGATCCATTTAAAGGCTGAATTGGGAGGTTTATTTTATCTACCAGGCTTTGACTTTAAGAAATGAGCAGAGAAGGTACAAAACATCCTGATAAGGAGAGAAGGAATCTTCCATCCTGCTTTTGCTTACAAGCCTAATCCCTGATTATTCGAGGGAAATGAGTTCATATTTCATTTTCCTTGAAGAGTAATCCTCCTGGAAAAGGGGGAGAGGCTGTAAACGACCTGATAACCTTTAGAACCCTTAATTCGAAGACTAAATCTGAAAGAAGAGCTTATATTTCTGAAAGCCTTCGTTATTTTTTTTCATAGTACATCAATGAACTTTAATACAAGACACTGTATCTTTCTACAGGTCCTCTCTGTCTTTAATAAAATTCACTTCAAGGGGAAACTCTCCCAAATGCATGTTTCTATGAAGTTCTGTGTCAAATGACACAGAATGTGTCAACTTGATGCACTTTTGCTTGAGTAGGTTAATTTCCAGTCGCTTGAGCTGGTGGTTGTGACTCAGATGTGTTAAGGGAATGAGGAGGTGGAATGTGCTGGGTAAATGTTAATTGGAGAAGTGCTCCTGCTGCGCTTGTTTCAAGCACGCAGTGAAGTTACGGAGGAAAAGGAAGGATTTCCAGTTCTTTGATTCTATATTCTACGGACAGAACACGTAAACAGTAAGTAGGTAAGAATTTGGCTGTTAGTAGGGGAAGGTAACTTCTGGACAGGGAGAAATAGAAAAGTAGTTTTCTTCCTAGCACTTGGAAGAAAAAAGTATAGATAATTCAGTTAACTGGGGAAAGGCCTGGGGAGTAATAAATACAGCATTTGAGCAGTGCTTGGAATTGGGGGGCACGCAACGGACAGGTGAAGTGTTTATTTCCCTGGCTGACTGCCTTTGAAAAACTGGCTTTGATGTGTGTTTTTAACTGCAGTTTTTATTTTTGTTTTCTGTAGTATTTCTTCTTGGAATTCTAGGTTACTCTGGTTTCCACTAGCCACTTCTTTTGTATGGCACTTGTACGAATAACTTTGAAAGCAGTCAATTGACTGCTACTCAACTGACTACTATGAACAGATGTTTTTGTCACATAAGACTCTGTTCTATTTTAATTCTCTCAGATTTAAGTCTTTATGGCTTTCTGAAATTGTAACGAAGAAGAATGCAGCTGCCAGTTGCTAGTCTAGAAATTATTTTAAACTCTTACATGCATGTTGAAAAAAAAATCAGCTTTTGCAGATTAAGTGACTTGTAAAAAGGAGTTGCTAAGGTGACAATGTCTCTTGTAAGCTTAGTTACTTTTAAAAATCCTAATGCATAACAGAATGCTTTAATCTTGATTACAGAAGAAAGGAATTTTGGGAGATAATTATTTTGACTAATCAGTTTAGGAGCCCCTATATAACAAAAAACCCCCAGATTTTAGAAGCAGCACACAGACTTCATTAATGTTAGTATTTCTGAGCCTCAGAAGGTTCTGAGGGTCCAAGTCCCAGACCAACGAGCGTGCTTGTTCAGTGCCTTTGATTACAAGGTCTGTCAATGTATGGTTTTATGCAAGTCTGCTTAGGATGTGAGATGACAATGAGGCCCTACGTTTTGTAATGCAAGCATTAGATTTTGTATTAGCTAGTTTCTGTGATTTCAAAAGACGGAGAATTTGTGAAGTTAAAACATGGGAAAGGATTCTTTGTTACTTCTAAAAATGTCATCAGCAGAAGTTCAGAAGCAAACCATACAAAATGAAAGTATTTTTTTGCTCTGCTTACAAATGAAATAAATGACACTTTTTGCAATGTTTTCTAGAACTGAGCTAAAACTAAACTGTCAGTTGCAGGGGGAAGGAACCAACCTTTAACTGGAGTTTCCTGATGTAAAGATTTCATGTAGTGGATTTAATTCATTAGAGCGTCTTGTTAAAGAAGCCGCAGTAAGAAAGCTAGCTTGTATGTTAAGCCTTTTAAATTTTCATTTATACTTTATACTTTATACCCACTTTTCAAAAACACGTTCTCTTTTGGTGCAGGTTTTGGACCACATTTAAAGCAAATGTGACCTGTATAGCCAAATAATTTGTAACTCTATTTTAAACTGTATTCTTTTTGTGTTCTATTTTTGTGAAGATCTATTAGTTTTATTCAAGTTTTAGAATTGCACCTTTAATTTGATGCAGAACTTACTGACATTTGATACAGGGCTTCTGGAGTTATTTCCTTATATCAGAGTTGTTTTCACTTTGGTAATTAAAGATGTAATTCCCATAAAGAACCACTTTAGATTTTATTATTATTATTCCCAGACAGTATCTTTCCTGATTCAGCAGCAGAATGCCTAATCTTACAGGAGTAATATCGCTTTTTTAAGGCAACAGCTGTAGCAAGATTTAGTTGAACTACTGCTGAACTTCATATGTTGCCAGGTTCAAAGTATAAACCGAAGTAAAAGCTTAGTATCTGCTACGTAACATGCATTTGCATAACATCCCGTCCATCTCTGATATTTTTTGTTGCCTGTGAATTTAATTACCTATAGTTATTTCTGGAATTCCAAAAAATAGCAGAGGTGTAGCTACTGCCAAGAGGTTTGTTAGTCACATCTCAAAGCGATCCTTAGATTATTTTGCCTCCAGGAGTCCACTTCGAAGGCATTCTCAGGAGGAGCTGCAGTGCTGTCACGGCACTGTTCAGTCAGCAGAGCACTTTTGATGCAGGGATGACTGATCTTCCATTAGCACCGTTCACAAAAACGAAAACACTTATTTATATGTGAGCTTTCCAAATAGGAACTTACAGGCTCCTTGTTTTTTGGTTTTGTTTGTTTTGCCTGGCTCAGTGAATCTTTATTGTATGGAAAGTGGAACTTTGAAGTGGGTGATTGCATCGCTATTCAGGATATTTTACAGCATGATGGCTGGTATTTTTTTGGTAGTTAGGAGTTAATTATCCCTTATTCAGAAGACAGAATTTAATGTATAGCTTCTGTAAAGCTGTGGTTAGCTTCTCAAAGATACAGAATTAAAAGGTAATACTATGATTATTTATTGGCCTCTGAGATATGTTTGGAGCAGACTTAGTTGTTCCACTTTGGGAAAGAATTCAGGTTTATGAACCCAAAGCCTTCATAACTGCAGGGAAGTGTTTCCATGCAGAGTTAGTATACCTTGACAAACCTAAAATTACTCTCTCTGCACTCGTTGCTGGTATTTTCTGCTGGCCAGCTTGGCTTTGTTATACCAGCTTTCCTGGATCTCTGAACACTCACAGAGAGACTGTGTGCATAATTGTAGAAATCTCGAGCCTGGAAGTCAGAGTCCCTCAGCTGTAACAGGATCAGAGAGCTTGATGTTACAGTACTGAGTGCTGCTGCCCACAAACGCTGCTGTGCACCTCCTCCTTTCTTTCCAGACCGTGCTGTCGAGTATTGCTGCGTAACTCACTCCATTTAACTCTGCTGTAAATATTGTTTGTTTTCGAGCAGTTAACCATCTTGAGAACACATCAACATGACTTAGGAAGTATAACGCTTGAGATGAATTCACAAATGAACCTTGGCATAAGACACGTGTGTTTTAACGCTGCGGTTTGTATGCCTGCTCCATGCGTATTTATTCTCAGCCTCCAGTTGAGTAGCTGCGTTGTCCTGTGTACAGAAATGGCCTGCCTAATGCAGTGGGAAGTCAAGTAGAAGCCAGCATTTGTTAATAGATGCTCAGAGCAGGCACAGTCAGACATTTAAAATTATTCTAACTAAGCAGTAATTCTAATTTATTTCTAAAGATAGAAGTATAACAACCCAATTACCTAGTTTCCTCACAGGCTATAATGAGTACAGTTAACATAAAATTGGTCTATAAATGTAATGGGCAATTGATTGTTGTGTGGACATTGAAAACTCCAGCAAAAATCTGGCAAGCTGTGTTAGAGTCTACATAGTAACTCACTCCCATCAGATGCTTCCTTGACAAAATGCAGCACTAAAATATCTACCTGATCTGTTCAGTGCGAGGAGTTTTTAAAGTATCGGCTCAAACAGAGTTGGCAGTAGAGTTGAAAGTTACTTCAAGAATGTTTTATCTGTATTAGCAGTAGAGTTTTTTTTCTACATGGTATTACAATTATAGAATATAAGTCAAACTTGTAATATAGGTGAGGATGTGTCTAGCATCAGGCCAGTTCTGTATGTGCAGACTTGTAAGACTGGTTGGATCGGTTCATCTAAATGTAGAATATACAGATCAGTGATCAAGATAAAAAACCAAAACATGTTAATACCCTACTGCAGGGAGAAGGGGCTGCTGGAGTCCCACGGCTGATACAGAGGTTCTCGACTCAATTTGGGCAGCTGGTGCTGCACACCGGAGCCAGCAGTTGTGCAGTTCCCTGGATGGAACCAGGTGTGGGGTGCTTCAGAATTCCTGGCTGATAGAATGCAAAGGATGCTTTTCCCTCCCTTATTTGTTCGATGGGAAATTCTTTGTGGCCGTATTTTCGTGCAGCATAGTAAAGAAAACTGAGAAAGACACAGCTAAGTTGCAGTGACCTGCTGAGACTGAAGTGATGAAAATTAATGGCCATGAGAACACATTCTTAGTAAAACAAAGTTTCTTCTTTGCTTTGTCTGTAGGGAATAAATAAAAAAACAACAACAACAAAAAAGAAAACAAAAAACAAACCAACCTTGAGGCTTGAAGAATAGAACCAAGTTTTTCAAAGTATGTTTTCATGATGGACTCCTGATTTTACCTCTCCTATGCAAGCAGGCGTTACTGGAAAGAGGAATGAATGTAAGAGACTTTTCCCTATTGCAGACTTCTCGATCATGAAAATGTTTTAATTACTTCAACTGTGCATCCATTTTAAAAGTACTTATATTACATCATGAACAATTAATAAAATTGACTGTGACAGTAGCAGCAACGTATTTCATGTGCATTAGAACACTGACTTAGTGGCACCGACTTTCCTAGGGATTTCTGCCCTGCCATGCTCTTTCCTACCTGATGATTTTGTACAGCACAGTCGCCTGCCCTCCTCTTTTGCCTTACGATGCTACCTGAGCAGATGGAAGAGTGTGGCTGATCCCGGGCTGCTTTCGCGGACTGGTGGGCCACTGGCTGTACTGTGGCTAGCAGCCAAACAAAACAGGCAGTGTCTTCAATTTACTTGTTTGTAGGTCCATTAAGAGATGTATCTTGACATGTCTAGGATTTAACTCAGAGCAATGTCAATTATTTTTTTTAAAATGTATTATTTGCATATGTTACGGAAAGAAACACAATGTTTTGGTTTCCTAAAGTACATGCATTGGTCTTGGATTAACAATTGAATTCCAGGTTAGACCCAAAGAATTTTAATCCTGTGGGACTTCTAACTTTAGTTTATACAAGAAATAGTGTTTAAAAGCAGGTATTAAAGTAAAAAAAAAAAATAAATTTTTTTTTTAGTTCCTGGACTCAATGTGAACCCCTCAGTGAGAGGAGAAAGGTCTGGAGCAGTCAGTCCATTGCTGGCCTCCATCAAAGTGAGCTGTACTCTTCTAAAATAGAACTTCTTGCACAGGAGAAGTGTACTCAGGTCTTTGTTCAGAGAGGGTCACTGAAAAGGTAGGTCAAAGTTTTAAATAAATCTCTTTAGAGTATGTGTTCATATCTTATCCAGTACATCAGTGTATCTCTCCTCACTAGTAGCTAAAGAGTAAAGATCTTAATGAAGTGGAAACTAAAATGTGTGAAATGCTTTGGAACTGACAAAATAGAAGTAGTTGTAAGCACAAAGCAAAACTGTTTCCCAAGAAGTTTCAGGTGTAAAAAATGGACTTGAGTAAGTTTGGAAGCTGGCTGCAAGGCCAGCAACATTATTGTTTGTAAGAATATTTCTGTGGCAGTCTAACACTTTTCTCTTCTGTGAGATGTGTTTTTTAGCACAGGTTTTCACCATCTATTGGAAGTAGAACACTTATGATTTGTAATGAATGTAAATAACTAGTGAAATATGTCATAGGTCTGTGCTGTGTCACTACTACCTTCCACTTGCCTTCTCTTACATGACAGAGAATTAAAACTAAAGAGGGGACAAAGTTACTAAATCCTGTACAGAGGTTTAGCGAAAATGAGAATGTGATGTTAAGGACGTGCTGCTGGGGATAGATGCTTCAGTGTTGCAATAATGAGAACAGTAAAATAATCTATGTTCATAGAACTTTCTAAGGTCAGAGTTTTGCTGTAGAGTCATTCTTAGAGCTTTTGGGTTGCGTACAAGTTACAGCTCCAGATTTGCAGTGTAAAGCTCGGCGCGCTGCTGTACGTGTCTGCAGATCTTGTGTGCAGTGCCACAGTTGGTGCTCAGAATAGGGACCGATGTGACCCCCATCAGCCACCGCTGGAAGTCCTGCATCACTCTGATCTTAGTGTTCTCCCAGTATTCATATTTTCAGCAGTGTTCCTAAGGAACAGACTTTCTAAGCATACCTAATTTAAAAAATATTTTAGACTCCAATACAGTGCCATTAACTGACTATTTTTACTAAATGAGATACATGAGAAGAAAATCATTTAACAGTAATGAGGACATTAAAATCAGTATTCCATGGGCCATATACAGATTGTGTATCATCTTTCATTTTTTATAATATATTTTGCAGAAATGTGGCATGTGATTACTCTTTCTTTAGCACCTATATTTGCAGTTATTGTCACTTGTATTGAGTTGTTTTGCAGCTTGTCCAGCTCTGTGGAATGCAACCAACTATATGTTGCTGACTATTTATATTTAACTTTTTCTCAAAAGGCATAATTATTTATAAACCAAAGCATGAAAATCCTTTTTCTGGTAAATTTTACTCAACAATGCAGTGTAAATTGACCACAGGAAAATGAAGTGTTTGATGAAAGGGAACTGTAACTTGAAAAGGTACAGCTGTAGTGGACAAAGGTCTGTGAGAACCATGAAGACCTGCCTCGTTCACCAAGAACTGGAATAGCAAAGACAAGGGAAGGAAGCTGAGGAAAGAAAGCTCACAACCTGTGTGTTGAAGATCACACTCAAAACTAATGGCAGAGACTTAAAGGTATTACCAACTCAAGATTTAAAAAAGATAAAAGTCAGATTTTTCTTTAACCTTATTTGATAATTTAGATTTCTATATGTATTCTTCCATTTCACCTTTTCACGCCCTGCCTTCCCCTTTATACACTGTAGACAACTTTTGCTAGTTTTTCATTTTCAAGCTGTGTTGCTTAGAGGTGCTGGATCATAAATCACAATGGTGTGTTTCTTTCCATTTGCTAAACGAAAGAGTACACATCATTGCTGCATTGAATGGCAAGTCAGGGTGCCACAAATGCCTTAGCTTGAGGCCTTGATATTCATTCCGTCTCCACAGGCATTTATGTCAGAAAAACTCGATTGTTTGAGCACTTAACGGAAAGTAAATACAGGAAAAGCCCCAGTATGGCTAAAGCAAGTTCACTGAAAAATCATAGAATTGTTGAGGTTGGAAAAGATCTCTAAGAGCAAGTCCAACCGTTAACCCAGCACTGCCAGGTCACCACTAAACCACATCCCTCAGCACCACGTCTACATGTCTTAAATCCCTCCAGGGATGGGGACTCCACCACTTCAGTGGGCAGCTTGTTCCAGGGCTTGACAGCCCTGTCAGTGAAGAAACTTTTCTAACCAGAAAGAAACCAGAAGAAAAAAGGTAAGAAGTTGAGATGCGTGGCTACGAAGCTGAAATGTGATTAAACATGGGAAGAAGCCTTGTAACTGGCTTCAGCTCAGGTATTTTTATTTCTTATGCAGAAATTGGTAGCATATTTGCACGTATCATTTGACAGCAGATCCCACACGAGCCTGGCTGGAGCACGTCTGGAACTTTGACCTCCAGGTTACCAAGTTATTGCAGGCTGTGTTTTCCTTTGCTGCATGGATTTGTTACTGGTTTTTAAAGCTGCTGGTTATTACTGTATGCTACTTTGAAAGGGGATAAAGGGTATAGCTACCACCAGTGAAGCCGGCATTTATGGCCAGTATATAAATACTGTCTTTGTTCTGAGTGATCCTAGATAGTTACAGGGCTGGAAGTTCCGGTTTAAGGCAGCAGGCTCCTGATGCGTGTGCCTCTGCCAAGGAAGAGCAGGAGGCACAAAGAACAGAACAATGAGTCTTACTCGTAGTTTGTTTGCCCCTTGTTGCTCAGACCCTGAAGTACAAAGCTTGTAAAGTGGCTTTAAAGTTTCTGCTGTCTTTTTTTCTTTTTTGTTTTTTCCTTTTTTTCAAATGGAATGAAAGCTGTCCAGAGCAGCATTGCCTAGCACAGGCAGTGCTGGGTTAACAGCTGGACTCAGTGATCTTAAAGGTCTTTTCCAACCTATGTGGTTCTGTGATTCTGTGGTTCTGTATTTGTTATAGTTGTGCATTCAGTTTGGAAGTAGAGGGACTTAGGAGGAAAAAGCCTTCGTTTTGGGACACGACTTAAGATGGCATTTTTGCTTCCTCTTCTTGGTACCAAAAAATAAAGCTTTAAGCTAGTAATCCTTGCAGCTATGCCAGGGAAGCTGTATTGCTTTCATAGGAATGCGTGTGTGTAACTGCTTAAAACTCGGGGGGGGGAAATAGGAGGGTGGAATGCCGCTCCACTTCTCATAGCACCGCAAGGCTAACTGGAGTGAGGAGCCAGGAAATTCCCTTCCATCACTGACTGATAGGTAGAGTCAGAATACTATCAATGTATCCAGAGCACAACTCTGAATTCCAGCTTTCTGGGTTTACAGCTGTGTTTTCAAGTGACTTCTCAGCTCTTGCAAATAAGTCTTGGAAGTGGACTGATACAAAAGTTTGAGGGGACGGATGGTTGAGACACGCTAAAGGTATGTCCGTTTCCTCCATGTTCCCCAGAGGAAGGCAACTGTGCTAGATTTTACTTACTTGAAGATACACGGGTTACTCTGAACCCCTCAATCCCCTTTTGGCTTAATTTAATTATTACTGACTCCACAGCGACTACCCATTTCTTAGGGAAATGCTAAGTGAGAATTGTCAAAGGGAGAGGACAGCCCATGGAGCATCAGAGAACCAAAGAATCAAAAGACTTGGACACAACTGACTTCCCTTATGACATACGTTTCAACGTGTACCTCTCTGTTCTAGCTACTTCATCCTCCCTTGTTAACTTTTCTCTCCTATGGCAGATTGCCTTACCAAGCCTCTAAAATCATAATAACAAATCAGCTGTAAAAATTCCAATTATCAATTACTACTTTTTTCCTTGTTAATTTGATTTATGTTTAGCTTCACCATGGTCCCATGTTACTCATGTAAGGACTAAACCGTTCTCACTGATACACACCCAACCGAGTGTGGACTGAGCGCTGCTGTGATTAGCTCTAATATAATCGGCTCTGCAAATGTAGGAGTGATAATTGCTGATTTCAAATTTAGAAAGTATTTCTGAGGAAAAGAAAAGTTTAAAACTATTTTTCTGGAGAACTTACCAAAGTTTTCTTCTTTTTTTTTTTTTTTAAATCTGGTGTTAAAATGAAGATACATGGAAAATTACACTTTCTATAATAAGAATGCTATGATTTATAATCAATAGGGAGAGGGATGAAGAAACAGTAAGTCTTAATGTAGAATCTACAGAGGTTATTCCAAACAGAAGGATAGTATTGGATAAAGGAGTCAAAGTACTGGCCGAGAACATTGTGAAAAGGCCTCAGAAACAGGGCATTTGGAGTAGAGAACTCGGACTGCACCATAGGCTAACCTAAAGCCCAAGAGGTCAGTTTAGGTAAGAGCTGGAGAATTCTGAAGCTGAAAATGAAAAGCCTGAATGTGGTGTGAAACCAGGAATGACAGAATCAGGTGCCAAGGGCAGGGCGTGTTTAGCAGCTGTATTCCCCAAATCCCAAAGAATGCAGGGTGACAAGCAGGAAAAGGGGTAATGTCAAAAGTATCTACTATGGTTTCAGGATCAGAGAGAGAGGAAAAGAGGTTTAGAAAACAATGCGAAAGGGAAGCAGATAGGACTTAGCAATAGCTTAGCTAAAGAAGAAATAGATTTGAGTGTTCTGACGATGGAAAAAAAAAGTTTGACAGAAGGGAAAGAGATCTAACAAAGTTGAAACTTTTTTTTTCAGTTAGCTGGTGACAAGGCACACCTTCGGAGCTACTGCTAAAAATGGGAGCTTGAGAGTACAGACAGCAGAGATTTAGATCTCTCAAAGCCAAAAATGACTATTGGAAATACTGAGAATAGGTGATGTCATTTAGGTGAGGGAAGACAAAGTGCACCAGAAGAGCTGCCCTCGAGACTGCAGGAAATTTGTCTTTTATCAGCTTATTCAATGACATGACGTTGGAGGAGGAAGAGTTCTTACATTTCCTTTCTTCTTTGACATTATATAGATGGATAGGTGCAATCACAAAAAAGATTTTTAAAAATATTAAGGTAATATTTGGACTTTGCAGTCTTCCTGGTTGCTTGGATAAGTCAAATTTCACTGAAGGAAAGGGAAAGTATGCTGTAGAGTATGCCAAAGGTTTGGAATGAGCGGAGCAATGGGAATTACTTCACTATACAAATGACTGAGAAAGCTTTGGAGAGACGACCACTGGAATGGGTTTGCCAGTGAAGATGAGTGGCTGAGAGAAGAGTGAGTGTGGCGAGTGGCGTAGGCTGACTCTACTGTACGTGAAATTCAGGGCAAGCTCAGTATTTCTCAGTGCTGTGAACAAAGTTGAGCTTTAATGCCCAAAAGGTGAAGGGAAAATAGATTTCCTTTCCCAGAGAGGATGAAAAGTGACTCCTGTGGCTGCTCCTCCTTGCCTGAGAGAGAGTAAGTCTGCAGCCATTGGAGACAAGAAGTCAGACACAGTGCCATGGCAACTGCTGTGAGGCTTTGCAAGTCTGTCTTTTCCTGCCTTCTTTTGTTAGGCTTTTTCTATCCCATTGGTCTGAAAGGTTTTCTTTTATTTTCTCTCCTCCCCTGCCCCCCGTAATTGCTTACTTTGCTAATAAGTGTATAAAAATGAGGGAAGATGTACAAACTGTTAGACAACGGTAAGAACACACTCAGGGGTTGTATCGCTTGAAGGCATCAACAGCAAGACGGGCTCTTTGGAATAGGCAGATGAGAAAGCATGCTTTTGTTTGCCGAGTAAATATGTTGCTATCCAGAAGGAAAAGTTAAGTCCAGCAGTAAGAGTTCCTATAACAGATTGATTTAAGGGTATCTATTTGCCTCACGTTGGCAACTTCATACAGTACAGCCCATTAGTTTTCAAAGGCTCCAGCGGAGTCCTGTTTGCCCGAAAGTATCTTGGAGTTTTTCATGTTGACTGCTAAAGCTTTTCATGCCTACAGTCTTGACTACTTCAGGAGCTTGATATCTGTCTTTGTGCCACAGCCTCATAAGGGGCATCGTTCATATTTCACCAAAGAGACCTGACTGATTTAAGTCAAGAACCCAAAAGACAGTTAATCCTGATCTGAGAGTTCAAATGCCAGAGAACCTACTGCAGATATTATTTACCACGGTTAACTATTTTTACTTTTCAAAAAGGTGAACCTTAGCTTCAGCTTTAAATCTTGAGTTTCCAGCTGTTGAATTGATTCTGGATTGCTGTATAAGACGGTAGCCCTGCAGAGTCAAAACTTATCCAAGAGTAGTTGGTGATCAAATTATATTTTAACACACTTGAGTGTTTTTAGAACTGCTTATTCTTAAAATAGGATTTAATTGAACTGAGTACTGTGTATTTAACAATTAACATCTTTTCACCTGTTTCTCAGAATTTTTATGCTTAATTTCCTTCAATTTTTTTGAGGGAAGAAGATGACTTTTTTTTTTCCTGGAAGAGATTTATTTAGCTAAAGGCAACATTTTTTTTCTTTACACTTTTACTGATTGTAGATTTACAGACTGTACAGCGCAGATAATTTTTGATGCAAAAAATATTCATGTGTAATGATTATGTAGATGAGTAGGATGGTTGTACAACCTGAGCATGTGAAAACCTACTATCTGTTCATCATTTGTAATATGCTTGAGGCCTTATAGTACATCTTATTTTGTGAAGTGATGCAAGAATAAATCCTTTGATAGAATAACTGCAATTCACTCTACCAAAGTAAATGTGGATTGATTTCACCATTTCAGAAAAGATGCAGTACAGAAATCCTTATAGCAGCTTTCCAGTTCAAAGATGGACAGAAAACTAGCAGTAGTAGAACTAAGTGAGATTTTACACTTCTGCAGCACATCTGAGCAATCAGCCAGACCTTACTGGTTTAATATGCATAATCTATTCTATGGTTTAATGAGATCTTGAGCTATTGGCTCTGAAGATTGTTAGTACCCTGGTGAACAGCCCTTCAGACTTCAGGCATACCATGAGAATTTGCTTCCTCTTTCAATTCTTCAAGTTCTTGGATAGAATATATTTCCCTAAATATAAGCAGCTGCCAAAATTCATTATATATTATGGTACTCCTTTCTGCTATATTTAACTCTGTCTCATTAAGCGGATTACATGGTTTCCTCTCATAATTAAATGAAGATCAAATATGATATTAAAAACGTAAGAAAGACACCTTTTCAGCTGCCATTCTGAAATTCTTAATGACAGAAGAGCTAATCTGATGCTGATGGTTTTTTTCCAGAAACATCTGGTCAATATAAGACCTAAATCTTCTCCTTAGAGACGTGATAGTAGAGTCAGAAATATCACAGATGAAATGTGCTCTGTTCTTTCCCACTTGAATTCTATTGAAAGATAATTGTTTCTTTGCCTGTTTTATGCTTTCAGTCTCTGGGTAATAATGATGTCCTTCAAAGATTTGTGCTGGCTATGGGTTATCTGGACATGGGCAAACTTAAATATTAGTAGAGCTCAGGGAACAGAGGAAAAATGTAAATCTAGTAGGGTCTTGTGTATTAATTCAGTATTTATTTTATTTGATAACAAAATAAAATTTGTATTTCAACTAGCTACTTAGGGTCAAATCAATCCATAACAATTACTACAATAATTCTCCTGCATGTTTTAAAATTAGATCAAGAGAAGCATTGTGGACTCAAATCCTTCTTCATAAGATCTTGCAGAATCCCAAATCTAAATTCAACCCATTTAACAAC
The DNA here is from genome assembly GCA_013400335.1 of Eurystomus gularis. Taxonomy (NCBI): domain Eukaryota; kingdom Metazoa; phylum Chordata; class Aves; order Coraciiformes; family Coraciidae; genus Eurystomus; species Eurystomus gularis. Next base: position 952,204 of record VZZY01010114.1, on the reverse strand, counting down.
AAGCACATAACTAAGGTTGTTCAGTTAAGACTTACTACAGAAATAAAAGTGGGACTAGCTCAGTGGTCTCGGAGCTCAGTGTAACCAAAATGCTCAGTGTAACTTGGTCCTGTATCTTCAGCGTGAAGTAGTAGGCAAATATACAGCATTTCCCCAGGTTTGGCTGAGGTATGATTGAAATATAAACTAAGCATATGTTATCAGTTATCTTAATCTATATCCTGGAGAGATTTATTTGGATAATTCTGTCACTAATTCTGATTTATCTGGTTTCCAACTGAGCCACTAATGACATGATTTGTAAGAGCTAAATTCTGTTTCCCAGCTCTAAGGGTAAGCAGAGGTGAGGAGAAGGCTGGTTTATTACTGGACATGTAAGGAAACCATTCCCATTATGGATACGTGCTATATTATGGATACAGCTATATAAGCTGTCCAGAGCTCTGTTCTGCTCAACTCTGCCCTTTGCTCTTCTGTACCTTTTTCCATCCTACACTGTTGTGGTGTCGTGGCAATTAGCCCAGGCTGTCACCAGTGCTGGAGTTAAGCTACAGCATTTGCTCAAAAAGAGCAAAGAGCAGCCACTGTACTACTTCTGTTTACCTGAGCAGCTGCATTAGGCCTAGTGACTATGAAGTCCTTAATTATGGCAATTTATCAAATGAGCCTTAAAATACACATCTTTTTCCCAGATACCATATCATTAGCATGCCCGATTTTGGCTGTCTTCATGAAATAGTAGAAAGCTTTCTTTAAGGCAGGCTTTCCACCTGTCCCCAAAAGCTGAAACAAGCTTGATATATTGGACGTTTTCACTTTGTTTTACATAGATTGAAAAGTATTACAATGCACAAAAATGGATTTCCCCGATTAGCTTCTTCATCTGTAACGTCTTTCAGAAAGTGATTATTGCATGTGCAGTCAGAAATTCGTGACAACAGAATAGCCCAAGGTTCTTGTGGGAGGTGGAAAGTGGCTGAATTTGAGGTCGTATGAGAACAGTTCTATATTTCAGCTGAAAAGACGGCTCTCTAAAGAACAAGGTCAGGTTAACTCTGCTAGAGCTACGCAAACCAGCAATCTGAAATGCTCGTTGCAGTGAATTGCTATGTTTGGAAGATGCATTACTTTTTCTGGAAACGTGCATTAGTGTTTCTGAGTATCATCACTTAAAGTCCATTCCCTGCTCTGCCCAGCTGATGATAGTGTCTCTGAAAGTGCTCAGCAAAGTATAAAATGTAATCAATATATGTTTAGGTGTGTATGATTTATATTTATGTTTTTCTGAGAGGGCAAGCTGTAGGCATAAGAAAATACTTGTGTCTGTTATTTTGCAAAGCTTTGAGGACTGTGCTGACCTAGTAAGTCAGAAGTTATGCCATCCTCTTTTCTGACAGTAGGAATACAAAGAGAAGACTCACCTTCTGAGTTCAGTGCTGTGGGAAAAGCAATTAAGTGGGAAAGAGCTTTCTCCCAGTTTCCTTCTGTCTGTCAGCCTTAGTCCCCCTTTAGTTAGAGACCTAGAACCTACTTTGATTCCAGATTTGCAGCTTATTATCTTTTGTCATACTTTGAGGTTTTATAACTACTTCAGTATTAGAAATTCCGAGGCTCTAGATTGCAGTCTCGTCATTCTGGGCACTGTGAAAACAAGTACAAGAACAAGCTTCTACCCCAAGAGGTCTTAAAATACAATCTGCTCTTCTGTGAGTGTTTCAGTTCTGTAGGCTGTGCCTGTGTTAGAAAATAGTGAGGAGCAGTGGATGTGGATCTGCAGAAACAAGCAGGTGGTGTGGCAGGCTCGATGTACTCCCGCGATGTGTTTTGAAGGGGTGGGGTTTACATCAGACTAGTTAAGCTCTCATTCAGTGAACTAAACGCCTGTTGATGGTTGATGTGCGTTTCCAGTTTAGTTTAATCTTAAACGTGACTACTTAGTTCACACCAAGTGGTCCGATGTGAACTAAAGCAGGTAAATGGGGACAATTCGGAGATTTACTTTGAAAGGACATTCTTGAGAAAAACTAGGACACTCATGACTTTTTGTGTGATGTGCTGTTGCTGTAGCGCAAACACATCATCGGTGTCCAAGGACATATCCTGAGTGCCTAATGAATCCGTGTATCTGAATGGAATCCAGTTGAAACCAGTGGCTTCATACCTTGCAATGAATCCTGGGTTTCTATTCTGTGCCTCAAACACAGACACTAATGACTTACACAAAGAACCTTTGAGTGCTATTTTGTATGAAAAGTGACTGTCTTGAGCAAAACTCAGGAAGCACCACTAGAGCAGAGGGCTGAAACATGTCCACATAAGCACCCAAACCAGTGTTTCCTTTGGTACTGCTCCCGTTTTGCCTCGCACCCCTGAACAATTTTAACAAAGTATTTGTGTGTTCCCCAAACGCTCTGTTACCCAACACATAGCTTAGTGGTTAAAGGCTCAACTTTTAAAACTGATATATCTTTCATCATTTTAGCCTAACAGCAGTTGTTAATAAACTGTAAGACCTAAAGTTGAGGTGAAATAGCAATATATAGTACAACAAAGATATAAAACCAGCCAGCTTATGGTAAACATAATGAAACTGCATAAACTTGTTGGGTAACTAGAACAAATATGCACAAGAAAATATTTCCAATGCTTTTCATTTTCCCTGTTTAGTAATAATTGGATGGTTCAGAAAAACCAGAACAGTATCTTTGTGTAAGATCACTTCTTACTAATGGCGAAATTCCTGAACAAGTCAGCACAGAGTGGATTGGTTTGGGGGAATGGAGGAAGATACATAGATAGGATTCTTCATGAAGAAATAATGCTTTGGCTCTACTATTATTGCTGTTATTATTTGGCTCTACTATTATATGCTGATTCAGGAGAACTCGCCTGCCTCCTGGTCCTGTGTACCCGAGAGTATTGGTGAAATGTGAAAAGCTACCAAAAAGCCTCTAATAAATCACCGTACCGATTTGTTTTGCTAATGCTGCAACAGGAGCTGGATCAAAGAATGAAAGAAGCAAATGGAGCCTCCGCTCTTTTTTGCTCTCTCTGAGGCAAAAGGTAAAGAATTAAACTCTGGAAAAAGAGTCAGTGCCAGGGCTTATGTGGAAAATAATCAACAGTTTACCCTTTGTGTGGCTGCAGATATAAGGCCAATGAGAAGTGGAGAATAAGAATCATATTTACCAAAATGCAGGGTCTTTCTGTGAGCTCTGTTTGCTGTTGCTACACTAATGGAACTACTTCAAGGCTGTTTGCTTGCAAAATAAGATACTTTCATTTTACCATCACTTATGTAAACTTGATATTCCACTGATGGTGCATTAAGGATAAAAGTATCTTCTGCAAGAACAGAACAATATAAGAAAACTCAAATTGTGTTAACTTCAAATGGTGAAATATGGTTTCAGCCGTTACAAACACAATTTCTTACAAAGCTCACTATACTTTAGAAACAAAGTTAAAAGTAAAAATATATTACTTAAGGTACAACATGGTTACATTTTTATTTAAGTACAGCATAATATTGTGAATTAGGGAAAATTCTAGTTAATGGTTTTCTGGTTTGGGTATCAGGGTCAACATTGCTCCTATCTCTACCCAGCAGCCACTTGCAGAACGGAGCTCATCACCCGTTCCCACAGGAAGCTTAGTCAGCTCTGTTAAATAAATGGCAATAGTATGGTTTTAAATTGCATGATAAAACTTAACACCTACTCTTGCAGTTAATGTAGGGTAGAGTCATTGGTAAAAAATAAAAAAGAGTATTTGAGGAACTCGTAATTCAAATGGCTGAGCAGATTTTGCTTATAATGTCAGTGAAGCACCGCAGGTCTCATGAGCTATGGCTCTGCTGCCTGAGCTTGATTTCTATGAAATCTTAAAGGTAGTTTTCTCATGCTTTGCAAGACTAAATAGGGTATAAGTATAATCAAATGTGAAGCTATTAAAGCAGCAAAGTTCTACCGTCAGATTCATTTATTGGCTTAAAGCACTAGAGGCACAGCTGAGATTTGAGATGCAAGTGGCACGAAATGCATCAAACCACATCTGGTGGAAGCTCTGCAGGTTTTTTTTCCTATAATAAATATGTCAGCTATTCAAACCAGAAAGATTTCTCAGGAAGAAGTGTACCCGTTTGGACTTGATGATCCTAGAGGCCTTTTCCAACCTAAATGATTCTATGATTTGATTCAGTAAAGATTCCATAGGCACACTTTGGAAATTCTGGTAAGAATGGGAAAAGAGGTAACTCGGTGGTGAAATCCAGGTTCTCCCTCTATGTAAGTCATCTATTTCATTAAAAAAAAAAAAAGGCCACAAAAAACCAAACAAAAACCCCACCTCAAATATTAGATTGAGTCTAGAATAAAAATGTTTGTGATATCTCAGAAGTATCAGCATTACTGCCAGTGTAGGCTACTGAGAACTGGACATAATCCTGTAATCAGTGGCAATGGCTCAGAAATGCACATTATCACATAAAGGGTGGGAAGCCACAAATCAAACCTGTAATGGAAGCTGATACGGAATCTGGGGTATGTAATTTTTGCCATGGATTCCAAGTTTTTCAGTAGCTACCATCTGGAATTAAAAACATTAATGATTGTGAGATTAGAAGGATGAAAATCTACAGCAGCTCCTGCAGATACAGGAAAGCTCCTTCCATGTACCCAAGGAAATACTCCTGTGCCACGTGTAAAATATTCTAAGACATGTATTTTTTATTTAATTTATTTTTATTTTATGTATATCATGTATTTTTTGTAAGGAAGAAACAGTTCTTCAGAGCCTTAAAAATGGATGAAGGGGAAAGATGAGTGCATAATTCATGTGCCATTTACAGCCCACCACCCTGTGCAGGAGGGAAGGTTCAGAGGGGAAAAAAAACCACGAAGCACAGGTACAGTTTAAAAGAAGGTGCAGTGATGTTAAAGAAGAAATAGAACTTCTCTTCTACGGTTTGAAATGTTAGTTAAGTATAAAGGAAAATGCGCTGAAGCATTTGAGAGACTTTTGACCAAGGCAGGGGAAGCTTCGTCGTTCAGGGACAATATCGCAACACGACTGCAGCGTGGCACGCAGCTTCTGGCAAAGCCGTAACGACCTGCTGTCCTAACAATCTTTTATCGTACAGCTGCAGCGTAAATTGTTACCTAGTACAGGGCTCCTTGCTGGTCTTGGCGTTTTGTTGCTTTTTAATCTTGTCTACTGTAAAACGACAGGAATTGTCGCGAAGGAATGACAGGGGAAAAGTGTTTTTCAGGTTCTCTGCGGGAGACTGGAGCAGGCTGCCAGGCAGAAGTTTCAGAAGAAGCCTCGCTATGTGAGATGCTCTGGGAGTGTGGAGCAGCTGAGGAACGGGGAATTACCATTAGACAAGGCTTCTTGTTCCTGGCTGAGCAAGACGGATTTCTTGTAGAAACTGAAATTACAAGCTACTGTAAGTCCCTAATATGTGTGACAAAGAAGTGTCACAGTGAAGTGGGAGAAGGCATCCAGTGTGAGAGCTCTGGCAGGATGAACCCAAGAGGAGCAGCTGCCCCAGGTGTCTGTTTGTGGGGTGCAGCACATGAAATGTAGGTGGGCGAAATTGTTTTACTGACAAAAAGCGGATGTACAGGGAGTGGAATGAGAGCTGACTTGTAGTGAGAAGAGAAGGTGAATGGTGCTGGGCCAACACATGCCTTTTCTTCTCTCCGCTTGATGCCATCTAAGGCAGTTTGCATCAACTCCTCCGCCACGGGATACGGTCACCAGGTAGGTACCGAACTATGGCAGATGTGGTAGCCCACTCCTTTGAAATGCCCTTCATGGGGAAGAGCAAAGAGAGATCCTGCCAGGGTACTTGGTGGATTCAGTTCAGTCTTGGATACTTGTTTCTCCCATCTTAAGAAGGACGAAAAAAAGGCAAATGCGTGAAGAGTCCGCCCTCACTTTGGCAAAGAAATTCTTGCTCAATCCAGGAGTGGGCAAAGTTGATACAAATCTTGGTTTTATTAGCATGTATATGAGTAATTTACAGTTATTTATCTGCTTTTCCCCTAGTTCTTTTGTCCTAAAATCATGTTGCTCTGCAAAAGTGAGGCAGTGATCAGCTGCTTTTCTCCTCTGAGAGAAGAGTTCCGCGGGTGCTTGAACTGCACTCAGAACGGTGGAGAACGATCACCATGATTTATGAGGAGGCTTCAGGTCAGTACCCTGCTGAGGAAGAGAAGGAATAAGTTCTGATCAGAGAAAGATAACTGCTTCTGCCTGAAAGTTAAACAAGTGCCCTTGAGGGGAGACCACACAGGGATCACAGGTTCAATCAGCTCCAGAGATGTGGTAATCACTAGATGGGTCATTTACCTAAGTAGTCTAGAGGTAGCAATAACTATTCATTACTGCAGAGCTATCAAGATGATGGTTCTCTTTTTTTGCTTCTTTTCATGGGCTTCCTTTCATTCCCTGTGCATACAGAGAGCAAAACAGGAAAGCCATTATATTAAATAGCTCTTAAATAAGGTGGAACAATGAGCTTGGTTATAAGTAGTGTTTATAAATGGTAATGAAGAAGAAAAATGTCCACAGAGCACAGTCTACAGCTATTAATACAAATGATTTCTACTTACAGATTTGGAAAGTTCTTAGTCCAGATTAACCTAACTTCCTATATTTGAGTGAGTAATGTCACAAGAGATAGTCTTTCCTTTTGAGCACAGGATAAAAGAAGATGGACATTCAAATCAGTGTCATCCGATGAAGGGTGGACTCATGCCAAAGAAATCTGGAAGTTCAAACAGCCTGAGACACAGCCTGGCACAACAGTCAAGAAAAGTTATGCAAAGCTGCGTGGCTAAAGAGGACGGGTTTTAGAGGCCAGACACTTGATACCCATTAAAGAGAGAGCCGCTCCTCTGTTGATAAGACTAATGTGTTTGCTTAGACATTCAGCTGGGATATAGAAGACTTGTGTCCAGTTTGAGGCTTTACAAAGATAGCCTATGATCCCTGGACCTTTAGTTATTCAACCTCTTCCGTGGTTCTTATGCGAGAAATTGGTGCAGTCATTCTCCTGTTCATTGCCATGTGCTGGTAACCAACAGGAAAGATCACTGCCAAGGTGATCTAACTCCATGCTCCATCCACTAAAAGATCGCTCAGGGAAACAAGAATGGATGTTTTCTATCTGTAAGCTTTGCTTATGAAATATGTTCTCACCGAAACCCATTAATCAAAACCTAGTTTGATGCATGGCTGTTTGCTTGATCTAATGTTTACTCAAGTCAGCAGAAATCTGTCACTGGATGTTAAACATCTTCCCTTCCCTGTCTGGCTGTGATGCTTTATGGACAGTGGAGCAGCTGAGGAAAAATGCCTGAGAGTACAAGCCCTTGGGATGAGTACCGAGGCAACAAGGATCCAGAAAAATTTATCTGTAAGGTTACATAGCTTGTGGTTTAAAAGTAATCATAGCCCTCCAGTGAAGAGACAGTGTTTGTGTAAGTACTGTTGCGGCCGTGAGGGTTCGAAGGTTTAAGGGAAATAAGGTTAACTTAAGTTCTAAATCAACTTTAAATGCATTTATTCTTATTTTTATTACATTTATCCACATAATCTGAACTGCAGGATAGAGTGCCCAAGAAGCTGAACGCTGACCCAATAAATGTTCATACTTCATCAGGTAAAGCAATTGAATTTTGAAGCTGTAAGTGCCATTGTTTGAACTTCTGGGATTCTTTGCTCGAGACATAACCCTCATGAGATTACATTGTCTTGAATTTGCCTTATTTTCCCACAGAGACTGATAACAATAACCTAGAAGGGAGTCTGCAGGTAAGGAACAGGAGGAGCACGTGGTACTGTGGTGTCCAGCTGCAGCCCACCCAGCTCTGCTTCAGGACAAGTAATGGTTGTCTTAGCAGCTTGCTTGTTGAGAAGAGCTCAGCACCATCGTGTTTGAGTGGTCAGATTTGAGCTCTGGAGACACCAGTGTGAGCTCCATACAAACATAATGTGCATACATAATGCTGATAGAAGCCAGGGAAGCAGTTCCTGAAATTGCAGGATTTTGTCTTGATGGGAACGAGGAGGATTTCTGGGTTTGCTTCTCCTGGGGTGGGGGGAATATTAGCGTAGTCTCCTTTCTCTCCCACTCCTGTTCTGTGATTCACATATCCTGACTGACTTGATTATCAAGGAAAGCTACATGATGGACTTCCTCAGGCATCATTTTGGTGTATTCAGCCTCTTTTCACGCCAAATGCTTATTTAGTTAATACCTGGAGCACAATTTCTAATTACAGGGACAAATTCAATATGTCCACAGAGTGTTTTAAAAGGATTTATTATGATCTACTTGTTTTAGCTTTCCATTAATAGTTTCTGGAGTAATTTTTGTGCCTCTAAGACCAATTATGTACTGAACCTGGAATGAAAAGTAGGGTTTAGACCTAAAGACCAGAATTCCTGAAAGGTTTTCAAATGCTACAGCTATGGGATTTTTATGAGTGAAGGAAGGAGCAGCACATCAAGAGGTCTTCAGGTAAGACACTTTCCATACTAGATGTAGTAAGTGAAAATGTCTTGAAAATTCTGCCCTCGCTTTATTTATTCTGCTATCCATTATGTGTTGTCTTTCAGACTATATTTTCTATACTGTATTATTGCATGGTGATAAATGGCTTAACAAAACTTTAAAGTAATATAATGAAGAATGGGATGGATATTATGTACTTTTACTGTGACTTCTCTGGTTTGTGCAGATAAGGGAGTCTATGAAATGTGATGGTATCGGTTTAACCTATGTTACTTTGGACATTTCCGTACTTATAGTTCATTAACAGCAACATTTTTGCTGTGTAGGTTTTGTACCAGCTAAGTTGCTTAGCAACCCTAACTCCAAGATAATGATGTCTTGCTGCCTTCGATTAAACAATGTTTTTTTTTTTTCCTGTGTTCTGTTTATGATATATGAAGCTTACTTATTTTCTTGTTTGCAAACTCTGTTCCTCATTTTTCGTTCCAAATATAGCAAGGTATAGATACATTTCTACATTTTATATTTAAAATTCACCACAGTCACCTACTCGAGTGAATGCAAATAGCACAATAGTATTATGAAAAACTCCACAGTGTACAGTAATGCAAAGAACATAAAATGGAGAAGCAGCCTATAGAACTACTACTGATACTGCTGAATAAATCCTTCAAACCTTTTCAGCAGAAGTGCATTGCTAATAACCGTGGATAATGCTCTAGTTCTATGCTTTAATTCTCTTCTTATACAAATAAATAGAAAGCTATGGGACTTGCTCCTAGGCAATGCTATACTTTGGAGCTCGTCCAGAAAAGTGAAATACTATACTTTAAGTGGTAGCAAACTGTCTCTTGATACTGATAGTAGATGGATCAATTAGTTAATAGTATTTACGGAAGTCCATTGGACTCCAACACTAACAGTATTCTGGGCTAATATCTAAAGGATGGGACACATTAACATGGATATTGGGTGACATTATCTATCTAATATATTCCAGATGATTCTGTTAATTCCTGCAGAGCTTATCCCCATGGTTACCATGACAGGAAATTAAACAAACAGGAAAAACGTTAAATTAATGCATCCTGAATAAGATTCCAAAGGAATCTAGAGTCTCATTTAAGCATTGGGAGCCACCCTGAAGAGGGACAGCTCTTTAGCTAATAGCATAATCCATCCCTGCTGGAGGGAGGGGTTCTGTCCTAGGATTTGCTGTCTCTATCACAAATTACTTTTCAGGCTGCAGGAAGTGGTCGTTTTGGAATGGAGACCTAGGTAGGAACTTGGCTGACTTTCACCGCAATGAAATGGGTATATGAGGATGCTGCAGAAAGCAGAAGGGGAAGGTATCTGTAATATGCAACGATGTTAATGTCTATAGACAACTTATTGTTACAGTAGTTTTAGACTAATGACGTAAAATCTCAGCATTTTTGCAGTGAATTCCTGCCGGATCAGTTTGGTGTTTCTTGAATCTTTTTGTAAGGACTACTTTGAAAAGCCAGATGTGTTACCTCAGTAAAGTTCGAAGGTGTCCCATGTAGGATACAGTCCCTCTGCATAAACCATTTGTTTCAAATGTCTACCTTCCAGATGTATAGCAAATCTGAGACTGTTTGGTGCTTAGTTTGAACTGGAAACCCTGTCTGCTCACACTGTCGTTGCCATAGGATCTGAAGCAAATTTAAAAAGTATTCTTCAAAAGGAAATTCATGCAACCAAAATGCAAAACCTTGATAAGATGAATACCAAGGCATAACAGGATTACAGTAAGGTCAAGTAAAATAGCCTCTTGAGTGACAGGGAATTCTGCTAAGTTTAGTTCACAAGGATTTTCCTCTGTGTGTTACACTAAATAAACATGCTTATACAAGTAAAACTTTGGCATCTGGAGATTGTCCTTTACTTGAAATCGGGCATCAATTAAAACACTTCAGCTTATACTGGAATAAATATTAGTCTGTACAAAACAACAGTGAGAAACATCCAGGATGCTATTAACAGACGTAAAAGGTTGAGGATCTCATCTGCTGATAATTATGAATGAAGCTAATAGAATCCATAGCACTTGATTTCTTTTTGTAATGAGATCCCCAGTGGGGAGTTCACGGTGGTATCTTGGCTGGCTCTGGAGCTGGAGGTACACGAAACGATAGTGACTCGTAATGGGAAGTGAATCTTGTATGGATCATCAGAAAAGTGCAACTGGGAATAACGTGGTATGTTTAAGGGAATCCCTGTAACTCGTGTAGTTAGTGCCTACGTAGTCACAAAGGAGTTTTACCCAGCCCAAAAATCTTCTAAATGCTATCTGGTATTTAAGAAACTTGAGCAAATCAGAAAGACTGCATGGTGGTAAGTTAAAATATTTTTGATTTTTTTCATAGGAAAACATTTTGACCTGGGTAGCATTTAAAGACAAACCTACGACTTCAACAGCTAAATATAGTTTTCAGTGGTAGTGTAAGAACATCTGAAATAAGATAGTCAAAACATCTCTCACATTATACACTCACTCAAAATTCAGGTTTAAAGCCTTTGTGGGGAATAATATTTAATATTTAGTTTAACATTGCCAATTATCTTTGGAACCACAGAATAAAACAGAACTTTAGTTCTTGTCACAAAACGTGACGTGGAACAGCCTATTCCAATATGAATGAAGCTCTGAACATAAGTAATTCTTTTAAAGAATAAAAAGGAAGTACATGAAAGGTTCAGTGGCTCTCATTAAAATTAGTTATTCCCAACACTGAACAGGAAATGTGATCCTCTTAAAACGATCTCAAAGAGGATACTGTCATTTTGATAATTACACGTGACCCTGATTTATGCTAAGATATATGTAAAAGTAAACTACATCTTACTGCTATTAAAATATTTATAAGCCTTCCAACTGAGTAGTGCTAATTAAAGCTTCATACATTTAAAAAGAAAATTTTAAATAGCCCTTTTAGCTTGGCTTTTATAAAATCCATTGGGTTCTTTTTCCACCCCAATGTCGTACAGCAGCACAGCTGCAGTGGCATTATATGCAGAAGGCCATCGTAACTGGAGAGTAAACCAGGAGCTACTAATTCCACTGCATTCAAACTTCCCATGATTTATTTTGTTGGCATTGGTAGATTCTAGTTCAGAATCGTGAGGTTCAAATTTAATTATTTAATTCTAATGTTTCCAAAGGCCCTTAAGAGTAGTTACGGAGAGTGTGGAGCAGTGAGTGTGGAGTAGTAGAGTGTAGAGCACTAGTCTGAACACCAGTAGCTATTACTCCACTCTCTGTGAGCTAACTACAATACACATTTTTGGCAACAGAGATCTTTCAAGTTGTTTTTCTCCTCCCACACTCTCAGAGCAGTAGTTTCAATTTTATGTGACTATTATTTGGGAACATTTAATATCAGATTAGGGTTAATAATATGAAACAAATAAAAAAGATGAACTGGAAGATAAGTTTTAGAGGTAATATGTCTAGTTCAGCCTTACATCAAGCCTATGGTGAAAGAGGACTCCTAAAGCCCTTTGCATTTATTAAAGCCAGAGCTGGATTTACACTGAAAGTTGCAGAAACCTAAAAAAAGCCACAAGAAGGGCCAGTAAAATACAGCCAGGTTATGGATAACCCCGATCACTGTCTTCATCCAGATTGACCCTTGCGCCAGTGCAAGGGGAGGATCACATGGGTTAAGAACAAAGGACTGAGGTAGAGATGATTCTTTCTTTTGACACCAATATCAGCGCTGCCAACTTAACCTTTATGTGGAGCTATAAGGCAGTTGCCTTTGGTGTAAAGGAAATTCTGCTTGAGGATTAAGCAGAAGAGAAAAAAAAAACAACCCCGAAACATTTTCTTCCATTCTACCTACAGCGATCATCAGTAATTACTCTGGTTGGCAATGGACTGTTCTGAAGCCTGATTTCTGGGTAGAAAGTATGTGTTTTTAAAGACCTTCTCTCTACCAGCCCCATAGAGTTTTCCTTGGAGGAGAAAGAAGAGGGACAGAGTACGTACGTGTGTGTGTGTGTGTGCATCCATGGGTGCCACATTACTGCTTTGCACCCAGTCAGGCTTTGTGGTGGAAGAAATGGGGAGCTACTTCCTTAAAAAGGAAAAAGACATGCTCTGAAACTGGCAGTTTCAAAGGTTTGTCACTAGCTAAAATAAAATTGCTCAGTGTTGTTATTACTTGATAAAAGCGGCATTAGGCAATGGTACTGGAAAAGTTTAAGCGGAGGAGTATTCTTCCTCTTGTAGTGTGCTACAGCCACGAGTGCTCTCTCTGTAGAGAGTGCTGGGCATCAGACAACAGAACTTTAAATGAAAGGTGCTTTAGGTACTAAAACCTTTCAATGCCCGTGTCTCATATTCTTACTGAGCACACTGGATGCTTATTTTTCTATAATAAAGATGAGTGAGCGTATGCAACCACAAGTCATTCCTTGCATTGTTGAGTAGATATTTCTGCTGTGCCTTGGGTGCTAGAGAAGTACAAATTGCTGCCTTACTATGAAGAACACACTTCCTTCTCAATCTGCCTTCCCTCATCTTGAAGTTCTAAGTGAGATTTTCAGCTATCTGTGTGTGTGTGCATGTAAGGATTAGAAGTTACCGTTATCTCACATATTTCGTCCTTTGTTTTTATGTTAAAACCTACTACTACTTTATGGAGATGCTTATATCAAAGATTACTACTCATAAAATCTTACTTGTAATAGGAATGCATTAATGTAATTCAAATTAGTAGCGTTATTTATAATTTGGGCAATCATATTAATATACCCGCATGAAATAACATTATCTTCTTGCAATAATATTGTAAAATGATACTTCTTATCAGATTTACTGTGCATTTATACTATGTTTGACATTTGACGATGGTCATACAGTCAGACCACAGATCATGTGGTGCCAGACCAGTGTTCACCAGCTCATGTATACTTGAAGAGAGCAGTGAGTGCTGCCAAGGGTAGTCTGGATCCCTTCCAGTTCCCGGTTTTACTTTTTTTTTTTCCCTTCCCCTTTTTGATCTTCCCCTCCAACTTTTCTGTTTCCTGGTTTCTGTAATTACTTGTTTCTTCCTGCATTGCTTAGGGATGACACTTCAGCCTTGGGAGCAGACTCCTCATCCTTGTGAGGAGACTCAAAGGAACAGTGGCCAAATGAGAACGTTTCTGAAAGGTTAAAAATGAGGTAAGCACACGGGATACTTTCTAGCATCCATCTACTGAGTAGCTCAGAGACTTCTTGACCTATATATAGTGCCTGAGTATTTAATAACTCTCAGTGGTTTTCTTTTCTATGAAGTTATCCTTAGTGCTCCCATAAGCATTTGGCACTCACCATACCTTTTGGTAAGTAGCTCCTTACATCTACTCTCTGCTACACCAAGAAAACTCTTTCATTTGTTTCCAGCACTTCTTCTAATAGCTTGATTTGATCCCCTTACAGTTTTTGTTTTGGAAGAGACAATGAATACTTGGTCTCCATCCAGCCTCTCTATACCACTCATGATTTTGCAGATCTTTGTCATACTCCTTTTTAGTCATCCCTTTTTCAGACTAGAGAAAAACATGTATGTGACAGGTTTTTTTTTAAAAAAAGCTTATAAAAATGTTTTTAAGACTTTGGGAAAACATCACTGCTTATGAAAGACACCATCTCTTCTGTAGAATGCTGGGCAGTGTTCTGCTTTGCTCCGTGATTAATAGATGGTTGAGGTATCTGCTTTTGTTTGCTATGTCGTTATCATCACTAGCAGGGCACTGTCCCTGTGCTTGCGTGGTGCTAATCCTTACCACACTGAGGTTTGCTGCGGTGTCTGCCAGGCTGTTCTGCAGGCAAACAGAACCACCCAAATAAATTACAGCACCAATAATGGGCAGGCACATTTTCTTCTTCCCTATCTTCTACCTGACTGAAACAGCTTTAGTAATAGTTGACAGAAACAGTGTTTTCAATGTATTTAAAAAGGACTGTCAATCACAACAGAAGTAATATTATTCTATCTGCTATCTGTAGCTACCGTTCAGAAAATGACATTCATTGCATCTCCTTGTAGACCCAAAACAGGAGTCTTTGCCAGACTTGGAAAGCATCTACAATCTCAGCACACGACAGTGAAGCGGAAACAAGCAAACGGACAACATCAACTTGAAATAATCCGAAGAATTGCACTGGCAACGCACTACTTGAAAAATCCCAGCAGTTAATTTAAATAAGAGATTATTATTCTTTTTGGGTACTTGAGTATAGACCAGTTCACACTGAGGGAAAAATACTGTGATTCTGGCTTTTGTCTTTTGTAATAGAGGCAAGTGGCTTTCTTTCCTTAATTTTATCATAGAATCACAGGATGGGTGAGGTTGGGTGGGACCTCTGGGGATCACCTAGTCCAGTGCCCCTGTTCAGGCACAGTCATCCAGAGCAGGTCGCACAGAACCCCATCCCATTGGGTTTTGAATATCTCCAAGGATGGGGCCTCCATAACCTCTCCAAGCAACCTGTTCTAATGTTCAAACACCTTCACATAAATAAGCATTTGTTTATGTTCAGATGGAGTTTCCTACATTTTAATATGCCCCTTGTCCTGTCTAGATACCACTGAGAAGAGTGTGGCAGTTTTCTTTACTGAAGGTTAGTTGTAGCAGGAAAGACAGAGGTGAAGAAGCCTTTTAGTACCTTGGTCTTTTCTGTGCCCTTTGTCATCAGGACTACTTTTTACTGCTCATCTACTTGTAGAAGCCCATCTTTTTGCACTTCACGTCCTTCAACAGATTCAACTCCAGATGGGCCTCAGTTTAAATGGAACAGATGATTTCAGATAGATTTAGCTAATTCCAAAGTCTCTTGCAAATTAGTCTGGCTCTAGCAGAGGTTTCAAGACTGAGTTTTACAGATGCGATGTGTTACTTGAAGAACCAGGAGTTTAAGAAAAGTAAAAATGCAATTCTCAACCAACACAATTGCTGCTTTGGACCTCGGTTTCCTGAAATGTAGGAAATCTAATTATTTTCAAATTGATTTTTGTCAGCCAAGCAAATCAGACTCTCCTGGACCTGACCTAGCTGACAAAGCACTTAGAAATGAAAAGACCCATATGAAAACTGAAGTAACTTGTTATATTGTTCAAACTGTCCACCTCCAGTTTTTGCCTTTCTCTGTAATTTGCCCTTAAAAAACTGCTTAATACTTCCTGAGGCGACAAAATGTCATTGTCACTCAACTTAGCTGGACCTTATATGAAATTAACTTACTAGAATTAGCTTGCAATTAATATAAACTTTGCTAACTGTAAATATTTAATGATTTCTGAGTAGGCAGTAAGAAAAAAATTTTGGTGTGGATGGTTCAGTGCTCTAAAAGCACCGGGTCAGAAAATTCCTTTGTCTCACAAATCCCTCTGACACATTATAGCACTGAAAATTACCATTGACCACAATATAGATCTAAAGTCTGATTTCACAGTTAAAATAGAACATTAAAATGGAATATTTTAAGAGCTTAAGAACTCTTCATGTTTTTCCTCTAACCATATTTCTACATTTTGATGTGCTGACTACACATTTTCCCCCACAGAGTCACTTATTTATATCGTGAAACAATCTATAATCTTACTTTTTAAAGTCTTTCCGTAACACACATAATCTACTCCCAAAGGCAAATGAAGTAAACAATGATGAATTGGGCCCACACTGAAAAAACCCACTCAATTCAAGGTTTAAGCAAATGCTCAAACATTTTACCATATGGAAGTACCTTTATGCAGGAATTCAGGATTAACCCTGTATGGGTTTAACATGCTGAACTGCGAAAGCAGGTCCTGTGTGGAGGACAAATGTGAGCACCCAGAAGTCAAGTGTGTTTACTGACAGACTCATTGTCCTCGTTTATAGGGATAGTTAGGAAGGTGAGACCTCCTCCACACTTGATCTGCAAGCAAAGAGGTATTCCCAGCTCTACATATGCTTTACTTGCAGCTTGTAGTTTTTTGATGCATGTGTTAAAGTTTTATACAATAGGTATGGAATGAGAAGCAGAAAGGAAGTTTTACTGTGATTTCCATGATGACAATCCTCATTTTGGTGTCATTAAACTGCTCATTAATGTTGAATTAACTACAAGGGACATCTGGAGTGAACGTGATATAACAAGTAAAAGTAGAAGAAAGTGAAACTTCGTTGAAGATGGTTCTCTAAATTTTTTAGAGCCATCTGTTTTAGAAAAGCTTTCAATTCCATTGTCTTATGCTGGCAGTATGCTTTCCACAAGGCAAACAGCATGTGGAGAATAAAAGGACTTACAGCCAAGGCTGTTAACTGGCAGAGAGGTTATGTCTTGCATTCTTCATCTTTGAATTTCATTCAGGGTGTCCTGGATATGAGAAGAAAACAAATTATGCACCATTTCTTTCAGAATAATTTTTATTTTTGTAGTATACATTTATTTAGGTGTATTTCTAGATATTGTGCATCATTCACATTGGCAATAACTGAAATAATGTCACTCAATTCTCTACTTCTTAATATATAGGGTATGAATTAAAGAGTCTTGTTGTGCTGCTGTGTGAGCTACTGAGCTGCATTCGCAACATTTGTTAAGACTGAAATCCCATAAATAAAACATCTAAGAATTCAGCTTATCTACTTTTGAGATGGCACGAATATGTTCGCATATTGTATGCGCTGAAGGAATCTGGGCTGCTTAGATTGAAGAAAAATAGGTTAGAATTGGTAGCAGCAAATCGTGTGATCATCAAGAAAATGTATACTTATATGACTTTTAATAAGCAGGAGTAATGGCCCATTCTCTGTTGAGCAGAAGGCACTCAGGTATTTAAAGATTCTCCTTTGTTAGACCTAGGAATCTAGTAATAACAGGTATGAGAACTCCACTGTTACCTATGAAATATCACATTTAATGCGATTTAATATTTGTTAGATTTCACAGAAAACTAAAAGCAAAAGTACTAACTACTCATGTAGTAAATACTTACATCTTCCATTTGTTACTAATTTTGTATCTGTGCATTTTTCTTGAAGAATTGTTCTTACTCTAAGATCCTGCTCTTTTCCAGACTAATATATTTGCTTACATTTACGCACCACAATTATTTCAGCCAAGTCAACATGTTTCTGTACGTGGCAGACCTAGAACCAAAGCATGTGTCTCAATAAATAAGTAAATCTGATAGACTCTTTCCAAGTATACCTGTCAAATGTAATGCAAACACAATTATTTCGGGCAGAGCTTCTTGTAAGGACGTGGGTTGGTCAGAATTTACTACTTAGTAATGTGTTATGAAATGTTACCATCTCTCTACCTAAATTCTAAGCCTCAGGTGAAGCTTTCCTGATCTCATCGTAGCTGGGCTGCTGTGGAGGTTCATAGCCCTGGCCACTTGGAGCAAACCAGACTTCTAGCCCAGGAGCTTGTGGTTCCTGTTTGCAGATCTACAGGACTTTGCTGTTTAAACGTATGATGTGAAATGCCTTTGCTTCAGAGCAAGAATTTGTGTTGGATTAGTGTCCAGGATTTATTTGGCAATTATTGTTTGCTAAACATGGCATCAAAATAGTGTATTTTGATAAGTAAAGATTGCTTTTGTTATGAATTGTTTTCTTCTACTTGAAAACACTGTGTATCTTCTTTTCAGTACTGCCAAAGAGTCTCTGACTTAAAGCTGAAGAGATCTTATTTTGAGCCACCGTATGGCTGTGAATTAAGATTTCTTAGGTAGGCATTTTTTGAAGCCAGAATAGCTGAGGTCTAGTCTATTGTTGACTTATGTCAGTCCTTACAAGCATGACAGGCACGGTGTGAAAGCTGGGTTTTTTAGGGATGATTGTTCCATCTTACGCTAACGTTGCCCGCATTTGGCGACATCCTTCATTATATACTTTGCAGAGTCTTACATTCCTGACTGAAGCGCATACAAATCCACTGCAATTCTTTGAAAGGAGTGTTGCATTTAACGTGAGTGCCACAGGCAGCACAGTCACTTAAGCATTATTTCTATATGTTTGCCCGATTGTGTTGCACATTAGCCTGACCTGACTTAGCCACATCTGAAAGGTCGTGTCAGGTTCCATTCACTGGAAGCCAGTATAGCCTGTACTGACAGCCTGGGGATACAGACAGATCTACTGAAAGTAGCTATATGCCTTGTTTGATTATTGCTGCAATCTGGCCTATAAGAAACCTTCAGTTTTTATCCTGCAGAAGCTGTGTCTTAAGCCAAAGAACCCAAATTCTGGTTTTCCCTGTAGTTCTTTGCTTTCTCGTATATAAGCTGACTAAGTTATTTCTGTGGTTTCTGCAAAGCATACTGTTGCTTCCTTTTTTAAAAACAAAACGCACACACTTTCCCCCTTCCACCCTTCAAATACTGCCCATGACTGCAGATACAAACCTTATCAATATCCCTCATTGTTACCTCATGTTTGGAGCTATTATTGATCTACTTTTTTTTTTCCAGAAGGAAGCTCCTACAAAAACCTTTTCTGTAAAGGGAAAATCTAGGAATTCTTTGAAGAAAAGAAAAATTCAGCATCCTCATTATCATTTCATTAGAATTTGGAACACAAGTTCTTGTGGTCACTTAATTCCTTAACCCATTTTAGTTTTCCTTTTAAGGTATTACCTTTTCAATTGGAATTTGACATCGCTTTTGAAACAGCTTTTATGACTATGGACAATATTCAACCACCATTAAAGGCACCGGGCACTTTTGTCTGCAGCAGCTGCCCCCTGTGACTAAAAGCCTGTTCAGATTTCTATCTAATCCTGCTTGGATGCAGGAATATAACACAGGAATCTGACAAGACTCTAATATCAGGCCAATTTTGACAGTTTTTATACAGTTTACTTATATCAGGTTAGCATACAAAAAAAAAAATTAATGCAAATGTTATAAACCTGTAGATACTGCTGAGTCACTGCAATATTTAATTTTACTGGCATAATGTGAAATGGCGTATAGAAGGTGATAGCCAATTAAAGTTAGAAAGAAAGGTAGAGACAGATCTTGTATGAGGCTGGATAATACATATGAAAAAGTCTGCTGGTAGAGTTGTATCAGTAAATGAACATTTTAGCAATAATTGGTGTTATTTGTTCATCAAGCAAAGTCAGTTGTACTAACAAAAGCACTTTGAAATCAGCCTTATTCTGTCTATACTGGAAAGACAGCAGACAATTAATTTTTAAAAAAATCACCAGTGTTTTTAAGTTAGAACTTTTTTAGAGTGGGTTTAAACTGTTTTTTGTTTTGTTTTGTTTTTTCACTAAACTACTGCTGGAGTTTCTGTTTTCTGGGCTTTCATTTTCTCCTCCTATTCATCATTTGCATTCTACTGGCCTCCTTAATCTATTCTTTAAATAATTTCTATCAAACTAAGATCAAACTATCTCATCTTGGTATTATAATATTAATATGCTTTGTTGTTTTCAGCTTGGCAGTCTTGTTCAAGAATGTACATCATTTATATTCAGGTAAGGCTTTATTTGCATGAAGAAGTTCAAGTGCAGCAGCTTTTCTATTTTCCCTGGAACGTTTTTCACATTTTAAACATGTAACCATTCTAGATCACCTTTTCTGTAGCTTGTATAAGTCTATGAAAATCAAATTTGCTCTAGGCAATAAACCAACCTCAAGCTGAAATACTGACTGTGACCCTTTGGAAAGATGTAAAGAATTTATCAGAAAAAAGTGTTGTGTCCCTTTGGCAATGTCACAATTAATTACCCTTGTGACATTGTATATCTAGCATGTGTATTGCCATCCAATGGCCTGGGCGAACTAAAATGCATTCTGTTATTCCATACTTCATACAGAAAAGATTCTAAATTTAAGCAGATATTGCTGTTATAGAAAGAGGAAAATTGTGAAAACTTACTGCAAAACTCTGCTAAGGCAGCTGCAGTCTTATATTTCTGAGTCCACTCTTAATCTAGCATTTCAACGCCTGATAAACGTTGTGGTGCGCAAGTTCTGATGCCATCCGAAGCTGTATGTTTAACCAGAAAAAGAGAAGGAAGAAACACTGTTTATCTACAGGTAAATTGCAGCTGATCTTGTGATTGTTTAAGGTGAATTTTACCTGCTGCATCTAGATATATGGCTGAGTGTTAGGGGACCGCTGACAGAGAGTTGTTCTGGCAGCTCTACTTGAACTAACCTCATTACTCTTGGAGTCTTCCCCGAGGCTATTTCTACCCCATTTTGTACAACTAGAGCAACACGAAGAGACTTAAGTTTTGCAGGGACTTGAGTCTATGACACGAACTACTAATTTATTTTTTTCTGTCTAAGTAGCTGGCTTTCCTTGTACAAGAAACTAAGTTGTCCAATCAGATTGTCAGAATGGGTGTTTTATTATTAAGGTCTAAGAAGGTATGTCTGAAGTGTTTCTTTTGTGCTTTTAAATCTGTTACGATTAAACAATATTTTCCTGTAACATCTCCTGTTATTTCATTTTTAGGGTGATGTTAAATATGGCGCATGATCAACAAATAAGATGAGAAAAACAGAAATAACAGTAAACTGTTCTGCTGCCTTTACACAAGTAGTCTATATTGGTAATATTTTTAAAAACTAGAATATATCTTTTGTACACAGAAAGCCTTTCCTATTTCACAAACGACCAAAATCCTTCACGGTGAACATAGTATTCTTCTTTTTGTTTACCATGCTATTGACCTATCCAGAAAAGTTAACGTTGTTTTCAAATGCACCTTAAGCAATGTCCAAAGAACTGAATTATTTAATGAATATGCACTGTTTTCAGGTGGACTGTGTATTGATAAACCAGATTATTACTCCACATGCAAAGCATCAGCAAAGATGCACGCACGTCTCCAGCAGAGAAAGCTTAGCAATAAAAAGCTTATGGAGAGCAGCCTATGATAATACTGTTCACAGATAAGAACCTTCTGTGATATAGCTTCTTCTTTCAAATACAAACATTGAAATGCCACTGGATTTAGGCATAAAATGAGATATTTCAAAAATTCCCTACTAAAATAATTACATCTGGAAGCAAGCATTTGATAAGCACTTCTTGCATACATCACAGCTATAGCTTAACACTTGAAATTGAACTCATTTAAGAAATGGCATCTTCACAAAGCTCATCTATGGGATATTGATTTGGGTACTAGAAACGAGCAGTTCCCCAAATAATGACCACTTTGCAAAATGTCGCTGTATATAAATATTGTGAGGCAACTCTAGCTGTATTTGGTGTGTTTTCATTTCTACCTGATTCCGAGTTTCAGAGCCTGGACTCATTTATCAGTCTTGGAAGTACTTTTCAGTGTCTTGCTCTTATCAGCAGCAAGATACAAGACACTGACAGTATATGTTATTATATATAGCAGTGGCTTATTGGTATTTATTTTTTCCCATAATAATGATGTATTTCACCATAATGGTATTACATCATAATTTAAAGAATTTTATTGAAAATTGCGATTTTGAACCACGGCATGAGAGAATACTTTGTGTGAGGAAATGGTTTTTAAGACTCAGGACTTAAAAATTAACTGTCATTTGTTCATTTGTGCCCATTTCAGATGCTCTATGTTCAAATATATTTCACTGACTACTTACTGGTGATGAGCTACCACAAAGACAGAAGATGAGAGATGTTTGTGGCTCAACTAATTACTAGTAAATCCATCTGCAGTTAAGACGTGTGGTTTTGGGAGGGAGCATGATTTCTGTCGGGTTCTGAGGACAAATACCAGGCACTGTATCCCACAGAGGGTCCTGCTCGCCCCAGAGCACATGACACAGTGGCTGGACTTTGCTGCTGTGTGAACTGCAGACCTGACATCATCTTCTACTTCTGGTGACAAGTCACTTGGGAACGCATGGCTCTCGACATCTGTGGTGGTCAGGGTTGGACAGACAAATTGTGAACGCAGGTGGCTTCACTCTTAACTGCATAGGCCTATTTCTTTAGCACCTTCTGCACCTAAAAGCTTCTCTGTGGAAGCTGCTCTCTGGAGACCTGTTTCAATTCTCTCCCACCACTCTGGTGTTTTGTAACAGCTGCGGGTGTCTCTGAGGCTATCAACTGATCTTTCGTTCCTATGTGCTGTTTCCCCAGGTATTATCTCGGTGTTCAAATGGAACGGTAACCCCCTAAGTCAGGGCTCAACAAGAAACACGCGCCCCCAGAGAGCAACTAGAATTCCTGTCATTGCTTTGCAATCTTCCAGCTGTGGCAGGCTCTGCACGTCATTCATACCATCAAGTATCAAACCGCTCTGGTTGCTGAAGGATGTCTGCATCCAGGAAACTCGGGATCTAATCCGTGATTGACCCACGCTTCTGGCTACTGCTCAGTTACATGAACGTGAACGGTGTATGCTCCTCTCTGCCAAGCTTGGCCAGCATCGTTACTGTGGCACCCAGGGGACAATTAAACCAGGTTCTCGGCTCCTGCTGGCCTCCACAGCATAGCTTTGTGTCACTCCAAGTACCACCACAGCCTGCCTTGAGCCTCCTGAAAGCTGCTTCCCGGGAAGGCACTTAATGCTGACCTCCGAGTGTTCCCTTAACAGTGAGCTGCTGCCTGTTCCTGCTACCTTTAAATAACTGGGTGGACATAGTCTGGGTGTTAGTAAAAAATAACAGTAGTTTAAGACCCTTTTCAAATGTATTGAGAGATAATGTCCCCATTTATAACAACTAAGCAACACAGTGTGTGACTGTGTTGGAGGGACTAAACCTTCATCCTGAAAAATTATACTTTGAGATGCATTTACTTGTTTTGAAACATTATTTCTCTGTGGCTTTCAAAAAAATGTTTTCTGCTTCTGAAAATAAACTAGTTATCAGTAAGAGACTGTGTTTTGTTATAAAACTGTTTTGCTTCTATTCAGAGTGTATTTGGGAGATGAATTTTCTTAATTTGCTAACTAATAATGTCATTCTTTTTCTTCAGAGATAATTCCAACACCTTAATAACCTGTAGGATACTTATTAAAATAGAAGAGGTTAATTTCTAATGAGCACACTACAGACCTCTTCTTGAAAGGGCTTCCAGGAAGGGATTGCTATAAGAAAACAAAGATTAAATTCATTTTCTAACCGGTAACAAAAGGCAGAATGTAGTACCTAGCTGTAACCACCTCCACGACTAACCATAAATCAAGTAGTGTTTCCCTGCTTAGCCAGCCATTTATCCCCTGGACGCCCATGCATGAGCAGGCACAAAGTCTGCATTTTTTCCCAGAATGCATGATTTGGAGACTTTGCTCCATATCAGCCTTAACTGTCCTTATTCTTGTATACGGGTGATGATGGATTTACAATGAAGGGGATATCAGGACCTTTGTCAAGCTTGTAGATAGCCCATGGAAGAGGATACTCAATGCAAACACCACCTGTGTTACTGTATGGCCAGAAAATGACCTGCTGGGAGGAAGACAGCCTTGTAGGGCTGTGGCGATGACAGGACCGGATCATGAAGATCCTCAGAGAAGAAGGGACTGTGACTACCGTTACAGTCCTACCCAGCTTATAGCAGCGGTGAAACGTTTTATACTCCCTGCTTTCTCTAATACTGTTAGCATCTAGGTTTTCGGTTTGCTGTAGTACATGAAATTCTGTATCCACTGTAAATAATCCATTCTGTGTCAAAATAGAAAGAGGCTTTCCTGGTAAGTTCAATACGAGCAGAATAGAGCTCATAATACAGCTCTTGACAAATGTGAGGGGGAAAAAACCAAACTTGTTTCCCACAGATCAGGGAATACTTGTGGATTATGGTTTACTACTAAAAGGTTAGCACTGATCTGGACACATTGGGAAAAGCCATTAATATACTAGCAACACAAAATATTGTAATGAGGTAAACATACATTAAAGCTAAAGGTGATTAGTACTGTAAAGAAGCGAAAGTTGGAATTAAAACATCTTCTAAGAACTGTGATGTGAATATCCTAGTTTCCCGGTATATCGTATATTATAATGCCAATGATACGGTAACATGCTATTTAGTAACACAAAGCTATAAAACGCAATTGATGGGGAGGACATTTTAATTACCAGCATTCAGGCTGAGTATTATTGTGAATCTGCTATAAAACCTGTACTGCCAAATTATGAACTAATTTTTGCCAAGTGATAAAGCATAATTAAACTAAAAGCGGTACACACAAACTGTTATGATACCCAAGTGATCAAAGGCAAAGCAGTTATTTAGGTGACATTACTGTTCTCCCCCCACACCAAACAAATAATTCAGAACAATTTGGTTGAGAGGAAGGTAGAAGTGGATATAGTTGCATTAAGATGAAAGAAAAATACATGGAAGATGTAGATACGCTTTTGCAGTGCCGGAAGCATTATATGAAAAGGAGCAGGAGTATGAGCTGTATTTACAGGGGATAAAAATAGTGTACAACTAATGGGAAGGTGAGCAATAAACAACATGAAAGGTCAGGCGAAGCAAACAAAATGTAAGAGAAGACAAAAGAGTAATGTAAAAGTAGAAGGAAAAAGAACCTGGAAAATAACCATGCCATTGCTTCAACAAAATTGATAGACACCCTGCACCTTTTTCTTTTGTTCGTGTTGGACTCCATGCCAGTACGAAGATACAGTCTGTTGCCTGAACGCATGCAATCCAGTGTGAAGTCCAAGGCAACGGACAACATTGGGCAAGAAAGGTACAGAGTAATGGTGATAATGCTCGCAAAGCCCTATGTGTTGTGGTACGTCCATCAATTGAACCAAAATTCTTTAAATTACTTTTAAAAAACTTGAGTCTAGATGCAAATGCAAGAAGGATGGTGACAAACTCCAGCAAATCCAGCAGAGGATGGGACAGGTTGCCCAGAGAGGCTGCAGATCTGCTGTCTCCAGAGGTTTTCAGCACCCAACTTGTAAAGACCCTGAGCACCTTGATGTGGAGGCAGTGCAACCTTGCTTTAGGCAAAAGCTTGGACTAGAGATCTGCAGGCCCCGGTGAGTTTGTGATTCCTTCATTTTGTAAAAGCAATGATTCCGTGCGTATCACAAGCACGATCTCACTCACGTTAAGTAGCAGATGTACTTTTGTAACTGAAATGCGCCTTGAGAAGAGATTTGGTTCCAGTCTCCAAAAGGTGCATAGGAATGGATGAATTTAAAACAGCAGAATCAATCAGAGATGGTGAGGATAGCTAGCCATGAGTCGATGGCATCGTTTGTAGGGGGAAAAAGTGAAAACAAACAAAATAACCAAACAAAGGAGAAAGATAGAAAAGCAGAGCTGTAAAATTAATTCAGTAATTTCTTGTTATGTACTAACTCAACATCTCTATATGGTGGTACGACCTCACTGATTTTAATGACGCATATATCTGTTAAAACAAAAATAGTAAGATGTAGAATATTTACATTCACTATAGCCTAGCGTTCAATAACTATTTTGTACGAGCCTTGCACTGTATATAATTTTAAATTTTTGGCTTGTCTCTCCAGTTCTTACATCTTTCATCTATTCTCTGTGCTCATTCTTTCAACTCTCAACCGTATCTCTTAGCTTTGTCTTTTCTGTCTGGCTACAAAGTTGTTGTAAAAGACAAAATATAAAATAGCACAATAATGAAAGTGGATGTTCCCTCTGGTGAGCTCTAGATTTCCTCAGTGGAGAATCTCTGACCTTCTTTCATTTTTGACACTTGAAAGCTTTCTTTAATAGTGTCATTTCAACCTAATTTTATACAGTCAGCACGCTAAATGTCTTTTAAAAGTACTCCCATCTTTTATTGTTCTTAGCAACCAATTAGTTCTTGGCCAAACTAGTCCCAGTTGCTCAGCTGTATACTGGGAATCTGGCATAGCATGTTGGAATAAATCACTCGCCTTCCGCCCCTTGCAGTCTTGAAATACAGATCTAGGCATAGATATAGATGTGTGCAGTGACAATGGAAGAACCAAACCAACAAAATGCGCCTGCTTGCCTCTTCTTATAGCCACCCCACAGAAACCTTTTTAATGCCAGGATGTTGTTTTTCTGGAAAGAAAAGAAACAACCAGTTAAGGAACTTTATAACGAGAAAATGTTTCTACTACTACTGCAGATTAATAGTATGCTTTCCTCTACTAGATCTGATCGCATTTAATTATCTTCTGTCCTTGCAAAGCCACTTGATGATGTGACTCTCTTGGTTATACGAAGGTTGTACACAGTCAGTTGAGGTCAAGTTCCCAACGGTCATGTAGTACGTCAGTGGTGCCAGTTAAAGTCAATAGAATTACTTTTATATACTTTAAGTTTGAGCACGTGGTTAAGCCCTGCTTTTTTCCTTTGTTCTTCTGTATTGAGGTCACTTTGACTGTTTCGTTCCAGTTGTGCTTTCGCTCTCCATTTTTTACTGAGGACATCGTAGGCTGAGCAGAAATTCCACGCTTTCAAGTGGCATACAGAAAATTGATTTCCTGCTTAAAAGTTTTCCTCTTTATTACGTGCTTTCTGGAATACATCTTAGTTCATTCTGATACAGAAGGACTGAGACTAAAAGGTACTTCTGTTTCTAGAGGGCTGAAAGGGCTTGTGCAAGCACCGCCATCACAATTACAAACTCCCTGGTAGCCAGGACCAGGATGCCAGTGGGGCATTCCGCTCCCTGCTCCACTGAGTCAGCTCCAAGATGAGGCACTTCTCTCATCTTCCTCTTTTCCTCTCTAAGCCAGGAATAGTTCCAGAAGCAGAAGACAGTTTCAGTCTAGATCACCTGCCGGTTTATTTACATTGTATTTTTATTTCTTCCGTATGATGCTGATCCCCGTGAGGAGCCCAGGTTGAAATTCCTGTTTGTTTTTTTTTTTTTCTGGTCTTCTGCTGCACATAAAAATTCAGGTCTGTGAGGTTCTTTTGGGAGCCCCGAAAAGCTCTTTCTCCTTTGCCTTTGCAAATGTGGATTTCGATTGTAGGTATGGACAGTAACATTCACCTTACTTCAGTTACAACACAGTAGCCATTGCAATACATAAAACATGCGTCGCTCTCCCATGGTTTACATCATCACACCTGACTGCTGAAGTTTTAGGACTTTTGCAAAGTTTGGGAACATAGAATCATAGAATGTGAGGGGTTGGAAGGGACCTCTGGAGATCACTGAGTCCAACCCCCCTGCCAAGCAGGACCATAGAATCTAGGGCAGGTTACACAGGAACGCATCCAGACGGGTCTGGAAAGTCTCCAGAGAAGGAGACTCCACAACCTCTCTGGGGAGCCCATTCCAGTGCTCTGTCACCCTCACAGTAAAGAAGTTCCTCCTCATGTTGAGGTGGAACTTCCTCTGCTCTAGCTTGCATCCATTGCCCCTTGTCCTATCACAGAGCACAAGTGAAAAGAGGTTGCCCCTTTCCTCATGACACCCAGCCCTCATATATTTAGACACATTAATTAGATCCCCTCTCAGTCTTCTCTTCTCCAGACTAAACAGCCCCAGGTCTCTCAACCTTTCCTCATAAGGCAGGTGTTCCAGTCCACTATGTTCATGTTCCACTCATTTACATTACAAGACCTCCACTCATTTACGTTACAAGACTGAGCCATGTTAGGACTCTACTATGTCGGAACAATGTTTTCCAAAACGGTTGAATTAAAATAGGTCTGACTTCAAAAGATCTACAAATTTATCCTCTAAAAGTTTGTGTTGTTCAAAAAAATGAATGACAAGTGTATATCTAAATAGCTGAAAATCAGCATCTCTGAATAATGTGTCTATATTAGATTATTTGAATAATTTTCTCAAATTAATTGTGTAATGTTCGATTTCTTTACTATCAAAAATGACCACATCTAGATGCAAGTATAACCTTAGCGGACAGAAGATGTTAGACTGAAATATTCATGAAATAATACCCACAGTAAATCATAGAAACAAAGAGATCAATAGTAGAGCAACATTCTTTGTTTGAATAGTTTACTTATCACATTATTTGATGGGCTAGAATGTATCTCTGTGATAAAATGAATTAAAATCATGAAGCTGTCAGAACCACACGAGTGTATTGCCTTTCATCTTTCTCTCCAATCACCCAGGTGGACAAATGGGGCTTGTAGTTACTTGCCTCCTCTTTAGCTCATTTGCTCAAGGCAACAAACCAGAGAAATTACAGGTAGCAGTTTATCAAATGCTTTCAGTCAGTTAACTCCCTCTCTACTTGTCACTAGGCATCATTTTATTAACAGAACCTTGACCTGAGCATGCTAGTAGCTTGAAAATTCAGGAGGTAGGATGCAACTGTCACATAAAAGACGGATGGTGTGCATTTTACATTTTAAATGCACGTTAGCGTGTCTGAGAGCGAATGTGCTAATAAAAAGTGACATTTTATCAACGATATTGTGGAAGCCTTGTGAAAAGAACTCAGAGCAGTGATAGGAATGGACAGGAGGAAAGACTTCATGGTCAACGTACAAGGGCTGTAAGTCTGCGTGCGAATTTCCTATGGTGGAAGTCTGCACCGGCACAGGATTCTATCAAAGTCAACAAGACCGTGTGTAACACAGTTTGCTACACAAGCAAGCTCTGATAAGTAAGAATAATGATGGCTGAAATACATTTTTATTAAATATAAATAATTTAGAAACCTATTTTACATTTTTATATTGCTCTGTTATTGGTATAATAAATCAATTTTGTTTAATAGCTACTGCAATGATACATTTAAAAATGTACCTTCATGTCCACGAGGAAGGAACTTTCCCTTAACATGTGAAACTGTCCATAACGTTCTGTGGCTTTTGCTTCTTTAGTAAGGCAGAAATTGAGGAAATGAGCTCAATTTAAATTAGCATTTAATTTTTTAATCAATTAATCAAAATTTTTATTATGAAAATTAAAAATCTAAGCCTTTTTAAGACGTCTTGATTTAATCTTTACCCTTTTACTGTATTCAATGAGAAGTTGAATAAACAGCGATGTTTAAGTAAATAGATATTCAAGTAAATAGCAATGAAATAAAGGACTGTACACAATGAAAAGGCCTGCTCACTGTCATTTTCATTTCTCTTGATTTAATTTAGTTTAATGCCCCAGCATTTAACTTTGCAGCAGTTAAAAGAGAGGGGGAAGAAAACCTCAAGTAGTTTCATGTTGGATGAGCTTAAAAAAATCTCTTAGGTAAACCATTTTTTTCAGTCTTACTATCTCTGGATTCTGTTTGTTGTTAGTGTGCTATTTCATTGATTTAGATTTTTACAAAATAATGAAGAAAATAAGACCATATAATCTGAAAGATGAGGTAAACATGGCTGTACAATCATTACCACACATTAAAAAAAACAAATCCCAAAGCAACAAACATACTTTTTTTTTTTAATAGCATTTACTGCAAATAGAAGAGCTTTGTTATCTGTATAAACATGATTTTTGAAGTATAAGGAAGCAAGAACTTATTCCAAGTAACTCATGTTACATGACCTTCGAAATGAACATACTTACTTTCCAGGTTATTAATAGTTCACAGGCATATTTTAAACTGTTTCATGTGGCAGCAGCTTCTGACGGCTGCTTCCACGACGACGACGATGTAAATGTTCTTTGTGTTAAACACTGAGGCTTTTCTCTCAAAACTGCTCAGTTCTGCTGCCCTCAGTTCAACATCCACAAACGCAGGCCCTGCTCCTGCATCGTGTTGCGTTCGTGAAGGTGGCATCCGTTTGTCACATCTAACTGCTCTCCTTTCTTTTGCACGGAATTTTTCAAATTTTTTAAGACTGTCAAGACCTGCAATATCCGAGCTCCATTCTCATCCTCTCCATTTCTCCAGCAACTGCTACTTTTACCCTCCCTTTAAGAGCTGCATCTCAGACTGACAGCCTCCTTCTTCTCCTCTGAGGTCCCATGGATCCCACACCACAGCTGAGCCCCATGGAGCCACCGCTCACCCAGCGGCCACAACCTGCCTCCTCCAGGGACCTAAATCTGCCCAGCTTTACTCCAGCACGGGCTCTGCGTGGGATCTGCTGTGACACTGCCTTTATTTTGTCAAGATGGTTGATGGCGATCGTAATGGTGTGTGTGGGCGCCTTAATGCTGGTTCGGTTGGATGGTCCGGCAGTTTGAAGTGAAGCTCTAGCTCTCTGTTGGTACATTTATTCATTTATATCGTGTAGTATTCACTCTCTTATTAATTTACATTTCCTATTATATCTCTAACAGGAATTCTCTAACCAGTCGTTACTTTAGCCATATGTTAAATGTTCATTTTACACCTATTAGTAGAAACCTCTGTTCTGCCCAGGCTATATAACTGTTAAATGCTGGTTTTGGACATTTCCCAGTTTTCCGATCTTCCTCAGTAGAATGTCACCAGTGTGTTCACCAGGCCTTGGATGGGCTGAACACACCCAGAGCATTAGACAAATACCAATTTCCCATCATTTTCACGCTCACTGTTTCAACTGAACATTTTAAAGCCTTCTGAGCCTTGCTTTAGGCTACCATGTATACAGTTTTCTCAGAAAAAGGATCTCCTATTTTACAGCCTGATTTCCTCCCAATACTGAAATGCTGCTTTTTAGAGGAATTTTCCCACCGCCGATCACTTCTCTGGTTTAAGGCCTCCAGAATCATTAAGTGTAAAAAGCGAAGGACAGGTAATGCTCATATTGAAGTCACCGACATAATTTCTTACTGCTTCAGTGGAGTCAAATTGTACCACTAGCAACTGAGGGGGAAAAGAAAAGTAAAATGCAGTAATAATTTCCTTACTGGAACGGAACATTTGTACATTTCTAAGTTGAAGAAGGGTTTATTCCTGTCTTTTATCTGGTCTTCCATTTTGGTGCTGGTGTAAACATCAGGCTTTGTATTTTTTTTCCTTTTATAGACATACATACTTTCTTTACATATTTTCCAAAATTGCCACACTTTGTAGCCGCTTTTACAAATGAAACAGAAGAATGCATGCAGATGCCCTTTATGGGAAGAGAGTTAAGTTTTCTCTGTCTCCCCTTCTGGTCCAATAAACATTGATTTATAAAATGTAGAACAGATCCCCCAGGACACTAGAATATTCAGCAGCTTGGTTAATATGCAGTGATCTAGGATATGGGTTCAAGTATTTGTTCCACATCACGCAAGCAAGCATGATTTAAACTAAGATCTCTTTTTAAAAATGCCTGTTTACCTGTTGGCATCTCTCGTTTTTTATTATCAAGGTGACAAATCTGCACTTGGGCTACCCAAGTGCAACACCTGGAAAAAGTGAAGATACCAAGTAAAGACAGACGATAATAACATACCCTTAGGAGGTGATCTAATACCAATATTTAAATATGCTTTGTAAAGAGGAATCTTAGTCTGATTTTTAACTGGTTAAAAGGTAAACTCCGTAAGGCTAAAGATTTTGCTGTAAGGAATTGTACGGTGACTTAAGATTAATGGTAACAGCAGAGGTGCTAATGTGTTTATCAGAAACAAGAAGTTGAAACGCTGCCATGTTCTGCCTCACCTTTCTTTGTTACAGGGCAAACAAAAGAGCGTATTGCTAAAGAAAAGCCGGCCCTTGATCAAAAGGTCCAACACCTCCGTATGCATCAGATACTCTCTGTATGATTTAGCCGAAATGATGGATTTTTCATGTGAACAGATGCAGCCACCTTTGCACGCTTGACATCTACCAGACATCTACGTCCTGTTGCAAATTAGTCTTTACAGGTAAAGCTGTGTTGGTGCATAAGCACTATGCAGCAGAAGAAAGCCGTGAGGATGTCCTCTGTTGCCCCAAACCCTCCTAACTCCTGCGAAGCTCCAAGTGAAGGCCCCGCGGTGCTCCAGGACACAAGGAAGGGCCTTTACCTCCACCTGGATGCGAGCGAAGCCAAGAGGCTCCGTACGGCTGCACGGAAACTTCCGTGATCATTTAGTCTGTGGAAGTTTGTGTGTTTAGACAAGGAAAAAACTAATCGCCGCCAGGAAAACGGAGAGTGACGGAGATGCGCCTTCCCCGACCTTCGGTCCCGGGGCGGACATTGCCCTCGGCGGCGGCGCTGGGGCGAGCAGAGTCCCCGCTCCCTGCCGCGCCTGTTGAAACCGCCCGTGGCGGCGACTTCGCGCTGTCCCGAAGCGCCGGCTGCGCGTCCAGTCCCGCTGCGGGAGAGGGAGCCCCGCACCGCCCGGGAGCGCCCGGCCC
>VZZY01010114.1:804493-918722 GCA_013400335.1 Eurystomus gularis | reverse complement strand
GGGGGTGCCCGGCGGCGCTTCCCGCCGCCCGGGGCTGAGCTGCCGGGCGGGAGGGGGTTGCTCCGTGCTCCCCCGCCGCTGCTTCTGGGGTCTCCCGCCTGAAGGACCCGAAGTGACCCACACCCGGGTCCTTCCCGCCGCCCGCAGGGCTGGGGGCAGCGGCGCGTCCTTCCCCCTCACACTGGGCCGGTGAGGCGCGGGCCCGCGCTGAGGGGAGAGGCGGGAAACGGCCCCTCTCCTGAGGGCTGCCCGCCCCCGAGTCACCTTGTGCAAGTGTTTCAGGCCGAAAAGTTGGGCACATGCTGCCGGAACGTGCCTCTCCTCCTTTTAATGCGTGTGTTTTCCGGGGAAAACAGGGTTTATTGGTATCGCCGGAGTAGTGCGCTGGAGTTTAGCTTCTAGCGTTGATCAGCCCGGGTGAAATGTTTGGGGTATGGGGGCTTTCACAACGGCCCCCCCTTCCCCCCCCCAGGTATTTATTCCTTTTATTTTTCTTTTTCTAAGCACCCCCAACCCTGTGTTGTCTGTTTATAGAGCCCCAGTGTCAAACCCCAGGGCATGAAAACCGTGGGACAAGCGTTTTATGCAGACCTTGCCATTTTGATATTTTATATTGATCACGGGGAGAGCCATTAAGAGAGTGGAAGTCTCATGTTTACACCAGCTAGGAGGAAACATACGCTGTGTTTACAAATAATCTGGAAATCTAGGAAAAGGAGAGGAGGAAAGGCAAAAACACACCACGGGGTCATATTTCATGTTTTCTCTCTTTTCTTCCTTCACTCCTATGACTGTTTCAAGGCAGGAAAGCAGAAGACCAGTTTGAAGGATAGGATTCATCCTTTTCCCCTGTGGCAGGAAACGTGCTCATTTCTGAGGAAAAATTGTTGATGCACAAATGAACTGGTCTCTCTGTAGGTTAGCTGCTCCTGTCAAACTCTTCTCAAACAAAGCGAGATTTGTTGTGTAGCTTTTTTTTTTTCTTTAAAAACTGTCTTACAAAGCATGTTTCTGTAGTTAGGGTGAGGCAATAAATTTCTTCCAGACATTGTACGTTTCTGTTTTCAGCAGGGAAGGTACAGTTAAATCTTCTCAGGCATTACTTTTGTGTGATGAACTCTTAACTGATTTTCCCTGTTCAAGTCCTTAATGTTCTAATTTGTTACCTTCAAAACATGCTGGTTTTGTGCTGGGGGCACGTGGAGAAAGCTGGAGGCTCTGGTGAGTGTTCCCTTTAACTCCCACTTACTTCTTCCAGCTCTGCTGCTGTCTGTGTGAATTCTTAGCCTGGCATGTGAACTCAAACCCTCCGTAAGGAGGGTCGAGTGGAGGGGCTGAGCTCCAGGCATGCTTTCGTTGTCTTAGTCAGCTGTGAGGATGGTGGTCTCCATCAGTACAGGGATATTACTGAATGCGAACCAGAGCTCAGGACTCCTGGGGAGATTTTTCTATCCAAGGAAGTGTGTTTGTGAGCACTAGCTGGCCAGAACTCCATGTCTCTTTGCTGAGTGAGAACGAACAGCATTTGCCAGTCTTTTGCTCCAGTAACTGCTTTCCAGCACCATGCTGATGATGCTGGCCCTGGGTATTTTGAGTGAGGAAGGCAGAAAAAACTTCTGTGTTTGCTGTTGGCATTGCTCTTCAGCTTGTAGCCCCGTGTGACTGTTGTTACCAAGTACCTTCTGTGCTACAGAGGGAAACTATAGAAGCCCAACTTTTTTCCTTCCTACCCAGATTAGTACTCTTGAAATCAAATCTTCTGTTAGATCTGCCTTTGCCTTTCCCAGGTACTCCTGAACTCCTGAATCCTCTAAAGCTGACTGTGCTCACTGATTCTACTCTTCTCATGAAGCTCTGAGTGAAGGCATTCTCAGCCTTTTATATTCTGAAGAACTTTTTAAAAAGAAAAAGCACTGGTTGTGAAGTATTGAGTTCAAACCCACTGACAATACGCTTGCTTTTCTTAATTACTTTCTTGGTAATTAAGGGTTGGTCCATGTTCTCCCAGGGCGGATGTTGCTTGAGGACAGCTGTAACAGGGTAGGAGCAGGACTGGAGTTGATTTCAGAGTGTTAGACATAAGACTGCTCTGCCTGCAAACTTTCTGAGGCACTTGGTGAAGCTACAGGCAGAAAACTACTTGCAGCTAAGGCAGTTGGAAGCATCTTCCACAAGATTTGTGTATAGCTAAGACTCAATTTAAGTTCTTGCTGCTGACTCGCAAGAGCCAAGTTTTATAAAACCTTCTATAGAGAAGAACTTGTGCTTGGAAGGCACAGAACTAGCTCTGTAACCCCTTCAGCAAAAGGCAGCCAGACTTCCTCTGCTTGTCAGTCCCTCAAACCTGATCCCCACAGACACGTGCTTTCTCAGGTTTGCCTTTCTGTAGTACTTGGAACCTGCATGTGAAATACTTGATGTTTTGTGTACTTGAAGATGCAATAATGGAGTTCAGCGCTAACCTGTTGCGCATAATAGTGATCCTAATCGAATTAGTTTTACTTCTCATTTATCAATATCCAGTTAAGATACTAAGCTTGGGTAATGGGAGAGAGATGTTTTTGTCAACTGAAGAAATAGGTAACACTGTCAAAAATAGCAAAGTAAACTGACTTTGAAAAGGGAGCATGTGCTCAAAACCTGCCTTTGGTCATTAGACTGTGCTGATTGCAGCCTGCCTATTAGGAAACTTTATTTTGAAAACAAACAAACAAAAACCACAAAGTAAAACCCCAACGAAACTAACCCCAAGAAACCCCAGTGAATGTAGTTTCCTTTTTCTTTTTTAAGGTTTGATCTGTCAACTGCTTCCCATGTTCGGCTCACTCAGTGCTCCTTCTGCTTGAGATGAGAATGTTCTTTACATGTCCACCTAGTCCTTTATGCCGAAGGCAAATAATATGGGTCTAACCCCCCCATGCCCCTTAAACTCTGCTTGGAATCATCAAAGAGTATTTATTACTGATTAATGTGTTAAGGAAAACTATTAGTATGGTAGTAGTAGGACAGTGCCACTAGTAAAAGCAGACTCAGAAACTTGATTAGTATATGAGTGTTGTGATATGCTCTAGAGTTGTTTGTTTGGGTTTTTTTTGGAAGGGGAAGAGCTCTGCATCTTATGCTGAGCTAATACTAAGTATGGATGAGATGGGGTGAGAGCAGAGGATGTGGCTGCGAAAATTGAGTACAGGGTCTGTGCTGAAGTGCTGGGGTTGTTTGCAGTGCTGGCTTGTAGGGATGATTTTGATGTTATCTTAGTCCATTTATAGCAAGGACTGAAGAAGAGCGAAGTTGGCAGTAGCCGTCATAATTGTACAATCTTTGAGGCTTTACTTTTCACTAAATGTCTGAAAGAAGACGTGGTGACTTTCTCGGGAGAAAACAACCATCCATATGTGTTCGAATGTGGTAGCCAAGTGTGTCATATTAATGCTCAAATAAAAATCCCTAAAGCTTAACCCGTGCTGCTCACTTTAAGCCCAGGTTCTGTTTTGTAGCACTTTAACTCCAGCAGATATGGTTCATGCTGGTCCTGGCCTGCTTTTCAGACTCGTATTTAACCAGTGGGTGGCAGGGGGCTTTCCTAGCACTTGGGATTATGTTCAACTACAGTTTGTCAGACTTTTACTTAC
This sequence comes from Eurystomus gularis, assembly GCA_013400335.1. Taxonomy (NCBI): domain Eukaryota; kingdom Metazoa; phylum Chordata; class Aves; order Coraciiformes; family Coraciidae; genus Eurystomus; species Eurystomus gularis. The sequence goes on along the minus strand of VZZY01010114.1, from coordinate 915,090 downwards.
TTGTGTTACTTATTTGGGTATCTGAGAGATATCCTAGTATTTTTTTTCAGATACTGATTTTTGACCTAAATTGATTAGATGCCCCTGGATGTGTCTAAAGCAAATGACAGCGGTTTTCTCATGCTGACAGTTAAATTGTTTGCAAAACAAAAAACCCCAACCAAACAGCAATGCCTTTCTTATCATGCCAGCTATCGAGAAAGTGACATAATGTTTACTTTAGCTCTAATTTCTCTTGTAATATAGGAACACTTTGTAAATTTTGTGCCAGGCTCCCTGCCTTTGCTTGCTGGCAATGGGAAACTCATTCCAGTAAAAATATTTCAATTTTGATCTTCCTAACTTTTATTTTAAACTCTTGGTTTAGACATGCAGGACCTGAAGAATAGACTTTGGTATCTGAAACCTCTCTATAAACATTGGTTCTGTACTTCAATAAGCTTTCTGTTTGTTCTCTGATCCTTGAATTAAAGTGGCAGGAAGAAGAGACATGGTAGTGATGTGGGGATGAAATCTGGACAGCCGAGAGTGTGGTGAAGAGTCATTTTTTTGCTGAATTGGGATATCCAGAAATAGGCGCGTGCAGTTGTTTAGATGCACCATGTTTAGCTCCTATTACTTGTAACTCATTGAATTGTTCCTGCTTGGTTCTCTCAAATGGTGTTTAATTACAGCAAGGACACTGAATTGGTCACTACTTGGCTAATGTGCAAGAATATATGAAAGCTTGCAAAACTTGTTTTTATTTCTTTCTCCTAAACAGAACGTTTGCTGAAGATGACCTTGGAAGAAAGACGCAAAGAGTACTTAAGGGATTATGTTGCATTGAAAAATATTCCAACGTGGATGGAAGACTTAAAAAGTAAGGGCGAAAGTGATGGTAAGTAGAACAGGGAAGTCTTTTTAAATACAGACTATTCTGTTTTCTCAGTACAAAGTTGCTTTTAGGAGGGCCAAGAGTTAGAACCCGTGTCATTACTAACAGTGGCAACCTAACGTGGGGATGAGCATGCCAGGGGTTAAAATCCCCAACAAAATTTCTTTAAGCCTCACTGGTGTCTGCTAAGTATCCCCAGACAGAGTCATAGCAGTACTGATACTCTTAGGTGTGTAAAATCGCTGCTGTCTGCGTGAGTCATACGTTCCAGATACTCCAGCAGTCAGCCATGCCTGATGAACTTTGTCTTTGAAACTTAGTGAGCGTAATGATATGGGGAATCTGGGCAAAATAGTGGTGTTCTTGTAGGTGGCTGAAGAGCAGAGGGGAAGTGTGCATGTTGTGGTGTTTTCAGAAAATCCAGAAATGAGAGAAGATTGGATTTGAAGCCTCTCTTACTTATGGTCCTGCCAGCTTTCTTGGGCTGAGGAACATCAGCCTGGTCTGGATTAACTCTCCTTCTGTTAGCATGTGCTGTATTATCACAGTTACAGTCACTGTGAGTGATGAGTTGTCTAAATACTTGTAGTGAGGCTGACCAAAAATGAGAGTCTGATTCACTTAGAGAATTCTATATTCTAGATGTAATTCTATAACCGTGCCTCGTTCTTCATCTGGTTCTCTTTCATCCATACATGGGTGTGGAAGAAGAGGGATGACGTCTCAGCTGATTTCCTCCTGCTTTTCTCTTTCTATGTCCTGTTATCCTACTTGGCTGAAGGTTGTGCTTCGTGGAGGAGGATCTGACTATGAGACCTGCTTCTGCAGAGATAGGACTAGTTTGCTGACCCTTTTGTTATTAAGAGCAAGCACTAGCCCATGTGAACAGTGTGTTGAGTAATCTTGTGGCTGCAGGTGAACATGGTCTTCGTGGTAATACCTCAGGTGAGATGAGGGCTAGAACTAATCAGCTGTTTTTAATAAAAAGGGGAAGCTGTAGCACGCACTTCAGCACTATCTGGAGGTGCCATTGTTGTAAACAACTAATGCTATGATCTACTCCTAAAAGCACCTTTAATGACTATTGAAGTGAAAATGTGTCCGAGGTTGCTGAGCTCTCCAGTGCTGATGAGTAGTTTTATTACATAGACCACTTTCTCTCATCAAGTAGATCTTTTTTTATCTTACAACACCAAGAAGCCTGTCCACCTAGGAGACAAAGGCTATGTAAAATAAAAAAGGTTACCTGGCTTCTCCAAAGTTCACTTGGAGACCTGCGGTACATGGGGATACGCACTGTATCGTGTGGTTTAACTGGGAGACTCCTTATCCGTTCTAGCCTAAACTGTGTTTTGATTCTAACTACTCTCAGATTGTGTGTAATGTGCTGAAATGCACAGATCTGGTATTACTTGGGCTGCTGAAGGTGACAAGGTGTGTGTTTACCTTGTGATTGCTGTTACACTTCACATAAGCAAAATGTCAGCCTCTAATATGCGGGTATTGAATCATGGCAGTAGTGAGTTTCTTTTCTTGTAGCTGCTCTCGCATTCTTTCTGTTAGGACCCAGTACACAGCAAAAAAATGCTGGAAGGCAAAAATTCTGCTGAAACACTTCTCTGCTATTTGAAGCTTTTGTACGTTCAGGAGAAAATACCCATAGTAACTTGTTTTCTTTGATGTATTTGTTGTAAATAAGCCATGTGGAATAGTCAACTTCTAGAAGGTTAGACTGCTGAAATTTTTCCACGCTTTAACTGATCAGGACCATTAAAAGAAATATGTGTATTAGCGTGACTGTTACTGCATCTGTTTCAAAGTTTATTTCCCTTGAATGTTGACCCCCAATAAAGGTATGAAGAGCATGTAAGAACTGTCTTTCTGAGCCGAAACACTGATAAGTTAGACTTTACGGCTTCTTGCTGGTGAGAGCTTGTGCTGTGTACACTGAGACATATGGCTGGCAACTGGTATGTCCTAAACGAGACTCTGGAGAGTGCAGGTGAAGCCCCAGGTATGATGAAATTGATGACTTGACAACACCATCCACGAGTTCTGATATTTTCTTTAAGTGAAAGGCTACTTCTTGCAGTGACAAACCGAAGAGGTCTGAAGCGGAGGGGAGTAAATCCTCTGTATGCTTGACAAGCCAAAACACCAGCTGATGGGGAATGTGGACTAAGTTCTTTACTACTTGCTTCTGACACTGTATATGGTGGAAAAAAAATGACAGATTGATTAGTAAAGTGTGGAGTGGCTGTTCAGGAAGAGTGATGAGGAGAAATCAAGAAAGGAGGCAAGAACAAATAAAGTGAAGCGGGTACAATCAATCAGCCCCTGGAGTAAGAAGCCGTAGGAGAAGGGGAGAGTGTCTGGGCTGGCAATAGTCCCCGTAGGTACTCAACTGGAGATGAAGGGTGTTCGGTACTGCACAATGTTTTATACTGACTCTTAGGAAAAATTACGTGAACAGTACAAAAGCTTTACGGTACCCATTTCTAAATGCGCATGACTCACTGGAGGGTGTTGGGAGATTTCAGTGAGGAAGACATTTTAGTGATATGGAAGTTTAACAGAAGATGGTTGAAAAGTCTGTGGGCAGAGCTACTGAGGCTGAAATGACCTGAATGTTTCATGTTGGGAAGGAACCAACCTGACTGCCATGATATCTCTGCGTGCTCTTCATTGACAAGTTTGGAGAACAGACCTTAGTTTGTGGAGGAAGGTGCTTCATCCCCACCCCTTCTCTTGCCCCCTTTGATGTGTAGTTGTGTTCAGAACCAAGTTCTGAATGAAAACAGTAAAGCTTGGGATAAGTTGATGTTAAGGTAGATTTTTGACAGGGCTGGAAGTCTTTGTAACAGAGGGATGTGTAACAGCATAAAGGCCTCTGAGGAGTGAAGTTGGGGAATTCTGAACAGCAGCTAAGAAAGACTGTGTCTTTTTTATAGCAGCAAAGATGTTTGAAAACATTAGAAGTTGAAAGCAGCTGTGGATAGTTTTTGTTATCTGTTTTGCTCTTCTGTGGCTAGAACAAAAACCTATGACTCTTTCAGGTCTCCTCATACGGACATGAGTAGCCGTAAGAAAATAAGTTGGTGTATGTTTTGGTGTGGCATTTGGCCAATATTTCTGATACTTTTTGATTTTTGGAGGGGGTGCAATGTGGAATGCAGGGACTGAGCCCAGTGCCCGCTGCTCTGAACTGAGGGAAGCAAGCTGAGGCGGGTACGTGCGTTTGCAGAAAGGCTACGTTGTCAACACCCCAGGTTTTGGCACACAACCTTCCAGGCTGCACAAGAGAACCTCACAGATCAAGTATCGTAACACTGTCCCTTTTCCTTCTGCTGTTATTGACAAAGGGGTCCTCTTTAATGTTAGGGAGCATGGTAGGAAGGGAAAAAATACTATTGTTGAAGTAGTTCTGTGAGTGTAAGCTTTCTTCTGATTTAACTGCATTTATTAAGGAAATGAGGAGTTGTCCATTTCGGAAACAAAGAATTAAGCCTGTCATACAGGGCTGGATAGTACATATATACTGTAATCCATCATTCCTCCCACTTCTTATCCTTCAGATACACCCAAGGCAGACACTTCTCATCTCTTCTGTTACCTACTTTGAAGTAGAGTACCGTCCTGACAACATGCGAATAAAGGACTTGTTTTCTGAAGCTCTGGAATTTGTTTACTTCTATTTCAACACTATTTATTGTATACCACTTCATGCAAGGCACTCATCCTGTATTGCAATGGTAGCTTAGGTTTTGTGATGCTCGGTGAATAAAATTCCAGCACAAAGACAAATAACTAGAGTGGTTTTTGAAAGTTAAATACATGTATGAGCTTTATCTTGGGTACACAGTTATTCCCAAAGATGTCTTCGATTTGCAGTGGGGAATGTGAGACATGATTTCAGAAAAAGTTTTCTTGAAAGCTTTTTGAAAAATCAGGATCTTGGGAATTCTGTTGTCACTGAGTTTTGTGTGTCACTGGTAGAAGAATGTGTTGTTACATTAATGGGATAATTCAGAAGATGGAGTAAATGATACAGTTTAACTCAAGGCAGCTGACAGTCCTGCTGACTCTCACAGCCTCCGGGATTTGTTGGTATAGCAGCAGTGCCAAGGAAACAGCAAATCTGGGTGATGGTTTGAAGATCTTTGCTAATGCTAAGAACTAGTTTTGTTTGGATGAAGTTAAGTAACTGCTGAGGTTCTTAATTTTTGTTTAAGATTAAACGACGTGAAATATCTGCAGTCCTTTTAAGCAAAGCTTGAGGTATGTTTAGATGTTTTGGCATCCTCTGGATTTTCTTAATCTGCTATATTGAATAGTTTGAATAATATCATTTTCTAAAAAATTAATCCACTTTAACACTGAGGATTTTATGTATAATAGTAAGGTTTGGATTTAATAAAGGCACCACTGTACTATGAATCTCTAGCTCTCTAAATATTCACAGTGAGCTAACACAAGATTATAGGGACAAAGCGTCTAGATGAGCCACTTGAAATGTTTCATGTGGAAAAGAAAATATGTGGTAATACTGAGCTCTGTTGACCAGCACTTCTTGAGGCATTTAACCAATCACAGGTAATACCAGGCTCTTCAGAGCATCTCCATGTGGCCCTGTTTTGATGTGAATATCAGTCCTGCAGGAAGCAGGAATCAAGGTGATGATCCATCAAATCGCCTTTGGAAGGTAACGCCACTGCTAAGATGCAGTGAAATGCAGCCAGGCATCTTTAAATGAAAAATAACATCTCTCTAAACCACTCATTTTCAGTGAGTTATACAAAAAAAGAAATTTTATGTTCTACTAGAACATTAGGATTGTCAAAAGTTGCTTGGCAATCGATGAGTTCTATCTGCAATAGCTATGTGAAACCTGTATGCTTCAAGGTCATCCCCCCACCAAAAACCCAAGTCCATCAGCTTGCGTTATCTTTTTTTTCTTATAATGACTTTAACAACTGTCTTTAGAACAGATTTCTAGCTGAGTGACAAGGCTGAAAGTAAATTGAGATATCTTAGCTCTGTGTGATGCTTACTATCTGTCAGCCAAGGAAAATGGTGCTTTTGCTACTGAAACACTTCAGTTAAGTTCACAGTACAGCAGTTTTTGTGCTGTGTTCACGTAGAACGCTGCAGTAAGTTGCAGGCCACAGTTCAGCATCTCTTAGCTGTGGCCTTCAATGTGAGTTCCAGCTTTGCTTAAACTTGTGGTGTATTTAGGTTTGTTCTTTTCATATATTGGCATGCCGCTCTTACTCATGCTAAACTTCTTATCACAAGGCCTCTTGAAGACTAGTGCATTTAAGGTTGGAAAGCTCTGTCATTCAGATGTGTGTGGAGCTCACTGCTGATTAATAGCTGGGGGAGCTCTGCTAAAAGACTGACATCTGTGGCTTTGAGTGTTGTGAAGATCATGGTAAAGAAGTATTTTGAATGCTTAGGAAATGACCTGCTTTTTCTGTGGAAGGGGCTTCTAATCTATTTGCTCGCGTCTGTTGTCTGTCCATGTTGTGCACGTGCAGCAAAGGAATTGGAGTGGTAACAACAGCAAACCACGCCTGCAGCTTGTTAGTCTGTTCTAAAGGTGCCCAGGAGTCTGTGTGCCCATAGCACAATGAGGGGTGACTTTAAGGCTGAGGTGGTTTACGTTTGGCTGCAACAGATATCAGAGGCTGCCAGAGCAGTAGGGAGTAACCCGAGCTCTGTATGCTCTGCTTCTCCCAGGCTCTTGGCTGCCCTTTTGGGGATCTGTCCTTGAATAGATGCAGAGCTGCAGAGTGGTATGAATCTGACCATGTGATCTACTGATCTTACACCTTCCTGTCGTCTTAAACACATACCTCAGCTATTCTTTTCCAAAGATAGCCTTGCACAGAGATGGGGAGAAACTTCAGGTGCGAGTTTACTTGAGTGTAAACTGAGAAATAACATTTGAGTGGGGAGGGCTGGCTTGTTTTTAGAGGCAAGTACTCCTGTCTAGTTAGTGATATCCCTGATATAAGTGGATAAAGCAGCGTATTTGGTACAGTGCGGGGGGGAAACTACAGTAGACAAAAACCTAGTATGTATTCAGGTGACTTTGTAATTCCCTGCTGAGCTGCATGCATATAACCTTTATGGGATGGATTAGCTGTCAAAGAAATGACGCTTGTGTTAGTTTTCTTTACAGTGTGTTGGGGGAAAAAGAAAAAAATCTTGCTTTCAGCAAGTGTGAGAGATGATTATTAAAAAGCAAAAAAAAAAAAGCTCTGTTTATCTAGATTGAGAACACCTAATCCAGTGTGGCTAATCCCCTCTTGAAGAAAGTAAATAATTTCTTTGATGTAATTAAGATGATGACTTCTTTTTAAGCTGATCCATGGTTGTTGTCTTTTTAAAAAATAAGTTAACTTCCACACAGTGTTAAGCTTATACAGGTCCTTGAAACAGTTATCATTTTGTGGCCCTTTCGCATGCAGTTGAGAACCCTTTTATCTCCAGTGGCAGCCAGCTCCTCGAGGGGCGAGAGTTAACTGTAGGAAAGGATGCTGCTCTCAACAATGAATTAGTATCCTTATTGAAGCTCCACAAGCTTTAAATGTGTTTCAGAGAGTAATAGTAGGTGGAGAGGCAAAGGGAAGTGAAGCACATCTCTGCCAGAAAGAATTTCTGTTGTTTGAGTGCTGGTGACATGAGTCTTGGCCAGATTAATAACTCCCAAGCTTCTGTCCTATGCAATATGAGAAACAATCTTTTTTTTTTTGTAGCTACTGAACATCACTGTGCATTGAAGTTCTGTACAGAGGTCCCAGAGGAAGTACAAACCAGAGTTAGAGGCCAGATGATGCAGTGTGCTGTCAGCTGGTAGGCTCGCTCAGTGTGGGGAGGGGTGGCGTTAGCAGCAGTGATGCTGTGTGTAAGTCAGAATGTGCTGTTCCTCAGAAACTGCTGAGAAAGTGTAGGGGTTCTCAGCTTCCAGCCTGGAGCTTTCCGGTGGCTGACTTGCCTCGTATTCAAGGCTACTAAGGGAAAGAAGAAGAATAGTAACTTCTTAAGTGAGATAGTTTATGTGGGGGAGAAGTAATAGGTTATACAGCTTGGTTTCCAGTAATTTGTGTTTATGAGTAAGTCTGTCTTTTTGCCTTTGCTTATTCCCCCTCCTCCCTTTTTTTGTGCATAAATGGTGAGCTCCTCTCGAGCATGAGTTACGGCAAGACCAAATCCCCAGATTAATTTCTTGCTTCACAGAGACAGTTCCAGTAAGTCATCTAGTTGTGCTCGGTACGGTAGCTTGGCTAAAGCCCTAATCTGTAATTTATGATGGATTGTGACATATGTCCTCACAGTCTTCTGCAGACAGATGTGAGCCGATGTGCCAGCCTGACTAGGAGTGACGCGTCTATGATTAGGTTGAGGCCAAGATCAAGCTGTTAAACTGCACCCTTGCCATGGCTTACTAGTACAGACTTGATGCCCTCTTGACTGGCTACATGACTAGGATATCTTCAGTTCAAGTGTAGGTGGAAAAAGCTGATGTCCTCCTGCAAAAGACTGGGAGTCTATCTTGATAAAACAGTAAGACTGATATGGCTTGTCTTAATTCACTGTATCTTAGAAGTGATAGATGTTTATGAAGGTGCTGAACTATTGCTTCCAGTAGGAATTGCCACCTAGGGCTAATAATAATTAGTGATCACAAAGGGGTAGGCCTGTCAACTGCTGCACTCTGCATGTGAGAGGCTTGCATCGAGTCTGGAAGCCAACCACCACCTAAGGATACTGGTTTAACTCCCTTGATGAAGTAGGGGAATCACTGGTGCAGTTTAAGCTCCCTGAGCTCTCTGTTTGGATCATATTAACCACTTTCATGCATAGCTCCATTGGCTTCGTGCACGATTAGACACATGATTATATGTGTGTTAAAAACCCAATCATTGGAAAGCAGATAAGCTTGGTTTCCCTTCTTCATTTTACTAGAGCTCAACTTCTCACCACCTAGAAATGTTGCTAACAATTCAACTAATGTCCAAATAAGTTGTAGTACTTGCTATGGGAAGTGATACGTGGTTTTCCCTGCGAGAGGGCATCCAGCTGATGTGCTGTTGGAAAATCCAGTTGACACAGAATTCCTCAGCCCTGTAGGAAGCACTGCATACGGACGTGTTTGTTGCGATGCACAGAAAATGCTCTTCTCTGCTGGAGAGAAGGCTTAACAATCCAGTTTACATTTAAATTTCTATTTTTGCACAGCTTTAAAAACCATTGAAATTGCAATTTTATGTGTGGTTCCGTTTCACTAAGAAGTACTTCTCATTGAAATGAGGGGAGGTGGTAAACATATAATGTTCGTGCACAGAAAAGGTCCTGAGACTTGCAGCTGTTGCACATTGGCTTGGCATGTTTGGAGAAGTGCGTGTCATAAGGGCCTTTACCAAAGTTTTCAGATTATTTTTTTGTGGACAGGATTCTATAGAATGCCCATGTGCAGAATTAAGTATCTTAGCCTTGTGCTGACGCAGACAATATGTTTATTTCTGAAATCAGGGGTAGTTCTTGGCGTGCGCCTTTGCACTAACAGCATCTCTAGGAGCTCATGATCAAACACTGGATTAGAAAAGACTGCTCTATAGTTTACCAAGAGGATCCTGGCCAAAAGATTTGGTTTGCCTATAATGCAGATGTGCAACCGGTTCTACACTGTCTTCATATCTGTCTTGCTTTGGGACATTTACCTGCCTTATCCTGCCCTTTGCTTGTTCACCAAGGCTTCTTTATGCAATTAGAGGCCTTTTTTTACTGTCTCTTTCATACTGATGGTTAGTCTGTAAAGGTGTTGTATTTGTGTAACAAATAAAAACCAAGTAATTTACAACTTGAATTTCAGCCTCTATTGGATTTATTCCTGTATGCTTAATGTCATCTTTTCTGCATGATTAAGGTATTCTTTTTAAAAAAGACGCTGCTCTTGTGCAAACCTACTGTGTGTTGCAGTGCTGCCTTTTGTGGAAATACTTCACCTACATCAACTGAAAGCAAACCACAGACTTTACCTTGCTGTCAGTGAGGGTATGGCTCAGTTATATTTAAAGAAAAAGTAGGATTCCCTTTTTCATTTTTTTCATTTTTTCCCCCCTTTCTGCATTGCTACCAGAGCTCTTAAAGAGAAGGTTTGTAAGTGTATCATAAATAACTAAATCCAGACAGAACAGGCAGTGCACACCAACACGTGCCTATATTGACTTAAGGGCTTTGAGGTTTGATGTGTCTTTTTTTTTCCAGGTAGTCATGCAGAAAAAGATAGCTAAGTGTTTCTCCTAACTGCTAATGAGCTTGTATCTGCTTGTGAGTTTGTATTACTTTCTATTTCTCCAGTCCTTAAAGCAAGCAAGTATGACTCACAACACTAATGGGTCTTGGTAGAATCTTCTTCAAATACTGTAGATTTTCCTCTGGACCTTGTTGTTTGGATTGAAGCTCTATTGTTACTTAGGGTAGCAAATTGCATCGGGTATCTCAGGGAGTAGGGAAGGGGAAATGCTGCAAGGTAGTCTTTTGTGCTTGCATTACGATGTCCCTCTCTGTCCCCTGGTATTAGAAAACTAACGTTCCTGTTCTCACTGGGTAAGCGGTTGTCTCTATATATCATGTAGAGAGGTTCTTGAATGACAATGCCATGAAATATTTGCTGGTAGTTGTGCAGAAGTTTCATAGTTTGCTGGTAGTAACTTTTTATTTCCAAGCTCCACAGTAAATTCTCCAAAAGGCTGCAATGCTCAACTGGAGAAGCTGTTGCTTAGCAATGGTGTGAGGAATTCAGAAAAGCAGAGAATGTGGAGTAAAAATTGTCTGCTTGGTAAGTTAATGAATGAAAGCTAATGAATTTGTGGTTTCCCACTATAAACTTATTTTAATTCTGCTTGATGCTGTATGTGCTGTTCACACTTAGTAAAAATGAGTTTTCACGTCTTGGTAAATAAAATAGATGCTGCTGAAGACAAACACCTGTTTGCTCATAAAAAGCATTTTTTTTGTTGTGGTGGTTTGTGGGGTTTTTTAATTTTTCTAGCCAGTTTCTAAAGCTGAGTGAAGCAATACTGTGCTGCTAGTCATGTTAGTTTTGTATGAAGGCTCATAGTTAACCCAGGAGGTACTGGATTGATTTGAACATGCCAGGAATAGTTGCAGGAATGCTGTGGTACTACCAAGACACAACTCTTGCAGTGAAGGTAATCTGCTTTGTTGTTGAAGGAATCTAGTGAAGCAGCATCATCTGTAGCCTTCTGGCTTTATTGAAAGGTATCAACATTTCTGTGGGGCAATGAACAGTGGTCTAAAGGAGTGTAATATGGTTTTTTTTCCTCTCAGTTTTTAAACTTTCATTGTTAATTACAAGCTCTCTGTAGTAGAGGGAGGTTATAAAGTACTGACGGAGTTGGAGATGTTGCAGTGCAGCTCTTGTCTCCATGTGACCTTGGCTGACCATTCAGTGTACTTCAGTACAACCCATGCTGCCTTTCCAGAAGGATCTGTGTACTAACATTTTTGGTATCCCTCGGGTTGAGGGATGATAATAATAATCATAATCAGGCTTGGGCAAGTACTTAGTAAATGCACTATCCAACGGCATTTTATTCCAATATATTGTCACAAAGTCTTGAATCCCTCTGAAGGCTCACATAAAAACCAAACAAACAAAAAACCAAAACACAACCCTAACCAAACAAGACAGTGACTGAATGCGTTTCTTCAAACACACAAAGCGCAGCTCCTTCTGGGTCACTGCTAAACCAGCAGCTGTTCCTCTGGACCCAAAATCATGAAATCTCAAGCCAGCAGAAGCAAGCGTAGCAACCATAGCAGCTGGATGCTGACTCTCCAAGCAAACACACAAGTACCCTAGGGCCTCAGCCTACTTATGTCGCATCTTTGCTGTTGCTGTGCATGCTGCTGAAGTGAGAAGACTTTGATTTGTGAATTGACAATGGTATGTCCCTGCAGACCAGGTTGCATCACAAGTAAGAATTGAGAATGTGAATTTTTTTCTTCCCCTCCTTGTTTGTTATTACTGCTTTCGCAACCTTCGGTCTTTGGTACTTTTGTGCTCTGTACCAAGTGTTCTCTTGTTTTACATAAAGTTCAGAAAAAGGGCGAGCTTCTCCATTCTTTCTCCTTCCTCTTCCTCCAGACTTAGAGTGCTTTTTGCCTCAATTTTGTTTTAGATGGACATGGAGAGCTGTGTGGGATAGACAGCTCTCCAGGTAGATAGAGGAGAAGATTGCAACATACCACTGTGGGAACTATGCAAGACCTTTGTAACACAAGAATAATTACATCTTGCATGAGTGTTGTGGGGTTTGTTAGGACTGACTGGCTATTTTTTATCAGTTCTTGTGGTACACCACCCTTTCTCTCTTTAGTGTGTAACAAAGTCTTCAATGGCTCCAGTCCACTTACGCAGCTGAGAGGTAGAGGCCCATATTTGCAGTCCTGTTCATTGGCTGATAGTAGCCATATCACTACCTTTAACTTGGCCCAAGCAAGTGAGTTCTGGGCTTTTGGAGTGGCTTTAGAGGGGTGTGTTGTAGTGCTGTTGAACTCAATTACAGCGTGGTTCATTGGATGCGGGCTCCTCAGTTAACCGGTGGACATCCCGTGATGCTCGTGTCCTCAGATGTGGATATGTTACACCTCCTGAAAAACCCCGAGTGAGTGATACCGTGACCTCCTGACCTGGAAGATGGGGCAGAGGGGCAACCTCAGCGAATTTGTCAGTGGTACAAAAGTGGGAAGTGTAGTTGATGCACCAGATGAGCTTCAAAGGTGGTTAAAGGACTGGAGCATCTCCTCTGCAAAGAAAGGCTGAGAAAGCTGGGGTTTAGCCTGAAGAAAAGGCACCCCAGATGGGATCTGATCAATGTTTATAAACATATGAGGGAGGGTGTCAAGAATATGACTCCAGACTCTTCTCAGCAGTACAGAGCGACAGGACAAAAGGCAATGGGTACAAGTTGAAAGAGGAAATTTTTTGAGTGTAAGAAAAGAAAACCACACGCTTACTGTGAGGGTGGCTGAACAGTGGAACATGTTACTTGGAGGTTGTGGAGTCTTTGTCTTTGGAGATAGTCAAAATCCAACTGGGACAGGGTCCTGGGCAACTTCTTCTTTGAGCAGGGAGGTTGGGCTTGGTGATCTCTAGAGGTCCCACCCAGCCTCATCTGTTCTGTGATTCGTGGTGGCTGTATGCCTCAAGCTTCACACTTGGCTATAGTCCTCAGCTGATCCAATTATGCCACTTTGTAATTAGCTGAAACAGAACATATTGGCAGAGTGTGCAGCCAGGGAGAAGGTGTTGATGTTCATCATCAAGTGCCTTTGACTTGCATGTTGTGCTGCATTTTTGGCTAGGTAGAGAGCGATTTGTCTGCACCAGATGTTTCTTTCCTGTGCTCAGGTTCTGATCTCGTTTAAGTCCAAGAAGTGATAGAGCAAATCTGTGCTACAAATCTGAAGTACTAGAGTGCATCTGTGAATCCTTTCCCCCTGGTGATGGAACATATGGAAATAATGCTTATCTTGATTTAGATAAGCAATTGCCTTTCCTGTACAATCATCCACAGTTAGTAGGAGTGGAAGCAGGCACGTAATGTAATAGATCTTACAATCTGTCTTTTCTAATGCTCCGTAAGGCGATGCAGAAACAAATGGAATGGAAAGCTGTGTTACACGCCAGGTTAATAATTGCTAATAGTTTGTCATTTTTAATCTGTACAAGACACTTTTAAAAACAAAGCATTAAAAAAAACAGAAAAAAGCACTGAAGGGGAGAGCACACAGAGTATGTAGCAGAACGGTGGCTGCACACTTCCCTATGCTCAGATGTACTCTTAAATCTCATTCATCTTAAATCTCATTCATCTTCTTTGTTTTTTCAGCAGCCCAAGAAAAGTGGAGCAGTGTCCCAGTCCAGCCTTTGCTGAGGATTCTCCTAGAAGTGGAAGGGCTAGCTCTTGTCCATGGTCGATGCTGGGACTCTTGTCCTTTGCTCAGGTTCTTTTCCCAGCGCTGTTTCCAGATCCTGTTACAAACTGCTGTTGGAGAAGCCTTCCTGATGGGGATACATGTTTCTACTAGTAGCAGTTGTAGCTGGGATGAGATAGCAGCCAGAATTAGTATTTATTTTTAACTTGGAATTAATTTACTTCCTTCAGCTGTGAATTCTAAAGCTGATTGTAAATGATGAAACTTGCCCATTTTCAGCTTTGTTTCTTGCAATTCAGTCTGTTACTCGTTTTTATTAGCAGGAGGAAAAAAACCTTAAGTCGTCTGACTTGTTCAACAAAATTTCATTTTAATAGTGGAAGCCTGTGAGCTTAGCTGCTATAAATCCTCTTCGCTTGTTCTTTCTTTGATTTCTTCTCTTATCTGCTTTTGCTCATGGAGTGCCAGGAGCCTTTGCCATAGGTGTTGTTTTATACTATGTGGCTTTAATAACTATTTTTATTACTTTATATGTGCTCTACACTTTTGTTATCAAACAGTTTGAAAATGAAAATGTGTTTTTTAACAGACGCTTTTCCAGCTGTAGGTTTTTCTTCTCCCTTTGGTTGCAAGCTCTTTGGTGTTGCTGCAGGGATTTCTGTAACTGGATGCCCGAGACCTGTTTCAAAAATGAAGATACTTTAAAGTGTACTAGACTTCAAAATCCCGGATATCTTAGCAGTGGCAGAGTTTCAGAGTTGATTTTTACGATGATGTGCCATCATTTTCCATCACACCAGCCCAGCATATTCATGTCCTTTACGGGGGCTCCCTCTAGTGAGCTGTTCTGAAAGTCTTTTTTGCTCTTCTGCAGAACTTAACGGGTTTCCTTTCCAAGTGCAGTTTTTATTCACTAAATTGAATGTGTTTTCCTGTGCCCATGTAAGCTGCAAAGGTCTTTGTCCTTTGGTGTGAGCTGGAAGAAGTTGTATGTAAAGCTGAGGGATAGGACTGTCTATTTGCTGTATTTAGTGTTAAAACTTCAGCTGATCAACTTCATCATACTTCAGGATGTGGCTCTGTGGTCTCGTAGATTTTGGGAGGATGATTAAAGGCCCAAAGGCTCTGACCTAGGAGAGAAAGCTAAAAGAAGTTGGGCTGTATAGACAGAGGGATAGAAGGTGACGGGGTGGACCTGGAGGGAAAATATGGTGAGGGGACATAAGTTTTCAGCTCTTTATGGCAAAGATGTTTCAACTCCAGTATCTTCCTGAGGCTGGGGAGGAGGAGGACCTGAAGTGTTAGTGGTGTCATCACTGGTGTGTGTCTTTAAAAACAGCCTAAACAAAAGAGGTCTTGGGAAGGATGTAACAGGATCAACTGTGTCCTTCTGGTGTGTGGGTGCAGAGATGACTTAGTGACCGTTGTGTTCACTTCCTAATAAGAGCTATAATAAGCCTGTTAGCAATACTAAAGTTTTAAAAAAACCCAACCTATTGTTTTTTTTCTTTATTTCTGTATGGAGTATTCTTCAGTATATTGCTACTTTTCCATAGCAGATGTTGTTTCTTGATACAGTTTTTTTTCCTCTCCTGTCAAAATGACTTCAAAGAAGGGATGGATAAGACCTGAGTTAGGGCTAGGCAGGCAGGGGAAAAAAGTTTGAGAATTATTTAGCATAGAAAAGTGGTGGAGAGGTTGAGTAGGCACTTGGGAAAAAATTCAAAACTCAAGTCTTATGAATTGCTTTCATGTTGAGTGTTTCCTTAGGGTTCTGTTAGGTCCTCACCTGCTTGTGAATATGCAGATTTCTGGTTTGCATGTGGGATTGCTTTACACCTCAGTGTCTCCCTTGGCAAATTTAATTTCGTTTCTTTTGAATGAATAGACTTGGACTGACTGTAGTTGTGCCTACAGTCATTTTACGATAGTTTCTGTTGTGCTGTGAGTGGGATTTAGACGTTTCAAGAGTTTGTGAATATTCCATTTACTCCTCCTTAATAGTTTTTTCTTTGTGCCAATTAATTCTTTGAATTTATCTGAACCTGAAAGCTATAAATGGTTGTGAAATCTACTGGTAGGAGAGATCATAGCTTTGCTGATGCTTTTAGCTCAAGGTCTCGAATTAATTAGGGCCCTTTGTTTGAGAGGCAGGTCTGACATTAACTGGTCCTGGGAAGTCATCAGGGTTGAAGGCTCTGGGAATGCACTGTCTCAGAATCAGATTTATATGAGCATACCTTGTAAAATTCACATTAAACGAAACAAACTCAGGGTTTATTTGTGTATGACATGCACATGTAATTGTAATGAAATATGTGAAATGTTAATGTGCTTAAACGACAGTTTGAGTCCATTTGTAATCCTCACTGTTGACAGAACACACATAGCTGTTTGCACAATATTGAGGTTAAGGAAGAAAAATGAATAAGAATTCACCGTGTGGGAGTTGGGAGGGAATCAAAATGGCCAAACTAATGCTGATTATCACTGCTTTGGGCGAGCTCACCATGGGTTTATCTTTTTTCCCCTCTTTCTCAATTGTCTTCTTTTTCAGTGGAGATGGACATGGGGTAGAAGATGTAGGCAAAGCCTTACTCTGGAGGGAAGGGAAGCCCCAGAAACAGTCTCCCCAGGGGTACACAAGGATAAACCCCTAAATAAAGCAGAAGCCATTGCTCTTTAATGCTGCTACAATCCTATTTCAACAGCTATTTTATCATTTTGTTAAGCATGGCTTGATTAACACTTGTGATCTGAGGGCATCTGTGCTTCTTGCACAGATGCTCGCTACATGTTCAGTTTTGCTTATAAGCCCGGAGAGCTTTGGTGATGAAGGAGGTGGAACCAGCTCCTCCAGCAGAGAGGGGAGCATTCCTTCCTAGGCAGTCTTTGCTGCTCAGCTGGGTGATATCATCTAGTGCCTTTTAAATTTTACTGTAGCTATGCTGGGATTCCTGTAGAGGTACTTGAGAAAATAGTCTCTCTTCTCCTGCTTGCTGCTTTGCCCTGAAATCTCGTATTCACAGCCCATAGACCAAACAAAATCTTTTCATGTCTTGGAGTCTGATGCCCTCATCTAAAACTGAGATGGACTTTGTCATAGGCTTGATATAGCTGCAGTTTAGTTGTTCTGTGGTATTTGTTTTTTCTCTTAGTTTAGGAACGGAATACACCTGAATTTTCCTGGCTTTCCAACTGTTCTGCCTTTAAAAGTGTACTCTGGACGACATCTGTGGAGACAGACTCAAAAGTCTGATTTGCTTGGCGAGCAGGCTTTCTTATCTTTAAACTTTGGCCTTTGGGGCTAGATACTCAACTCCTGTTTTGTATCTTGTATTGAAGGAGAGATTACATAGCAACCACTTCAGAGAATTTATTTCTTGAGGATGTTTGCAAAGGTGTCTCATTAATGAGAGCAAGAAATATTATCGTTACACTGCAAGTGCCAGGAAAATCTGTCACTGCCAGGGTTTTTATTAATGCTGTGCTACATACACATGGTGTGTGTCCTTTGCAAAATAAGGAATGCCCTGGAATTACTGGTTTGTCCTTGCGGAGTTATGGTACCATGAATTACAGGATAATACCTGTTTCTTGGGCATATTTGAGGACTTGCTGTACTTACTTGCTGATCTGAGATTTATCATTATCTTGGGAAGAGACTTTGAAGTAAATGAGTGCAGGGTTTTTTAATCTGAGAAACAGACAAAAATGTGTGTGGTAGAGATGGGAGACAAAGGTGAGAAGCTGGTCATTTGTAATGGCCAGGAATGACTTCACTGTCCCTGTCAAGATGACTAAATTGACTACAAGGGCAGAAAATATCCCAAATCAGATACCAGTTTTGACTTTGTTAGGAAATGTTGTCTGCCAGCCACAGAGGTCTAACAGATGGCCCAAGAAAAATGAGTTGTCTCTCCTACAACTTGTTGTATGATATTAGGATTACTTTTGTAGTCAGCAGCATATTAGTAGACTTGCTGAGTGTCTTTTGTGAAGAAGGCTTGGCTCTCCATGGCTTCCATCAGTGTTGAGCATCCTTCTGTAACAACCAGAATGAAAAGTGCGTGCTCAAATCCTCCCTTAAATTGGACTTTTATTGAAAGAAATGAGGGTAATGTATTAAAGATGTAAATGTGCTTTTAGAGCTGAACTTTACCTAAGACAGTGGTCATCAGGGCTCTTCCAAGAACTTTGGGGCAGGTTAAGTGGCTTGCTGAAGAGGATGTGGTAGATCATATACAAGCATTGGGATTTTTTTTTCTCATGAGGCAGTGAATTTATTAATGGTTTTCCGTGGAGAAGGAGTTTCAGGAGACCACACCCAAATATACTCAGTACTTGCAAAGAGTGAGAGCTAGAGGCAACCTTATGAAGGCTGTGGAGGATGGGAAATTGGGAGGCAGTGCCGGTGTGTGCAACAGGGTGTTGTGGGGCGCCCTACAGAAAGAGTTAGATGGCCTTGCTGGTGAATTGACCGCGGGACATCTCTGCTTTCCCTCTGACTCAGAAATCAGTGGTAATGAGAATTAGCTTTTATTGTATGATATTTATAGTCTTCATGGCCCTTCCTGGTGGATTTTTCTGTTGTTTGTTTTTGTATCATTGGCACAAATACTGTAGGATCCAAATTATACTTTCTATTTGAATTTAAATGGTTTTAGTTTGTAGAATTCCTTGTGTTTTGATTTGATGTTAACTAGCGTTCCAGTCACTCAAGCAGAAGGATGATGGTGTGCCTCTTTAATTTGGCAGAGCTCCAGTATGATGCTCGCTGGGGAGGGATGGGGAAAACGACTGTCCCACTTGTTGGCAGAATGCAGTTAACGTGAAAGCAGATAATAAATCAGACTCAGTAAATTGGTCACAGAGGCTGATTTTTATTTTAATACAACTCAACAGCTAACTGCAGTGGTTATTCTCTGTGGAAAAACGGATGCGCGGTTTAACTTTTAGGCTAGAGTGATACACACCTCTTATTATGATAATAAAAACTCAATATCTTTCCACAGAAACACTCTTTGCTTGGCTTAAGACACTGAGGGTGATCTGGTGGCAATGGAATAGTCTGTTTAGGAGCCAAATGCAAGAAATAAACTCCTGAATAGGTGCAGTTGTGTTCAAGACTACTACTTTTATGCTAACCTGTGTCACAGTGGTAAAGCATCTTTTGCTGGAGGGGGCATGGGTTTTGCACTGGGCATGTGATAGCAGGTCTAAAGTAGAATCGAGTGAGACTAGGGATTTTGGAGCGGTTTAGATAAACGAGGGTTTCTGATAACAATCATTTGTGCTGAAGTTAGGAAAGCAACATCTAAAATAAATGCAACTTTCTCGTTTCTACTTACGTTGCTTGTAATGCTGACAAATTTGAGCAAGTATACTCCACTTGGTGGGAGTTGAAAATGAAGGTGGATATAAAAACTGAAGAGCAGCATTTGTTTGGACTGCTTCTACTTTTTCACTAAATCTTCCCTTGAGGTTTTTTTTACTTACAAACTTCACTAGTTCTGAAGATTGGGAACTGTTTCCCACTTAAATTGTCACAGCAATTTGGTTGTATTTCTGGCCAATATATGACCTTGAGACGCTTGGCTTGTGTCAGAATTAATTGAAAATTTAAGCAATCTGTCCTTCTCCCCTTTCATTCTTTGCTAATGATGTGGATGTCTAACAATGCAAGACCAGGTTAAGCTTTTGGCCAGTATGTTTGTAGAAATGTTTGAGGTAACTGAGCTGTTTTATAGATTATGATGCAAATGAGGTGAATTTGTGCTGCAAAAATGAAGACTGTATCAGAATAAGGGACCTATTTTAACATCGTTTACTAATAGCTTTTGAAAGCTAAGGTATGTTGAGTTTTCACCCCCCTTCCTAATTGAGCAATTTAGGGTGGCAAAGCTCTAAGTTTTAAACTTCCTGGTGTTTTCTTTCAGGTTTTTCTTCTCCCTGTTACTTGCTGCCAGGGCTAGTTCTGAATTTTGGGGCCATTGGCAAAGAGTGTGCTTGTGTGGTGTTGTACGCGTGGGGAATAGCTCTGGGTTGGATAAATTACTGCTTCAGTGGGAGGATTATCTTAACTATTTCTTCATTTTCTGTAATTTGCGCTCTTATGGTTACCAAAGAGAATTATTCAATGGATCCAGCTCCAGAAAGTGTGCATATTTATACAGGCTTTTTAATGAAATGCTGTGTGAGCAAGGAATCAGTGCTTCATAGTAGCTTGTATTTGAGAAAAAAAAAGGCAAGTAGTGTGATTTGAGGGAAATGCTGGTATCTTTGTGGGTTACTGGTGCCCTCTCGAGGCAAAACCGAAAGATGCTGCAGTCTGACAGCAATAGCAACTGGAACTTGCTCTGAGCCTGATATTGGACCCACGTTTGTAATCTGCTTTTACTGCTGTCTTGGTTTGTAGGTGAAAATGCGAAAGAAGATCTGCAAGGGAAGAAAAGTCTGAGCGAGAAGGTTTCTCTCTACAGAGGTGACATTACGCTGCTTGAGGTTGATGCCATCGTTAATGCTGGTAGGTGATGAAGTGTTTTACATTACGTCTTGAAAATCTGTTGTAGTGCCATGTTACGAGTTTGAACTTTGAAAAAGTTGCATAGAAATGGTGTGTCCTGTGAAAATCTGCTGGAAACGATGTTTGTTTTTTTTCCCCCCCAGTTTCTCTAGATTACATCTAATACTGTGTGCCTTTACTGTGACAAGGATTATTGTGAAACTTTATTTGTTCTTGGTGGCCATACTTCTAATGATTTTACATCCATCATTTGAGTTACCTTGAGTAGCTGAGACTTCATACTTGATGTTGTAGAAGGCTGAATTGTGTTACTAAACTACTCCAGTACGTTCTGGTCTATTTTTTATAAGTCAAGCCATTTGTAGGCTAGGTCATGTGAAAACCTTAGCAATAAGGTGATAGGAAAACTGAACTTGAGTTTAATGTGTTTGAATACTTGCTTTCTTGGAGGGAGACTGTATTTTGCAAATTTTTGGTCATGCCCTGCAGAGTTCTAAGTGTTTTAGTACCTCTCGCTTAGTGACCGCACGTTGACATATGCAACTGAGGTGAGGAATGGTGCATAGCACTTCGTGTGATGGAAGTGGGTGCAGAATGCCTATGCAATTAATTTCTTTGTGCATTAGGTTATAAAAAGCTCATCTAGCTGGTTGGGAAAGACTATGGGAAGATTTCCTCCTACACATAACCCCCCCAGCTAAATCTTTCTGCACTCCCCACCCCAAAAAGAGTGTGATTTGTGTGTCCTGAGGCTGGAAATTTTTTTGCCCTCTCTGGTATTTGTCTGGCATTGTCCTTAATTGCTGAGTATTGATTCACTTTTGAGAACTAATTTTTGCTGGTATTGATTTATTGCAAGGAAATACACTGCAGTATCTTCTCCATGATAGAATGAAGTGCAGAGATTCCCAAGGTTGTGTTGGCCAAAACTGATGTTTGCTTACCACAGGAAAAAGCTGTGTGGAGATGCTGGCTGATGTCTGTAAATAGTACAGAACTGTTTGCTTGTGTGGTGTAGAAGTTGGTAAACAGACTCTCTTGGACTGTTTGATGTTGTTTCTCTCTGCATGACTCTCCACAGTCCAGAAGAGATATGCTAGTGGGTTTTTGTGAAGTACACAGAATCATTCGTTATCTCAAAATGCGTTTTTGCACTCCGGTGAGTAGTGAGGATGATACTTCCATGCAGAAGTTTTTTATTAATCTTCTAGTTTACTGGAGCACAAAAGCCTTTCTAAATTACAAACAATACAGTAGCATCCATGTAACGCAATCCTTTCCTTACTGTGTCGCCGTAGCCTCTGAAGCTTTAATCTTTTAATTTTTTTTTCTCCTTATTCTTTCAAGATGACATTTCCAGTAGTGCTCTCATGGCTTCCTTACTTTATTACTCTACAGTAAGTCAATATTAACATACTTCTCTCAATTTATGTTTAGATTCTCTTTGTTCATAGGCTTCCCTTGCATTACAGGTTGGAAGTAGTTGCAGATCAGCTTTGGAATAGGAATATTTCGCTTTTCGTGATTTGAAGGGGTTTTCTTCTTTCCTTGGAAGGTCCAAAACCTGTATCCCAGACCTTATATATCGTCCCATACTGATGATATTGCCTGTAAACTTGGTGCCATCCTGGTAAGGAATGCATCTACCGGAGTAGATATAAGAAAATAAGAGTCCAATTAATATCAACATGTATTAATATGTAATTTTGAGGAAACTATTAAAGACCACTCAAAACAACATAATAAAAACTGAGACCAAAAGACCTAAAGACTCTGAATATCTGGAAAGCTTTCAGCAAAAAGAAAGAAGTTGTTTCTATTGTTGTCTTCTGAAGTTAAAGAGGAGTTGGATTTGGTCTTATTGGGACATTCAGATTAGATGCTGGCAAAACTGCTTCTTGGAAGGGACAGTGACACTTTGCTGTCTCAGGCTGATAGACAGCAGCAGTCCTAGGTCAGGGCGCTGGTGTGGGGGCACTTTTGAGATGCTTCTAGCCCTCTCCTTTAATGTTTTATAGTTCCTAAAGTGCATAATGTATGAACTATTGCGAGTTGCTAATATTAACCTATAGTTACCTTGAAAAATCAAATATTCTCTATGTCAATGCTGTCATTAAACTTTAAATGTAAGCCTTTGATTTGCTCACGGTTTCAGGGTTACTTTTTTTTGCGTGTGTGAAGTTAAACCTTTTAAACTTATTGTGGAGGATAGGTGGAAAGCTAAAGGAGGAGAAAGATGTTTTGGTTCTGGATTCATATTTGTGTGGGAGGGGAAATGCAGTTGCTTCACTGAGGTTTGTCCTTTTTGAATCAAAGTTTTAGTGAAATTGTAGCATTTCTTGGGTGGTATCTAAAAAGATATCTCTACGCTTGATGGTGCTTTTGCAAAGAATTCCATTGAGTTTTTTCTGGAATTAAAATTATCTAAGCGTCAAAAGCCAAAAGTAGTCACAGTATTAGGTTCTGTGTGCAAGTTGAATTAAATGCAGCCAGTTGAATATGGAATAGGAGATAGACTTAGAGGTAAATCTATGCAAGTTCTTTTTTGTACTTAAAGCCTTCTAGCTACCCCAAATGACTGACACTCTCCCTAACCCAGGGCTTGCAACTGGCAGGAGGAGGGAAGGAAGGGGTCATTGTGAGACATTCTCTCTGAATTTAGGAATTCCATTAACTACCTCATAAAGTCGTTTAACATACTGTATCTAAATCAAAGCCCCAGGAAGATACTTAGTTTGAATGTTTTCATTTACATTGACCTACACAAGCAACAAAATATGCCTTAAGTAAAAGGAATATTAGTATGGCAAATTCTGGGGCTGCAGAAGTGTTCCAGGTGGTTCAGATTGTCTCCAGACTGGGATACAAACATGGGCAAAACACAAAAAAAATTCTAATACCTGCCTGTGAGGGGTAAATGAGACATAAATGGATTCCATTGATGAGAGAATATGTGGTAACTTCCTTGTAGCTCTGACTTTATACTGTGCTGTCTTCCTTCAGGCATCCAGGTAACAGCGTGACTTCAGAGCATGGCCAGGCTTATTGCTGAGCTATACTGCACATGCGCTTCTGTTAAATTTACCTTATACTCAGAATTGTTTCCCCTTTGAATTTCTTGTATGTGAATGAGACAGTGAAATTGTGAACTGAATTTTGTTAGGCTAACAAAGGTGATCTTATGTAGCTAAATACCAAGATAACACTGAGCACTGCTACTAAAGGATATACTTTTTTTCCTAGATTTTAACGGACAAACTGAATGTAACTTAGTTTCCACAAATGTTTTACATATGTCTTAAGCCAAAAGAGAACAACTATGGAAAGAGTGGAAGTAAAAGCTTCTGTCTTTGCCTGTTGTCAAAACAACCGTATGAAAACAGCCACTTTGAAATAATTTGTGATCGGAGCGAGGAACTGTTTTCTGTCTTCTGAAGAGAGTTAACCTGAGATGCAGCGTGACAGAGAAGGTGGCTGAAGAAGGGAGCTGATGTGCTGTTTTGTCAAAATTGACGTCAGTTACCTGCCCCTGTAAATGTGTTATTCTTCCAGACTGGTTCCAGTAGCTTCCTTGCTACTGACTGCGTTGCAGACAGGTCTTGTTTTAACTTGATGCTTTGCCTAAGGTATCCTGTTATCTTAATTTTCTTCCCCCAATTTTTAAGGATTCAGGTAAGATTTGTATAAAAATCTTATTTTTTACTCCTATATCCTTTTCTGCTCTTTAGGTATCACACTCTGAGAATGTGAACAGGCTCTCCTTGAGGCATGTACTTACTGCATAAATCCATGGTAACTGGCCTTTTTAACAAATTAAATATTCCTGGATGTCACTTCATCCTGATGCCAGAAGTGCTTCAAGCACCTTGAAGCCTGATAATGACAATTAGCTGACTTCCAAATAACTCCTGGGAATTGAGCTCGGGTTGGGGGAGGGTGTTTAGGGCAGGAGGGTCGTTTGCTCCCTCTGCCCTCTTTTCTTGATGCTCTTACCACATGTTTTATTCACACTGCAGGCATTTCCTCATTGAAGGCATTTCTGTGGACCAGAGGGGCTGTGTGAGAAAAGTAGTTTAATACTGGAATATGAAAGCCACAATATGTGTAATGCCACCCCTGCTGCCTCACCAGCTCCCCCTACCTTGATGTCTTTGGGCTGCTTTCTCCAAGCTAGGATGTGGAGTTAGGGAGCAAGTCTTTCTGCTGGTTGTTAATTTATCAGCAGCCCAAAATAAGTGGGGTATGTCCTGAGCTGTGACCAAGCAAATGATTTTCCTCTGAGTCTGCTTGCCTGCTGCCTCTGCTTATTTAAAGTCTGGATGTGATGATGTGATGGTCTCATAGCTTAGGTGGTAGTAGTAATACTGGTGTAGTAATACTGGTCCAGACTCAAGTTTTTGGAGAAAACCGAAAAGGATTAGTCCATCAGTTACAGAATTTTATTCTGCTTGCTTCTAGACTTCAAGTACGTTGTTTTTATAGAGCAGCCAATGCCAAATGCAGAAGTAAGCAGTAAAAGAATCAGGAAGGTTTGAAAAATAAATCATGTAATACTTATAGTATGCACTGCTTAGCTGATACTGTATTTCCTCTGCATTTTCAGTAAATACAGGGAAAAATACATTGCTATTTATAGTCTATGCAGTAACTTCTGAATCTGAAGTAGGTAAAGGAGTTGCATTTTTCAGACCAGTTATTACTGGTAATAAGTTTGTGTTGCTTCTACGTTAGCAATTAGATGGCTCCTACAGTCAAAGCAACTAGATGCTGCCCTTTAAACTGCACTTGGGTGCTGGAATCATCTCTAATCCTCTGAGATTTGGGAACAGACTATCCCTTTTTAAAGGGAGGTTTTTTTCAAATGGGAAAAACAAATGGAAAGTAAAAAAAAATCTTAGTCTAATAAATAGTGAAAAGAGTTAGTGAAGGAACTAAGCAAAGCGCTTCTTAATGTCCTTTTGTTACTAACCTCTGCTGCTGGAATTTACTTACTGAATCTCATGCTGCTCAAGAAGAGGTTTCCTCTATGGGAGA
This sequence comes from Eurystomus gularis, assembly GCA_013400335.1. Classification (NCBI taxonomy): domain Eukaryota; kingdom Metazoa; phylum Chordata; class Aves; order Coraciiformes; family Coraciidae; genus Eurystomus; species Eurystomus gularis. Next base: position 889,681 of record VZZY01010114.1, on the reverse strand, counting down.
CCATCTGCATATCTGCAGTGAGTCACTTCAGCTGGGGATGCTGGTTTGGCAGACAGGACGTGCAGGTTTCTTGGCTTCCTTAGCACGTTGTGCAGGGCCAGCTGAGCAGAGGTATGCAGAAGGGAGGAACTCTTGGTTGCTTTAAGAGGCAAGGGAGTAAATTGGATCCGAGTTGTTTTAACAAATTTGTAAAGGTTTGAAACACTTGTCCTGCTGTACCTCCCTGCCCTGGTACTAGAAATGTAGGCAATTGGAAAGTGTTTGCTTCTGAATACGCTGTGTTTGCTTTGCTTGTTGCAGGACTGGTTTTGACTGGAGCCTCTACGTGACTCAATTTAGAGGATGAAGTAGCCATTTTTGTATTAAATCTCATCTTTTCCCTAATGAAATATGCCTTTCCTCGCTCAGGCTTCTGACTTCACAACTGTGTTTAAGTATTTTGGTGCAACAGCAATATCTTTCTCCAGTTTTCTTAACTGAAGAGATAGCAACAGGTTGTTTTTTTTTCTTCTGGACTCTTCTTCTCCTGGCCTTGACCTTGAAGTAGAATCTGATGGTTTAATTTCATGAGGCATCCCATTTTTCTCAAGTCCAAAATTACACATCAAGGTAGAAGTACTATGTATTGAAACTGGGATCTGAATATATTATCAGTGAATTATGCTTAAACGAGTGTGTAGGTATAGATAGTGGCTGAACTATGCCTTTCCACATAAACAGCTTGTTAATGCGCAATCAGTCACTGCAGTTGCCTTGAACTTGGTGCTTAATGAACAGGTGGGGAAAAAGGATGGATTCTAATCTGGAACAGATCTGACACCAGGCAATTTCACTGATTGCTAATCCATTTCATTTGGCAACTTAATTTATCACACAAAATTTTCATCTTGTAGCTTCTGAAGTAGAAATTACTTCAGAAGTGGCCTGTCAGAATGTTATGAAGGTATTTTAGTCAGCTGCTGGGCTTGAGCTAGGATCGTGTACATACTTACTCTCCCCCTTCTTATTTTTACGGTGGCCAGTAATTCTCAGTCTGGAGTTCATTTGAAATTATCCTTCCTCTCTTCATTCTCTATAAAAAATATTCCCTTAACTCAAATGTTCCTGCTATTGAAAGCAGAATCAATGAAACGTAAAATCTGCCCTTAAGTTGCCTATAGGATTTTTGCATGGAATGTTTGTATTTATTAACATGGATATTTGTTGATTTTTTTTTTTTTAAATTATTTCTAACTGAGCTGAACACAAATAGCTGCTTATGCTGGGAGCTTCTTAGTGAGTTTGTCTAGTAGTGTGTATTGTAAGCATGTTTTAGATGTTTTATCTCCAGTGTGCCCGTAGGGAAACAGGAAACTTGTATGGAAATCTCTTGCGTGGAGTCATGTGGCATCTGCCTATGGAACTTACACTTGTAATTTCCTCTAGGAGTAGAACCAATAATGCTAATAAATTGTTGTTAATTTGGTTTTCATCTTCTGTGTGATCAGACTGTGGTGTTAATCAAAGGTTTCTCAAGTTAATTTACAGTTGGTGCAATTATACTTGTGTGTAAAGCCCCAGACTAATTTATACATAGTCCCCACTTATTCATCAGAAAAGTCAATGTTAATAGTTGGGGGAATTGGTCATTCTCAATTGTGATGTCTGTGAGTGAGTTTATTACTGCTTTCTGTGGAAAATACTTCAAGCGTGGCTGGTGAGTAGTAGGCATGGTTCAACTTAAGCTCTGCTTTTGGTCTGATCTGATTTCATGTAGTTCTTCCCTTCAGTCTAATACTCATTTGGATAGAAACTAAAAATCCGTGTGAAGTGACAGCTATCCAGAGAATGAAACCAAAGAAAGGTACCGCTGGAGGTACAGTTCGATTTAGGGGGTTTGTTTTAGCCTCTATCTTGGTCCAACATCATTTGCTCTAAGGATGTGGCAAAAGCTTAGGACTGAGGAGACTAACTCAGAATTGTACCACAGCAAGGACGGTCACAATATACTTTGAAAATATCTCAGGTATAAATAGTGTAACTCAAAACTGAAGAACAAGAAAAGAAAGGATTGGCAGTGCTGCAGACACATGGCAGGAATGAACTGTTTTTTTTCTTGGTCTGGGGTGCTTTGGGAGGTAGAAATGAAGGTGGCGACATGTTTTCAGTATGACAATATATCCCACCAGTGTCCTTACAACTGTGGTGTTGAACTAGCACAGAGATGGCTTCTGCATGGGTCTGTCCATCAGCTGTGGACCTGGGCGTTGTGCTGCTGAATCGCATGTTGTGCCTGCGAGCTGGAAGTCTCAGGTGATGGAATGAAGACCTAAACCTTGGATGCCTACAAGAAAAACTTTGCTGATCAGTTGCCATATGGCCAGATACTGCAAACAGATAAGCACTTCATGTTAACAAGCAGTAGGATGTGAGCGTTCAGTGAGTTACTGAGAAGCCGTAAAAAACCAGTACAGAAGATAATATACTTTCCATTGGAACAGTGCACTCAAAAGGCTCCTTAAACTAACAGATTGTGCACTGAGGCACCAGACGCGCAGCAGGTTGAGCTTCAGAGCGGTGCTATTTGACTTTCTCTGTTATTCCATGCTGTCTTAGAAGACAGTAGAACAAGATTAGAATGTTTAAGTACCTAATATCTAAGTATTTAGAACAGGTTGCTCAGAGAAGTTGTAGTTGCCCAATCATTGGAAGTGTTCAAGGTCAGGTTGGATGGGACTTTGCNAGAGAGAGAAAAGCTACAAGCTGCTGACGTCACTGGAAACAGTCCAGGTCTGCCGGTCGGACATCGTCGCCGTTCCACGGAGACCATCACCAAACGCCGAAAGGGCACATGCACGCACACACACGCACCATCCACACATACAGGTCGTATCTTGACATAATTAAGTCCTTATTTGCCCTTATCTCTCGGTGGGTGAGAGAGGGAGTGAATGGGTGGGCGTGGTGTTCTTTAATATTGTAATATTTCCATAGAGTAAATAAGGTTTTATTTGAATATATTTAGTAATAAACTTGTTAGATACTCTTTCGGTCTCCGTGTCTGCTTGCGAGCTTGGTGGAGAGATGTCCCAATTTACCCTCAACCCTTCTCCCTTTGGGAGGTGGTCGGACCTCTGCGCGCCCGACCGCGACATGATCTTTGACAGTCTCTTCCACTCCAAATAATTTTGTAATTCTCTGAAATACCCAGGCACGGAGTTAGCCAGCTATCTCCTCTGACTGGATTCAGCACAGTCTGTTAGTCTTCTGAGAATCTAACAGAAAATGAGCAAGGTGGACATTTTAGTAGCATAATCTAACCTGATGGTGTATGGATTTATTTAGCTATGTAGTCTTCATCAGTATTGATGCTTTCAGGCCACTGTCTGTTTTATCTAAACCAATACACAATTTCTTTGGGCATCCATTATTGAACCAATTTATTGCCTCTGATTATTTCTAGGCTCCCTGAGGCAATAATTGTCTGTATAAATGTTGTTTCTGATATTTTTGTTCATCAAAGAAACCATATGCAAACTGCTTAGGAGCTTGATGAATGCAAATAAAACATTTCAAGTAACTTTGACACTTTCTGGAGTAGAGGAAGAATGGGTGGGAGTACTGCATCACTTGTGACTTGTCAGGTTTAGAAGTATCTCATTGTCTTGTAGGGTTTGTGCTTTCACTTGATGGCTTCTCAGGTTTGTGCTTGGCCGCTCAGACTTAGCACGTTTTACGTCCCCCAAGCCAGGCATTGCAAGCAGGGCAGTCAGAGCTGTGTGGGCTCTGCTGGAGATCCAGGTTTCTAGCAGTGCCCACTAATAGGAATAGTAACAGGCTGTGAGGTATCAGGCCTTTCACTGTCTCCTCTTTTAGCTGTTCTGTCCTCTGACACTGCTTGATTTTATCCTTTGCAGTTTGAGGGTGTGGTTTCTTAAAATCCTTGCACCTGTTAGTATAACTTCCCTGTATTCCAGGACTGTAACATGGACTTTACTAACCATCAGACCAATGTGATTATTGATCCTTCATGCCTTGGTTACCCCGGACGTTTTTTGTGTGTGAGTCTGGAGAAAACTAGCAACATAGAGGTAAAACACCTGCAAGGGACCAGATAGTGATGTTTCAATACCTGAAAGGGGCCTACAGAAAGGCGGGGGTGGATCTATTCACAAGGGTTTGTAGCGACAGGACCAGGGGTAATGGCTTTAAGGTAGAAAAGGATAGATTTAGGTTAGACATTAGGAAAAAGTTCTTTAATATGTGGGTGGTTGATCACTGGAACAGGTTGCCCAGAGAGGTGGAGGCCCCATCCCTGGAGACATTCAAGGTCAAGCTTGACGGGGTTCTGAACAACCTGACCTAGTTGGAGATGCCCGTGCTTATTGTAGGCAGGGTTGGACTAGATGATCTTTGGAGGTCCCTTTCAACCCAATACATGCTATGATTCTGTGATTCTTGGAAGCCTTTTCCTGCAGTTGTGAAGTGCGAGGTGTGTGGGCTGCCATGGATGCTTCCTGACAGCAGATGGCAATAGTGTCACTGTTATGACGGAACCACTTTTTTGCCTGTATACCTTAATTTTCCTGGACATAAAATCAGTAATGACTTAAGCAGAGGAAACAAAATGCATGTATTCTAGGACTGCCGGTTGGATAGGCCATCGATACGGCTCGTACTTATTAAATGTCTACTCCATTTCATTACATGTGTTTAGTGTGTGTTTGAAAAAGAACAGGAGACAGCCGTGGTTTGGAAGGACTTTAAGCATCTGTTTTACTTCATAGAGGAAAATATTTAGGAGGGACCTTGCTATCAAGCTGTCTCATTCTACATTTGACAGTGCAGCTGTCGAGCGCACTGATGGAGCAGGGTGGTGTAAGATACTACTCAAGGTCATCTTGAGCAGTTATGCTTTGTTTCATAATATTAAATCCACTTTTAATCAGGACTTGTGGGGGATTATCCAAAGGATTGTGTTGTGGTTTGTTTTTTTTTTTAAGGTAATAGTTGCAGCAGTGTGCTTTCAGTCAAGATAGACAACTGACATGGTGCTTTTTCAAGCTGTTGTGTTTTAAAAAACCCACGCCAGTCAAGCTTCTAGTAATTGTAAAGGGTTAGGACACAAGAGAAGACTTCTTTGAAGTTGCCTCTCTGCAATACCTACAAAATCTTGGCCAGCTGGTAGGCTGAGGTGATCCATGTAGTGTTCATGTTGTCTCCTCATACTTCTCTGTCCACGTGTACGTTTGCTCCTTCTTCCTCTGTTGTAACTATAGTCACATTGGTACTGACTAGGTTCTTCTGGGTTTGTACGGATATTAGCTCAATGTGATCACAGTGTGAGTAATAGAGTAAGGTTAGCACGGGAATTAGTAGTTCTGTGTGTCATGTGATCCTGTTAAATATATAAGCAGTTAAGTATCAAATAGGAGAAGGTCTACTTCAATTTACAGCAGGTAAGCTTTGGGTTTATCTTATATCACTTACTAGATACAGAAAATGAGGTACCTACTCACCAAAACGAGTTGACTTTCAAAAATACTGTTGTGTAGCAGTCTAACCCCGTCTGTCTCCTCTTTCTCCTCCCTTGGCAGGAGGTGTTGCTTTGGCTTGATTCTGTCGGCTGCTGAGTAGAAGACTGATGCTGTGTCTTCCACCCTTTGTTACGATTTCAGCTTTGCCTAGTGTTTTGCCATTTACTGCAGATTTTGGGGAAGCTTTTCAGAAATGTTGGTTGCTTGAAATACACTTCCAATTACTTGCTACATAAATAAATATGGACTGCCGAGTGAAGTTTAGGTTTTGTTTTGACCTATGGCTGTTAAACTGACTTCTCTGACAAAAGGGAAGTGTTTCTGTTGCAAAAACAGAAGTTGCTTTCCTTAAGAATTCAGAATGTCTCTGCTTGAAAGTTAGTATTATGGGTATGGCTTGGCTTTATAACTGGGACTCCGAACGGCTTTGTGTGACCTGCTGTCACAGTCGTAAAAATTAGTAGTGGCAGCTAAATACACATCAAAGCGTGGTGGAGGCTGGCGAAAGAGGCAGTTGCTTGTGAATCCAAGCACAATGGCAAGTGTTGCTTGCATCATGTGCAAGTAATAGAGGCTTGTATGTTTATATGCTGCTGTTCAGAGTGTTTTTGAAACATGCTGTGTTGTTTGGATGTATGTGGGAATTGTTTTAATTACAGTATTGAAGATGCTGCAAAGCCCTGTGCTTCCTTCGCAACGGTGGGGTGATGAGCTACCGCTGCTCCCATACATCTCTGATTCGGTCAGAGGTGACAAGAACACTCAAGGTTCATTTTAACATCTCTTGCCTGGATTGTCACTTGCACAACATGCTCCAGTGGCCAAGGGGGGACATGGTTGGTACCGTTCCTTCCCCCTTTGGAGTACCCTGTCCCAAATGTTGGCCCCTTGGCTGCAGAGGAGCTATTTGGAGACTTGGAGATTCTCTCCTGAGCCGCACTGGAGGGCAGTCAGTCTCATAAAGAAGAGATTACTTGGCTTTTGTAGGAGCTATGTTGTAATGGCCCTTGTTCTCAGACGGTTTCAGCAGTGATGCCTTGAAGCCTGAGGCTTTTATTGCCTATTGTGTTGGAGTAGTTGAAATTTGTGGAAAAACACTGATTTAGAAATCTTTAGGACTGCTGCTCCTTCTCTCATCTGTCCCTTGCATGTCCATGCTGCAGGAGCTTTACTCTGCCATACAGCATGAATCACTTCAGTATGTCTCTGGAGCAACTTTGTTTTATGCTTTAAAGTTGGTTCCTGTAGAGTAATAAATAGAAGCAGTTAATATCTGGTATGCCTAGTTGTCGGCTGTCTCAAAAAGATGGCTCTGTCAGCTACATTTGATTTGTATTTGGAATGTTTTGCATTGCAAATCCATGTTAGAAATGCTTTTAAATTTAACGTGTGAACCATACTGCTTTTTCAAGAGAACTGTACTCTCGTGTCATGTGAAATAACTTTTTATTTAAAGCAGGGATGGTACTGCTTTCAACTCTATCAAACCAGGCTATAGAGCAATGTGAGGCTTCCCGGTGACTTGATGTGCTCGGTAATATTAACTGGCAACCCATTTCTTTTACACTTGTAAGAATTTGTGGTGTCTAGGCTACTCCAGAGAAACTCGGGTTTTGTGTCCTGTTGGTTTTAGTCCTCTTGGAAGTGATTACTTTGAGCAGTGTGGTCCGGGTCACTACTTGGCTAGTTGTAAATTTCTGCAAATCTGAGTCCTGATACTGCACTAGCTGAAATTAAAATAAGATTTTATAATGACTTCCAGAACAGTCAGTCAGTGGAAAAAATGCTGGATTTTACCAGCAGAGTTCACTAAACTCTATTAGGAGAAGTAACAGAAATCCAGAATTTATGCACGACTTCTTATTTCTGTGGCAATTTTCTTTTTAGGTTGGCCATTACCTTTAAAAAATAAAACAACTGAATCTACCCTGGGGGAAGGGTGGACTAGGACAAATACAGCAGTTCTTAATTTTCCTTTGATTCCTTGGATGAAGGCATCTCCAAATGCTGGAGGCCAGATGATTTTTTTGACTTGTGTAACAGAAGAGCTGCGCCTACCGGCAGTTCTAACCTTGGCCAAGACCCAGCTAATTATAGTGTGGGCTGGGTTTTGGTTATTTTATTTGATTTTTTTTTTCCCCCCACTACTAGATGACAAACCCCAGCATTTCAGAGAGCTGAGTGATTGGCATTAGACAGTTTCACCACAAAAAGCAGTTTCTCTACCTTGCACCTCCTTTCTGGCAAAAACGAACCTACTTAGGAGGCCCAAACTTGGTGGTTTAGTAGGGCTTAGAGCCCAGAGGCTCTTAGGTCAAGAGTTTACAGCTTCAGATGTTGCTGCTCTAGTTCAGACTAGTTCCCCCCACCAGGAACAGATTAGATTAAAATAAAAACGGTTTCTTAAATTCCAAGTGAATCGCCTGACAGATGGCACAAGGGATGTTTTCAGGTGGGAATATTTCTCTATTGTATCCTCTTCTTAAAGACACAGCATAAGGATTTGGTGTGTCCTAGTGCCTGTGTCCCAGGGTTTGAATTACACCTGGCTGGCTTCTCCTCTTCATGCTGACATCATCAGACTCAAACCAGGGTTTGAGCTAGAAAGAGTCATTTAGCAATATCTCTGCTGCAGCTGCCTTCTTCTCTGGCATCCTCTAGTGCTAGCACCCAGCAGAGCAGCTGGTGTTGACTGCAGCCTCCCTTTCTACCCTTCCCACCTTTATCCTTCTGAGGGTGAAGAGTGTGAGAGGAGAAGCCTTTTCTCCCTAGAAAGGCCTGTGTGAGCTGCTATCAGCTGTAGCCTCCTAACTGCAAATCGGTGTCTCAAATCATGACCTTCAACCTCTGGTTTCAGTAGCCATGGGCACGGGCAGTCGGGGAAGCTGTGCTGGTGTGTTCAGAACTACTTTTTGTCATTTGGGCCTGTGCTAATCATCCAGGAAAGCTGAGTTTTGTTCTTATTTCTTGTCGGCCTCTTTTAGAGATCCAAGGCTGTTCTGCTTTGCCTGGGGGTGAGAGCGAGATGGATGGCTCCTTGGTGTCTTTGCTATAGACACCGTGCCTCGGGAGTTTCCCCTGAGCGCTGCTGGAGTCACTTCATATTTCATAATCCCCTGCTGACAATTAAGTCAATTTGCTGGTGCAGGCGTGATGGAGCTAAGCTAGGACATGTCCCTTTGTTAGCCAGGACATGGGGTGAAAAGCTTACTCTTCCGCTTTGATGAAATCGAAAACTGAAGCATATCATTACCTGCCCCTGGTCTGGAACGTGGCTCAGACTTATCAGTGTTGTGGCCACCCTTGGTGGACTTCTTACACATGAATTTATGTTCCTTTTTTTGTTTAAGGGGAGGAGGAATCAAGATAGGCATGCATTGGGTTTGATGCTGAAGATGGTGGTAAAGCCGTGAGCTGAGGAGCCTGGAGCTCCGGCTGAGGACCTGCTTGTGGGAGTAGAGGAAGGACAAGATCCAGGGCTTTAGGAAAAGGGGACAGGAGCTTTGTGTCTGTGCCAACTCAGTAATCTCTCTTGTCCAACGTGGTCTGTAACTGGATCAAGGGATTGTTTTTTAAATTGTGTGGCCAAATGCAGCTTTCCTCCGAGTAGACACCCCCCCCTTCCCAGTTAAACATTATCTTACATAGTTTTGCTAAATACGTGATTTGGTTACTATTTTCTTGTTCCACCTTGGGTCTAATTCTTCTTCCATCCTGGCATCAATACTGTGCTGCAAGTTTGGAGTTAGTCTGGTGAAACGGAGAATGATTTAATGTTAAGAAGTGCAATTTTGGGTGCTTTCTGGTTGTGAAGTCAGTTTATGAGTTGGCTTACTCTTTTTCTTCTTCTTCTTGAGTTTTTTTTTTTAGAGGCAGGATCTTTTTAGTTTGTTTATACACTTTGAGCATAGTATTCTCAATGTCTGTACTGCAACATGTAATGTGTGTATATTGCACTGTTGATGTTTTGATTTTTTTAAAGTTGAGCTGCTGTTGTGTTTTTTCCAGACTAGCTATGTAAATACTCTGCACTATCAGCATTGTACAAGTATTGAAGATAAATACTATGTAATTAGCGAGGCTGAGGAGTTTAAGTTATGATCCTGAATTTCATTCCCTTGCAATATACCTCTTGTGAGTGCATATAATGAATTGATGAATTAGGTAAGAAAGAAAATGGAAAAAACTGGAAATAAAATCAGTTCCTGCACAGTTGTAGGCTTTCAATTAAACTTTTGTACAAACTGGTCCAGGTATCCCACAGTGAGCTAACTGTTAGCAAGACTGAAGTAAGGGTATCAATACTACTTCAGTGGTGCACACACAAAAGTACTAGTTTTATATTACACAAGTTTCTTTCAACTATATCATCTTTTAAATGCCTTTTTTCTGTAGAGTATCATAATTGAATTTCCTGATGTGTAACGTGTATAAAGATGGCTGATGGGAGAAGGGATGTAAAGAAAGATGTTTTCTGAAGAGATTGTTTATGGATTATTATTATTAATTTTATTTTTTTATACTGATGCAACTGGTGGCTTGCTTTGTTCTAAAAACCTTGCTGGGTTGAAGCTGATGTGTTAGTGGATGTAGGATTTCCATTCTGAAGTTATGTGAACTATTGCAACTCAAGAATTGGAAATCCGAATCCGGTCCTTTAAAAGCAACTTCCTTCTGCTTTTTCCAAAAAAACTTGCTTTTCAGAGTGCACAGGTGACTCTTTGGTAATAACATGTTCTCCTGAATCTTAACACCTGCATCATGTATGGTAGCTTGCAAGTTTTATGAAAATGCTGATTTTAAATAAGGTTAGATTTGAGTGTGAGTCTTGAACCTGGAAAAAGCTCCACAAGTTCTTGGATTCTGGTGTAGACGTAGTCACGTTCACTTTGGAAAGATTGTGCATGCATGATTTCAGGACATATACAAGTCTTGAAAAATGATGCGTTAAAGGGCGATTTCTCATTGAAGTTTTTTTTTTCCCCAGTATTTAATAAAAAGGCAGTAATTTTTGTTCTCTTTAAAAGCCACTCTCTAATCACTGTAGTTCATTATTTCAGCTTCAAAGTGTAGTCTGTACAGAGAGGCAATGAGGTGTATCCACATCTAGAAATTAAGCAATAATCATGTAGTTTGGTGTTTCAGCAGGCTTTGTTCATTAGTAAGTACAATGATCCATTATAAGTACTTGCTGTAGTCATGATGTTCTTAACAGTCTGAAACTTAAACTCTCCAGAATGATGTTTAAGTGCTTCCTAACTGAAGCAGTACTACCAGGTGTACCAAATGCGATTCCATGTGTCCTGGTGTAATGGCAGCTGTTCTGCAGAGTCCTTAGGGGAAGAATATCAGAACCTGTGTCCGTAATGTGTGCCTGTACGTGGCTTTGGATTTATCGGTAATTCATGCTTGCACTAAGAGCAAGAACAACTACAGACATGACAGCATGTTCAGAAAAGCTTTTGTAAAAAAAACACATTGGAAGAAAATAAAACAAGAAGAGGAGAAACAGAGGCACAGAGAACACTGAGGAAAACAGGGAAATGGGAGAAAAAACTGAAGTATTGCAAGCTAGTGGGAGAAAGAAGTCAGCACTCAAATACAGGCAGGCACACACAGAGGAAATTATTAGTGATTTGGTGGGTTTGAACTACTGAAGCTCATCTTGCAGCTCTGTGGACCCAGCTCTTAATGATTAAGACAATGCCTAAACATTGTGAAGTTTGATCAATAAGACTGTAGGATGTGAAGAAATGGATGCTTTCAATTTATGAGAAGATGAGGGAATGTTTAGATGTGCTGAAGATGTGAGTGGAAGGGAGCAGGCAGAGGGCCACTTGACCAGGGTGTTGCTGATTGGGGCTGTAATTATACAGCAATTTGGAAGCTTCTCAGCAATAAGAAGCCGTTAACACTTGGAGTGAGAGGGATCTGTCTCTGTGCTTGAACTCCTCCTGCCCTGGAAACTGCCAACCCAACACTGTCCTAGGGAAGTGTGAAAATCGGCCATTCAGTGGAATTCTTTTCACTTTTGCAACCTTAGTGAAGCCATTGAGCTTGTTAGTCTGTGTAAATAGTTTCTGTTAATAGTGCGTACGCTGTAATTGTGAAATGCTTCTGTGGGGGAAAGGGAGAGAGGAACCCTGTGGTTTTAGTTATTTTTGGTATTGCAAACAGTTTGCAGTAACTATTCTCCATCTATGAAACTGAACCACCTGTAAAAGAAGCTCCTTATTTTCAGTTAGGTTTGACTGTGCAGGCTCTGCTTGTCACCTAGAAACTGTGGGAGAAGATACCACAGTGTACAAAGATCTCTTGGATCTGGAGGGCTTTTGGGGCTGTCCTGGTGCAGTCCTGGAGCTCGTGTGCTGCTGTGGTTTCTTCCTGCAGGTATGATGCTGTTGTCCGCTGCACTCCTCAGCCAGTAAGACAAAGTGCAAAGCCACTGCTCACAAACTATCGATGTTTAAATCTGAACCAAAGAAATGGCAAACTGTGCGATAACCACAGTTGCCCTCACACTTTATTGAGAGCAAAAGGTCAGTAATCCCAGACCAGCGCTGGTCTGCCCTTTGCCTCCTAACAAGCATCAAGTGCTTTGTAAATGGAGGCAGAGTCCAACTTGCTGCTCTTTAGGGTTTTTTCGGTGAGGTCGGCACTGAACTGATTTAGCTTTTATTGTGGAGGCTTTGGGTCGCTAGAGTGTGCTGCAAGCCCAGCCCTGCGTGGCCTGGGCTGGCTGCGAGCTCGCCCCACTGCTTCCCCTGCTGCTGGGCCACCCGGAATTTTTCATCGTGTTGCTTTGCTGTCGCCTGGGCAACTTAAGCAAATTCCCCCGCTATTTTTCTTTGTGTTACACCCTGCTTCCCTGCCAGTGAATGACCCGGTGGCTTGTTAGCCTGGTACCTGGGTGCCCTGGGAGAGCATCGTGTCGTTAAGCGTTATAATGTCCCCACGGCCGCCTTTATTTTGCCGAATGAGGAGCCTATCTGAGGTTGCCACGCTGATGGCTTATAAAGAGTTGGTATCAACAGCATTTAATTAAAGCCTCTGTAGTAATGTTTATGGAGTTGGGCTTTTGAGCTTTGTGGTGGTGAATGCGGGAAGAAAATGCAGACCTGCTGCATAGGACTGTGTACAGGAGAAAGCACGGTGTGCTTGGAAATGTTTTCCTTTTCTTTCAAAAAAAATCTTAGTTTTGCATTCTTAGAATGAATGTTGTCTGTTTTCCACGTTCCTGCAAGTTCTTTCGTTGATAGAGATGCACAAATTGGAAGTAGTAGGTTTTTTTGACATGCAGTGCTTTTCTGCTTGGTCAGGAAAACTTTGTGCAGTTGAATTCCTTTCATATTTTTGGTCAAGGCTGAGGCAGTCTGGATGTCTAGCTTGAGGACATATCCAAAACTGTAGAAATGTAATTAAAAGACTTTTTTTTATTACTTCTCCTGTCCTGTCTTATTTTAATTAAGTTCATCCTCTGATGAAAATTGCACTCTGAAATATAGTGGGAAATCTATAATGTCCTCTCTTCTTCTTGGACGAAGATCGCGGCTGACAATTCTCTGCGGGCACACTGTGTTGCTGCCATGAGAATAAAAGCTCAGCTGTGCAGGGAGCACTTTTCCTAGGGACAGGGCTAAAGTTGTGTGGCTTCATACAGGAACAAAGGACAACTGCCTTCCGTCTGAAGCGTGAGGTTAACCTGCTTTCTGTGCGAGGAAGTGTATTTTTAAAAAATTATAACGTTCCCAAATCAAAAGCCTGCTAAGCAAAAGCGCCGTTACATATACATTTCTTTACCTGTACATTCTGCAAAGAATGAAACAAATTATAATCTACTTAATGCTCTACTGGAAGGCAATCTAGTAGAAGGGCAAAGTCTGTCTGAGCACCCCTTTATACACAACAGCGTTACCAGCATCAGGCCAGTGTCTGGGCAACCTCTATCGTTTTCCTTGGAGCTGTGTGAGCTGCTGCATGCTCCAGTATTAATCTTGTAATTCACTCCGACGTGGACAGGCCGTTTTGCGCAATTTAACACAAAACTGTGGGAAATCTGAGTGCAGACTAGGACAGCTGGGGAAAAATACTCTGCTAAAGGGTCCCCTTTCCTGCCCTCCCTGATCATTTTGGCTTTATGCAAAAACAGGTTGTCCAGCTATTTTCCGTCTCAGCATGTGAATGAAGTGTCCAAATCAGACTGGCAGAATCTTTAAGTGGGGTTAGTGTTTTATGGCAATGTGATAACATTGTTTAATCTGGAAGTAGTTATGGCTGCTAATATGTCTGGAATTTGTGCCAGATGGTCATTTTCTTGTCTCGAACGATACAAGCTAAACCTGAAAATGAAAACCCCCAGCCCTACAAACAGGTTTAGCAGCTTCAGTGTTCATCCAGTGCATGGAGCTATTTTGTCCCGTGTTTTCAATTGAACGTGATGAGCACAGGTTTGTCACGCCAACTTTCAGAACGGAAAATTTTTCCTTTGCAGGCCAGTGTGGGGTTTGCTTCACTAATGTGATAAATAGTTTTTTTCATGATTATTATTTTTGAGCTACATGTTAAGGTTGTAAATTTCCTTGGAAAGTTAGCAAATGGAACATGCCTATGAAGAGATTAAAGTAATTATACTGCAATGCTCCACTAGCAACAGAGAGCAGTCTGGGATAAAATTATTTGGAGAGACGCCAAAGCCAAGTTTGGTTCCATTTTAAGCTAAAACTAATTAAAGTTGTCAGGCCTTACAGTGGTCAAAGGTTGCTTAGCTGCTACTTGAAATAAATGAATCTTTTTTTTTCTTTTTCTCAATTGGTAATGCGAACAGCTACATATTTGCAGCTGTGTTTGGAAGAAAAAGAGCTCTGAGAACCTTCTAGTTGTGTGTATGTTTACCTTTGTGTGTATCTATTTTATCATGTCAGTTGGTATATTCTGGCAACAATATGGAATTACCTGTCTTGCCAGCTCTAGCCTTTAGTCTTTTTGTCTGTGCCTGCCTTTTCCTGTGTTATTTCATTTGTGGGGAAGAATTCTTATAAAGAAACCTCCCCAGGAGTCTACTTTAAGACTTTGTTTCAGAAAAAGCTGCTTTGGGTCATTCTGTATATTTAAAACAGCTATACAAGATTCAGGAGAACAAAGGTGTTCAAGACTAGGTTGGATGGGGCTTTGAGCAACCTGGTCTAGTGGGAGGTGTCCCTGCCCATGGCAGAGGGCTTGGAACTAGATGATCTTGAAGGATTGTTGCAACACAAAAAACTCTATGATAAATACAGATTCCTAGAATGTAAAGTCTGATAGAATATGAAATTTTCTAAAATATTCTTAAATGTCACATGCCAAATATGACTGACCTCAGACATGCTGTTGAATGAGCTGTTGGTTCATGAATATATTAATGAGTTGGCCAGTTTTTAAGTGGTGTAACCATCCCAAAAGTCTGGCACTTCCAAGAGTGGAGAGCTTCTATTCAATATCACCAGTAGGTTTTTGTGAGAATTCATATAGGTGGTAACACTATAAGGAGGATAAATTACTCCTAAGAATCTGGAATGTTTAAAGAGTGGAGTGGGTATTATTGGGTTTTTACTATCACATGCACATTGTTGCAGAGGTAGGTGTATATACTCAAAGATTTTGGTGTGTTAAAACTGAATTTTGCAATCTTGCATTTTGTAGTTTGGAGGTGGAAATCTTGAAAATGTTTCCCAGTGCCCAGCTTGCTGCGTTTACATACCCAGTCCTGGCTTTCTCCAACACAAAACCAGCACAAACCTTTGGAAGCTGCTTCACTTGTGCACCGTTGCGCCCACACACACTAGAAAAACCATAGCCAATCAGATCATGCTTTCATGTTTTTCTTATGGCTGGGATGTAAAATTTAGTTGCTGTTTTATTTTTTGTATATCATAGTAGGGCTCAGGAATGGCACTGGGCTAGTATCTGGATGAAGTTTGTTTTTGCTTGAATAACTATCTAGAAATCAGTTGGTTTGCATTGCTTAGTCTGTTTTCCCTCCAAAAAGGAAAAAAATGTTTATAACCTTTAAAAACTGATATAAAGCTTTATTAAGTTTAGCAGGATCTGTTTGTATGTGGGGAGGAAAAAGATCTGAGAAAACGTGAAGAGGCTGATAGCAGCGGAAAAACTGGACATACTTCACTTTTACATATCACATGTGATAAACTTTTAGCTCTAAAGTTTCACAAGCTCTACTGTAGACTTACCATGAAATTTAGATGTCAGGCTTGACTGGCTAAATTCCAACTGGGATAATTAATAATTTGGCCTTGAAAACTCGTTTTTGTGTAGAAGGTTGGACTTGATGACCCTGGAGGCCCTTTCCAACCATAACGATTCTGTGATTCTGTGTATTCCTTTTTGGAAGCTTGTAAGTGGTACTTGTAGGTATACCCTGTGTGTCTGTATGCGTAGATAGATATTTTACTCATTATAATCATGTACACAGAATACTGAGGAGACAAGCTTGAAAGTATAAGTTGGGGTTGGATGTCAGTTGACTTTCTGTGCTTTTGGATGTCTCAACCCTGATATTTCATGAGAGGTATTGGGTTATATTTGACTTTCAGTATTTGTCTGAGGAACTAAAAAAAGCTTAGTGGATATTGCAGGTGCTTTGATGGCTTTTAACTATGTTGCCGAGATCTTTCATATATGAAAATTGTACCCATGAGATCAAACAGGTTGTGTAAGCCTTGCTTTGACTTCATAGCGTCTATGTATAATTTCAGTAATAATGTTTAAGCACAATTATGAAATAACGCTGTTTCTTTTCCTGTGATTTTTTTTTGTTGTTATAGAGCTTTGCCTTATAGCGAACATGTGTATCTGTAACTGTTCACAACACACTTTCAACACCAACTACAGAGGCGGCTCATTTAACCAGACTGGAGTGGCAATCTAAAGCGACGCTAACGAACCCCGCGGGAGCAGGATAACTCATAGTTGTAGCAGGTGCTCCCTAAGCTGGTGTTTAGCAATTTGTTGCCTCAGACCGTGAGGAAAGCAACTTGTCCGACCAGAATGTCGGATTTTGAAGCCGCTGTGGAGCTGACTCCAGAGCGGTCAATGTGGAACGTTTTAAAACTAACGAAACAAAAAACTTAACTGAAATAAACTTGCCCTGAGGGCATTGAGAAAAGCAAGGAAGTGCAATTGCTGTGCTTCGTTTTTAGTGAAAGGATCTTAATAATCAATTAGATAACAGTATGAAGAAGTTGTTATAAGCGTATTGGACTGGATTCTGTCTTTGTGTTACCCTACCAGGGGAGTTACCCGCTGCTCGGCCGTGGCAGTTGCTCCGAGTCTAGTGCTCCCCTTGCCTTCGTACGAGCAAGGCACTGTTTGATTACAGTGTGTTGCCCCACGTTTATGGATGTGGGGAACTTTGGGCTCTAGCATCGAGCAGCAGCCTCTAAATGCCAGCTTTCTTCATGCAAAATGTATTTTAAATTGTTTGCCGCTATTGCTGTAGAACTCCTGGGCCACCTTCTTACCAAACTGCTTTTGTGACCATCTCGGTCCCCGTGGGAGGGAGGGCTGGCTGCCCTTAGCCTTTCAGAGGAACAGAGGTAGCTTCAGTATTAAACTTCTCAACCTCTAAATCTTCTTATGGTAGAAGTGATTAGACAGATTGATAGTCAATGGGTCATAAATGGATAGTAAAAGGGCTGGGCATAAACGTACACGCTAACATCCTTAGTGGAACAGTAACGGATGCAGGGGGAAGGGACAGGCAGTTGCCAGGCTGGCGTGTTCTCCCTGAACATCATTCCCTGTTGCTCCTATCAGGGAGAAAATCCTGGGCTAGACAGACCGTTAGTCTCACCTGGTAAGGCATTTCTTCCTCTTAATAGTATTATGGAGTAGGTATCTCTCACTCTTTAAACTGCTCAGGCTTCTCAGGGTGGACTCATTTCCCCTCACTGCCCTCATCATCAGTAATCCGTTTAAATTTGCATAAAATATGGAAGAAATGCTTCTGGTTTTATTTCTAATAGCACTGACGTCTCAGACCATTCTTCCCTTGTAGGAATAAATGTTGTAAGCTAAGTCCACCTTCTCAAAATATATAGGTTTCTTTTTTTTTTTTAACTTATGTTAACAAGTTGCTTTGTAATGACTGAGTTATTTCAATGCTGTGTAGCTACTTGGGATGTCATGGAGTAGCATGTATGATTTTATATATATCTATGTATATAGATAGATACATATAGATAGATATATAGATATGCACTCCAGCAGTTAAGCCAGCCGAGGTGGTGATGTGAAGTGGTGTGCAGTATTCCTAGAAACAGGAATATCCAAGTGGCTGTAATTGATGTGGTATCTGTTGGGGGTTTGCTGTTGGGTACATTAATAAGCAATAACCATTACAATAGAGAGATGCATCCACATACACACACATATTCTTTACCTCAAGTACAGAGCATGTAGGAGAAAAGATTACATTGTTTCTGTGTACATAGCACAGTTAAGATTGTTTCTTGCGAAGTTCACAGTGGATTGCCAGACTTTTTTTTTTTCAGATTTACTTTCAGAACTCCACCATGACAAACTGCACTCGCCAGTCTGAGTTGCTAACGCTATCTAGAAATCTTATGTTAATCGCTAAAACCCACAAGCCTCTGAACAAGCAAACAAATCAAAGAAGTCATGGATTAGCTTGTGATGCTGTCCTGGATGACTTGTTTTTCAGTATGCTGGTGGGGATTGGTTTCTACTGCCCGCCAGTTACTTAACCTTATTTTTTAACTTGGAAATTTGGTAGGAAAAGCTACTAAATCTTCTTTTGTACAGGAACTCTTTATTGTTTATCATGGAACAATTAAAATGCATACAAATACCTGTTCAGGAAGGTACTAAAGCTTGTAACATCTTTCTGGTTTGTAGTGTGGTTTGTTTAGGGTTTTTGAGGGTTGCCAGTGCCAGGTAGGAAACAAAGGACTTCTGAAGCAGAAACCGCATGCTGGGGTTTTGTAACTTTTTTGTTTGCTGGAATTTCAGGATTAAATTATGATTATGAAGGAGACAAGGCTTAAATGGTACCAAAACAGTAACTGTAGTGTTCAAGTTACATGTCTCAGTAAAATTCTTGAACTTTCAGTGCTGGCACATCAAAAGATAATTTTAGCATGATATTACGTGCACATACATGATGGTTTTTGTCAAGTACTTCAGCGTAAGTATTGAGCATTTCACCCTGAGAAATGAAGTGGAGGTTTCTTGCTTACTACTGGTAAACAGTAAATACGCTCTTAATGTTTCACACCAGCACATGAGCAAATAAATATTTACTGCTTTACGATGAAAAAAACCCATGCTTCCAGGTAGCAGCTGGTGGGAGAGGTCACGTTTGTATCTGAGAACAGATTGCAGCTCGGGCTCTGCTGTAGCTCAGTTACCGCCCGTTGGCTGACCAGCACCACACAAATAGAAAATCCCCAGGTTGAGGCAGAAGCAAAACTCTCGTGGCTGCTGCCTTGTCCCAAACAGAAATGCTTTTGCTTTCATCTGTGGTCTGCAGTGGAAGGACAAAAGGGGAGACTTTCAAAAGCCGTAATGAGAACCAGGAGCTCAAATCCCATTGACTTTCAATGAAGGTTGGGGGCAGGCGCTGTCGTTGTGCATCGGGAACTTCCCTCTTCTTTCTCAATTGTCCAAGTTGCTGATGGTGGATGAGATGTGCTTGTGCTACCTTCTGGACTCTTTCAGGAACAAAAATTGTCTCAAGTTACTTTGTTTGCTATCTTGCCTGACCTGCAGCACAGATCCCCCTCTATTTGTTTCCATGAAGAGTGATCTATAGTCTCACACGCATCTCTGTCCCTCTCTACATGCTGTAGAGCCATGTCTCTCTACAGTAAAGCCACTTGAAAGATAAAAGCACTGAGGACTTACTGCTTGGTTACTTTGTGCTGGAGCACTTGGTACCATGAGGAAATAGAGTTAAGATTTTTCTGAAGGTATCTTGTTGTTCTCTTGTACGGGAGAAACTTCATCTGGTGACCCACAAAAGATGTTGTGAAGGTCTCTTTGGAAATATCTTTCATGTACCTACATATGGCTGTGCTTACAGGAAAGGTAGCTTAAGTTTAAAATACTTCTCCATTCCTTGAACAACTGAAAAAGTCACCTCCCTAATTTTTCTTGGATAATATGCAAGGCTGCTGTCATAATTTATCCGTTTGACAATATTGCTGGGCGTGACCTTGGAAAAAACGCTGCTAGCATACAGAAGCATTGCTTTTCTTTTTAAAACCATTGGGATCTCCCTCTCCAGGTATGTTGTTCCCATGCTGACAGAAAGCTGCTCCCATGACAAGGGCTGGTTGGCGCGTGTACTTGCATAATTCATGGCCCAGTGCCCAGGCAGCGTTCCCACTGTCTCTGTGGTACTCGCAGAGTAGGGTCACAGCTGCCCTGCATGAAGGGATGGGGAGGGAGCAGTGTTGCTGTTTTGGGGAATATGTGGGAAATCCAGAGACTGAGCTCTTTGAGACTTCAAATATTGCTGGATAAAGCATGGAATAAAACCTAGTTTTAAATCTTTGTGTTCTCCTGATTGTCAGCTTGTTCCTCTCTCTGCCTCTGTGGATATGTTGTGTTTTGTGGACTATGATCTCTAAGAATTTAGTGCTTAAACCAATCCATAGTTAGTTGTGATAAAATTATTTGTTGATCCTTTTGTGTTTGAAAATCTTTGCATTTTGTGTGGCTATTATAAGTGCTGTGTTTGGTTTTAAAGCATTAAACTCCGTGGAACTAATTTAGCTATGGGGATATACAAGGAGTATCTCTCTTCTGCATTATTTTAGGAGTTGAGAAGGAGATGCATCTGTATGTAACCCTCACTTCTTTTGAAAAAAGGTCTTTGGATGCATTATGGATGAAGCTCGAGACAAAGTGCTTTTTAAAAAGTTTATCTTGCTTAGTCACGCTATATATGAATGTACAATCTATACTTCTTATAATAACTAGACTGTTGTCCACCTTTTTTGCTCGTGGCTTTCTTCCACGATTCAATAATAATCTTCTTTATTATGTATCTATGAAATGATGAATGATCACTTTATAAAACTCAGCCAATATAACATTGGGAGGTACTGGAAGCGGTGCAGGCTCACCGCTTGTCTTGAGCTGGGTTTCACAACTACCTGTATCTTGCCTGAACTGCCGTTAGCCGAAGCTGCTCTTCCACATGGGCTGTCTGTAGAAAAACAGTGTTTTTGCAAATGCATCTGCTTACCTCCGGCTGTGTGTTGTATAGAGATTTACTTTACCATACCATCTCAGAAAACTCAATATCACAAGAAGGTAACGTACTTTCTGTAACATTCTGAAGTAAGCTACATTGCTGGTTGTTCCACCTAAAGGTTAGAGTATATTTTTATAATCTGAACAGTTACTACCGGAAAACTAAGCAGAGGTCTCTGCTTTTGGTTATTAATAGCTGTTCTGTCTGCATCTTTATAGTTACGTAACTTTTTATTTTTTTGTTTAATCTTTGCATTATATAAACTTTTGTCACTTTTAAGAACACATTATGAAAGCACAAGTCAGAAGAAACTAGTCTTGGGTGCTTCTGGAAAGAATTGAACATAAGGGCGGAAGTATGGTAATATCTATTACTGATTTAAAAAAAAAATTGGAAGGATGGAGATGGAACAGTTTCAACCACCTGAGCAATGTTTTCTTGGCTATAACCAGCAGCATCTTTATGCTGAAAATGGACAGTAACCTCATGTTATCTTCGTTATCTCTGTCTTATGTAACGCTTGCCCAAAACCTAAGCTGTTTTCTGAGCGATTTGATAACGGAGAATGTGACAGAAGGTTATTAAAAAGTAAAGATCTTGAAAGTCTCCAGAATAATTAAAATGCATAAACCACAAGTAAGTAGCAGATGGCAAGCAAGTGGTTGAATTAAACGGATAACTCTTTAAATACGTAACCTTAGCAGCTAATGTACTGACATGGCAGGCTGTACAATTCCTACCAGCATTGTTTTAGTGATGGCAAGAGCTAAAATATAGTTTGAGAGACTGTTTAAAACAAATTTAAAAATATAAAAATTGTTAACTTAGTGCATTTTAGGTTTGATCTCATCTTCCCTCTCGCCGTTCACATGGATTTTGTTCTTCAGTCTGGTGCTCTGCAAGCTGTTCCATGGGCTGAAGGATGGAGAGGAGTCGGTACCTCTCAGTTCTTATCCTTTTAAAAAATAAAAGGAAAGTAGGTTTGCTACATGAATTTCATAAACATGGTCAAGGCTCAAATCCTGTGCGTTGCTTTGCAAAGGGAAGAAGCGTTATTTAAGAGGCTTTGGAGTGAATGTAGCTGAGAAAGTGGTTCTTGTGTGTGTTGTAGCATGGGCTTAACTTTAAAGTCATCGCCATCATTTGCTTGCTATTAACTGGTGCAATTTAGACTTAGGGGCTTCACAGAGTAGGCCCGAAGAAAGTTTTAGATTGAGGCTTTACTTGCTGCCGTTGTGCCCACCCGGTTATAGTACATGTGTTCTTACACGCTTGTAAATTGAACTTTTTCTAACTTTGACGTGAGAAGGCAATGAAATACATTCAGTTTCAGCTGCTAGTGCGTGTTATTTTAGGGTTTATTTTGGTTTGGGACTACGCGCAGTAGCGTTACCAGCTGCAAGATGTTCTTCATACTTCTTTCTAAGATGGTCAAACAGAGGGCCCACCTCCAGCAGCGGTATCTGGGTGGATTAATCGACTCCTGTGACAGCACGTACAGTATAATCACTGTGCCCTGGTTCCCCAGCGATGAACATGCAAACGTTACTGTGCTGTGCATGTACTTGTGAGCAGGAGAAACAGGGTTTGTTGCTAATTCTTCAGTTTAAACAGCAGTTTAATGCTGTAAGTATATGTATATTGTCATGGTAACAACGATACCTGAGATAATGCAAGTCTAATCTGCTTTTTAAGATAAACAGTTTAATGAAGTATTGCCTATTTCTTACCTACTTCCAGAATTTATTTACTTACTTTTCTTTACAAAAAAATGTGCTTGCTCAGCCCACCTTCTGTCCTCTTTCTTCCCAGCCTTGCAGGCTCCTTTGGGTATCCACATCAGGCTGCAGATGGTTTTGATCAGTCTTGTGTCCATGTTCAGGACAGATGCTGCACACATTTCTATGTATAGAACGTTGAGCATGTGAGGAAAGAAGGGGAAGAGTGAAGGGGAGGATGGTATTTAGCTATGAGTTTTTTCAGTTGTATGTATGTGAGTGGTAACTTTCTCACCTACCTTTCTTCCTTTCAATTGCTTCATTTAAGAAAGAAATTTAAAAATCCCTTAAAGTAGTACTAGTAGGTTTTTCTAAAGGTCTTTATAACTTGGGCTGAGCTCCTTAGTGTTGTTGAATGTCATAATTAATGGGATTTCTCTGGAAATGAGACAGGTAGCCAGGGTTTTGGAAGCCGAAATCCTTTGTAGGGGAGAAGTTAATGAGACGGAGACAAGGAGAAATGTGGCCGTGGAAGCATCTGCTGTAGTTCTTAGCAGTTTTCTTTGTGCTAGAGCTGCTCTCTGCTTCCCTTCCAGCACAGGCTGCTGCATTAAAATAGAGGAAGAAATATGGTTTAAACCTCAGCTTCTCTTGTGTTTCTGTTTCTTCATAGGGAAAGTGAGGAGCTAGGTCTGGTCTGCCCCAAATATTTCTAAGCAGTGCAGCTTCCTCAAACCAGAGATATTTTGGTGGAAAGCTAATTTTGAACACATTTTCTTAAAGTTTCATATGACTTAGTAAGGAATTTAATATTTCCAAATGAGAACAGGATTTCTGAATACACATGCTTGGGCTTCTTAGTCAAGTCTTGTGTTTTCAAATTTAGACTTCTTGGTGCTTTTGCAAGAAATCAGCAACAGAAATGTCTGAATAATTTAAAACCATCTTTAAAGCAATATGTGTTTTGAGAATTTCCTTTTCAAAATTTTTGTCGCACGGCAAGATCGTTCTCTTAGAACTATAATGCAGAAGTTCAGTAGGATGTCAAGATGCTGTCTACAGTGTATGTTAACAGAAAGGTAGCACCAGGCAGTGCTTTTGTACGACACTATTAAAAGTTACAAAAATATTTCCTGTTCTCTCTACTGGAAACTCTTATTTTGCCTTGTCTCACAGTATTAACGCTCAACTAGTCATTAGAATATCATTGCCAGATATTTTGAATAAATTGTTTTCCTTGAGAATGTAAAATTTATCAACAAATTCAAGAGCCTATTCAGTTCTGCCAGATGTACAAGTAAGAAATTTGAATATGCATAAATAATTTCCCTTGGATTGCTAATGAAGTTGACAGGCAAGAAAACAAATGGCATGCGTTTTTATTCATTAAACTCATTACTTAATTGAAGAATTATTTTAAACTTACTTCTGACACAATGACGACTTCTTGAGCCTTATCTTTGTATCAGGCTCTTCTTAATTGCTTGTAATTCCCTGTAATTCTTTTTTTCCCCGGCCTTTTAAAGTGTCGTACATGATCTGAATCCAGACGTGTGGGATCAGAGTTACACTGAATCTCTTGTTCTCTCTGCTTTTGGCCATATGGGCATCTTTGTTTTTCTTTTGTGAGTCTACTGAAAAGCCTTACTGTAAACAAGAGCACTTGCTTTCTCCTTAATGTATTTGGTTTTACTTCTCTAAAGATACTGAAATCCAGGTCAAGGGAGGGGAAAAAAGGTGATTCCTGTGAAATAAGTTGGGATGAGGTTACGTTCCATTCCACCTACGAGTCCTAGGTGCCCATCTTGGGCAACCCTGGAGGCGTTTCCCTTTTGGAGCTAGGAAAAAAGTTTGATACTTTATTTTATCTTAATATACTAAGGAAAGTAGATGTTGGCATTTCACGTGTAAATACTTTGATACAGCAGCATTTTGTTGAGCTTATTTGACAGCTGTATAGAGGCCAGGTTTTATTCTTTAGATCTAGAATTTTCTTCTTGGTCTCTTTTCCTTGGCGCAGAAATCAAGTGATACATTTATATACGGCCAACATTGCGTCGGAATGTAAATACAATGGAAAAAAATTCCTTTAGGACTGAATTTAGATCGCGCTGTAATGAAGAGGGATGGCAATAGTGGTAGAACTTGGTCTTTTTTAATGATGTTAATTCTTCTTGTAGCTGCTTTGTGCTTAAAATTAGCTTGATTAAAATGAAACTAAAGGTGCTTCTGGATTCTCCTTGAAATCTCCTACTGGGCTTCTGGAAAGCTTTTGTTAACTAACGTTTTCTTGGCTGATAACAGCAAAATGGTGCCTTTCAGGTGTGTGGTAGCTGCGACTCAGCGCTTGGGTATCTGCAGCAGTAGGAAGCCTCAGGCTGAAGTTCCCTGTTGCCTTGGCAGTGACAAATGTCCCTCTGTCAGGTTTTCCTTACCTCTTTGTATCTTAACTATTTCATACAAGTAACTAAATTCTGTAGAAGTACCTGTGTTCCGAATTCCAAGTGTTTGGAAATCACTGTGGTAGTTTTATTCCTAAAATATGCAGTTGGCCTGGAGAAGATGATGAGATGGAGGAGGAGGGTGGGGGTGTGCTGCGGCTGCGGTGAAGCCGGGGTGCACAGCCACTTATTTCTGAGGAGCATGCCTACAAGGAGAGCTAATGGTTTGGAAATTGGAATAAATTTGAGAGCGCAAAAAAGTCAACAGGGTCATAGGAGTAGACACTGGAGCTTTCTTCTGAGCAAAATAGTCATAGCAGCTGAGCTCAGTAACGTGAAAGAAAATGCAACAAGCTGCCGGCATCAGCTCCGAGCCGAGGCATGGCCCGACCTCATACAGCTTCTGCCTCTAAAGCAGCCAGGAAGGCTGAGGGCATTTGCATTTTCTGCCTTGAATAGCAAGTTATTCAACACACTGGTTTATAATTTTGGAGCGCTTAATAGTAATGGAGTCAAAACGGCTTCCTGGAACGAAATCTGCAACGAAGCGCTGCCCTTCCAAGGAAGGAAATTCAAATGTGAAACTTCGGATTCATTCATAAATTAACCTGTTGCAGAACTGAGCTCTCGCTTGACTCAACAGATGAGATGTTCACGAGCCAGGTCTTCATGAAGCGTAACGGCAAGTGAAGTTTTGAGTATTGTGAGCAGGAATCGCGTCCCTTTCCAGAGAACTTGCCAGACTTCTTGTGAGTCTCCAGGTCCTTAAATGAGTCTTTAAACAGGGCAGAGCTGAAGGAATTTATGGGTTTATAATCGACTGATAATTTAATTAATGTAGCATCTTAACTACCTGTCTCTGATTTAAATTTTTTCCAGATGTTTAGTTTTAATGAAAGTCTCTTTAGAGACTCAAGAGGAAGGTAACATCTGGGGAGAGCATGTAAGGCAACAGAAGTAAAGCAATGCTCCATGTTAACACAGGAAGGTTATAAAGAGATACAGATAGAAAGATACACACACACATAACATCCCCAACTCGAAGTAATGCATTGATTTTTAAAACACAAACCCAGCTCCATAACTGTCACTAGGCCAGTGGTCATCACAGTTTATACTGGCAATGTTTCTGTGGGCTTGGACAAAAGCGCAGGAGTTGTTACAAGAGACGTACACAGAGGTCAACGTTCAAATCGACCAACTTGGCCTAAATGAAGCTAAGCTTGCTCCTAAGTTACGGTAAGACGTAGCCTATAAAGCAGGAGATCTCATCTGAAATACTGCAAATAGGATGCAAACAGAAATGAGCTGTAGAGTTTTCTTTTGCTGAAAACTTTTATTTTAATGTGCTTTTAAGGTTCCTGTGGTAGAGGCGTGTGAGCTGCTCATGGAGTAGCCTGGATGAGAGCTGACAGCAGCTGGGGCAGCCAGTGTGATTGTAGGATACTTGTCCTGTGTCTTTTAACGGTTACCTAAGGAGAATTTTTTATTCGTTTTTTTTACTCTTTTCAGATGAAAGATTGAGAAGCGGAGTCTTTGTCAATACCTCAAGGAAGCTTTTGCTCTTATAGTACACTGTAGAATTAACGGACGAGTTATCTCCAATTTCTTCTCATATGCAAATTACTTTAAAAAAAAAAATCCCTTGCAGTACTGATTATATCAGTCTCAGATGATCTAGCTGCTTGTTTCTTTAGTTTATGTGGCAAAGAGATTTTTATTTGTATGTGTTTCACATTTTAGGAGGGTGCATTTTAGGACTTGTAAGTGGTAGTGCCCAAACCCCAGAAGTCATAGTAAGTGCTCTCCTGAAGTCCTGTCGCAAAAGGACAAGGTAAGCACTTCGAGATATGTTTAAAGGGTTAATAATAATAAAAAACCGAACCGCTTGTCAAAAAGCTTTATGTTAAAAGGCATATTTGTCCATATGTTTTAGATAGGCTATCTGTATTTTTGTAGAAAACTGATATTAAATGGAAATTCAAGCCTTGGCGGCTTTCTTAACAAAAGACACTTGTGGTCCGGAGCTCTGAGGTCCCAGGACGGTTCCATTACTGTAATTCCACAGCGTGAGCTTTAAATATATCTGGAGATTTTAATGGATCACATGGGAAGTAAATCTCTTTGTACCTGCCTTAAGCCATATGTTACTGATCCGGCCGCTGAGCTGCCGATCTCTTTCACTCGGAGGCAGCTGCGCGCTTCCACAAGGGTTGGGCTTTTGAGAACTGTAACGGGAAGTTTCAGATTCCATTCTTCTCCCCCCGTTATAAGCGATCCCATGCTTTGTAATGTCAGTTGTGTAATTTTATAGATTTTTCCAGAAGAGGTACGTTTTGGTGCGTTTCTAAATCTAATGATGCTTTGAAAAATGCTTGATGACTTTTAATGTAGTCGCTTCATTCTTTCGTTTCTGGATGCATGTCCTGTTGTTGATGAAGTTTCTTTGTTCTTACTATTTAAATAGCATGCACAAAACCTATTTATTCCCAATTGCTATTGCCAAATATCGATGCGAAGCAAAATTAAACATTAGGTTTAAATAATGGACTTGTTTTCCATATTCCTTGTTCTATTGTTTTCTAATATAACTGTAATCAGTGAATATTGTAAACAATTCATATAACAGTGAGACAAATAAAACAGGATTGAAATTTTATGCATGACAGGGCACACAGACTGTTAATATCTAAGATGCAATTTATTTTTAATAAACTACAATTCCCATTTGCAACTCTAACCGCTCTTCCGAATGCTACTTGTGTTTTATTTGTTTTTCAAAAGTCGCACTAGTTCCTTCACGGTTCTTTCAGGGACGCCTTAAATCACTGGTTGAACTCTCCACCCTGGAAATCTGAGACTGATGCTCTCCCTCAATAACCAAGACCTTCTCTGCTGTAATTCCTGGACAGAATATTTACGACCAGTAATTAATAAATCTGCAATAGTGGGGGAAGGCTTTTTCCATCCAGAGTA
Organism: Eurystomus gularis; assembly: GCA_013400335.1. NCBI lineage: Eukaryota > Metazoa > Chordata > Aves > Coraciiformes > Coraciidae > Eurystomus > Eurystomus gularis. Next base: position 861,753 of record VZZY01010114.1, on the reverse strand, counting down.
TCTTGGTAGTGGTTGTAAACCTGGGCTTTGTCTCCCACATATAAGTGGCATGAGACTTAAGGCAGTTATTTACAACTTTTTTTTATACCCTTTTTCTTTTTCTTCCCATGTCAGAGGAAGATTTTATTTAGAGATGAAAGAAGGGGGTGGAGACAGAGGCCTGGGGGAAGTACTTGGGAACACACTCCACACGGAGCTGCAGGTAGCAGGCAGCTGCTTTCTTAAAAGCCTATTTTAAATAGCAGGGAGAAGGAACCTGTATAGAGAAATTCTGAAATGGAGGAAGAACAGTGTGATGACAGCGGAAAGTAATTTTTTACTACTTGTTCCCTTGATAAGGTGAAAATAGTTTTGTTGAGAAGATAAAAGTGAAGAGAGGAAAAAATCTCTCACAAACCAACAGTGGTGGGATGGTGGTGGGTTCCATGAGGCAAGATGGCTAAGGGGGAAAATAGCAGGGGCAGATAAAGGGTGAGTGTTGGTGTGGAAGTTTAGAGAAGAAAAGAGGTTGATGAAGTTGGCTTGATTCTTCAGGATGGGGTTAGTCCAGCCAAAGATGTAAGAGCCCACGTTTTGGTGTGACTCCTGTTTCCGGGAATAATCACTAGCAACTTTAGTTTCTGTAGAAATATTAATTTCATGTAGAAATCTTAATTTCTTTTAGCATTAAGCAGTATGAAGCTGGTCCTTTTAAAAAAGTAATAACTGCATCAATTTTCTCCTTTCAGCAAGATGCAAATTATATGCAGTATTACCAATAAAGTTTATACGAGATGCTCTGTACCCATTGTCTTAGCTTTAATGACTTGGGCTAATTACACCATGCCATAACTAACCAAGTAATGACAAAATTGATTTTTTTTTTTTTTTTTCCTTCTACAAGGTGCTCTGGGCTTGTAGTTCTCAGATTTAATATACCCATGTAATTACTCAATGTTGTAGTTCAGCAAGTCACTGGAGAGTATTTAGATGGTAAGTGGTGTAAGAGCGTGCAATGTCTTGTCCACTTTGTCCACTCTTACAAGTCTGCACTTTGACATCTGCGGAAAAAACGTGTTGACTTAAACATGGAGCTGCTGAATTGGGTTGTCTGCATGTGGGAAAGACATGCTTCTCAATTTCACATTTAGATTTCCTCTTATTTACATGATCCAAAGGCATGATGTGTTTAAAAGCTGTGTAGATGTGGTGCTTAGGGACATGGTTTAGCAGCGGACCTGGTAGAGTGGGGTTGTGGTTGGCCTGGATGAACTTAAAGGTCCAACCTAAATGATTCTATGTTTCTGTTATAATATATTTCTTCTGTAGAAAAAATAGTGTGGATGGAATTTGCTTTGATTTCAACTGTCCATGTTGGAACTCTGCTTCTTCTATAGGCAGTGGAGCAAGAGCATATCTCCAAAAGGCAATCAGTTTCCAAAATAGATGTCTCACAGCTGAGGTAGAGTCTCCTTTGGAGTTCCTGATGTCTCTCTATTCCCTGTAGCTAGGAGGAAAGTGTTTAACCTAAGAAAAAATATCTAATTTAGACCTTTGACTTGGTCTAAATATATTAAATGTAGCTTCTTCCACTTTTTCATCACCTTTAATGGAACTGTCTGTTCAGACATTTAGTTGAGCTGGGCTTTAGTGGATGTGACTACCTGTTTACATCGAGATGAGTGGCTTCCTGTTCAGGAGCGTGGGCAGCCTTTGAACTCGGACACCTTAACAAGGTGCTTCCCAGCAGGTTCTCCAAGTATCTGGAGGCGGAAAATGGTGACCCAGATAAGCTGGGTAGACTTGGCTGAGCAGATATGGACGGGTCACAGAGAGGCTCAACCAAAGATGTGGCTGGTGGTAGGCAGGAAAGCTCTCTGACACAGCCGGCTTGAGTCCGTGGGGGGGCTGTAAGGCTTGTGGAATTTTTTAGTTTTAATCTGGATGTCTTCCTTGGGTGCTGTGCCGTGTGCTATCGTGTTTGTGACAAACCCTGTGACACTCAGCCCTGGTCGTGTGCTGTTGCTGGGTAGTTTTGCTGTTAGCTCTGTGAGCGCCATCTTAACTCGTGTGATTGCTAATATTTTTTTCTGTAGCTTGGATTAAGCTTAATGACTTTTGTCACCTTTTCTGTTACCTTCCTTTTAGAAAAAACAATACACTGTAAAATAACATCTTTATTTGCTTTTAAATAAAAGAGTTTGTGGAGCAGCCAAGGCTATTTAAAATATATCCTAGAATATATCATGCAGGAAGAAAAGCCACCAAATAAGCAGATTTATAACCGTAATTTGACCAGCAGTGGGTTATTTTTGAATGTTGACCAATTAATACAAAATGAAGCAAAAATTGCTTCCATTTTCATATGTTCTGTGAAATGATTTAGGTTTAAATTTGTGAACCTACTGTATTCCTTTTAGAATGAGAAAAACCTGTGAAGCCGAAGGGCAGCTTGGCCATTATACTTGTCCTTTTAGTCAGCTGAAGAAGGCTTAATTTTACCAGCAGTATAATTTGCTGCTTGTTGCCTTTTGGTTTTTTTCCACTTTCTTGAAGAGTCGGCAGAATATAAATGACAGATACTCTGTGCAAATAGGTACCCGGTACTTCACATCATTAGAACTAATGCTGCTGTCACCATAATGTTACAAAAATGCCTTCCACGCATCTGTTTTCCTGGGACCAAATTCCAGATGTTAATTTACAGTCTGCCATCTGCTTGGGTTTGGTGGTTTTGTCAAGTTGCAGGTCAGAATTACGACTTGTTTGCCAGCAGGAGAATGCCAGCGTTTGCAACACCCGTATCTTACGCTGAATGCCTGTCTGTAATTGCAGTCTAACTTGTATTTTTGCTGCAACTTGCTAGACAATATATATACACTGCATGAATCTGCTGTAATTCGGTGCGAACCTTCTTGTGCATGTGTGCTCTACTGATGTGCAAAACTTACAGGCTCCGCAGCTCTGCACTTTACTCTTTCTGAGCTCGTGGAGTAAGTATGGTAATGCTGGGAAGCAGATGATCACCTTCTCATCTTGCAGGAGTGTTGAAACTCCTCCTTGATGCAGCCATCAAAAGCCAAGTATCGTCTCGGTTCTGTGACTGTAGTAAAGGTTGGGTTTATTGCTAAGGGAAAACATTCCCAGCTTTTAACTACGGAATTGTAAACTACACCTGTGTGACAGCAAAAATAAATGTCAGTCTCTCACTTTGAAACATGGCTGAAGGATGTGTGTTAACAAATATGCGAGTATGACTTTGTGCTAAAAGCCTGCCTTTGAATTAACGTGCAATTAGTGACGTGCAGCCTTTTACTTAGGAACTCATTACAGTCCCCATCATTATCTGATACTTCAAAAGATAAGTACACTTAATCTCTTCTCTGACCTATGTTGGTAGCTATTTTTTCCCCCAGAATCTTTTTTTGCATCCTCTGATGAAAAAGTAGTGAAGAAGGGGGATGGTCGGAGAATCAAATGTTTCTGTGCTGTTGTTTCTGCCCTGAAGGAGTTTGTGTTGCCCCAAAAGTGTGAAGTCCTGAGGTCAAGTACAGCAGGCATGCACACCTGAGCAAAGCAGTGCATATGCACAACTAATGGGAGCAGTAACAGCTTCGTTAATTTAGCTTATGAGCAAGCCTTTACTGTAATTTGTCATACTTGCATTGCAATGATTCCTGTTGCTGAAGTTCTTTAAAGCTGCCGAGCAGCAGCTGAGGGTGCTCAGGGCCGACAAGTGAGTGCCTCTTGCCTGCGCTTGTTACGGAGTAACCAACTTCATTTCTGCAAGACTTGTGTTTAAATGAATTTTATTTCTGTAATGTGATGCCACAATAACAGGCATGTTGCCTTTTAAACATACGGGCTTATAAACACTACAGGTAGTTAAAAATACTTTAGCTGTTCATTTAGCTTTTAGTAACTTGAATTTGCGACATGTCTCTCTTGAGGCATGTTCCTTTCATTTTTCCTGGCCAGAAATACATTCTGATATTTTAATTTGGCTTCCCTCTTAAACAAGAGTTATTTGAGGCACTGTTTTAAAATGGACGATAGTCTTACTTTGAGACCCTCAGCAACGAGAGGTGGCGGGAGCTTTTAACCAATCTTTCTGCCGTTGAGGTAACAATTCAGAAGTAGTGCTGCTGTGAATGGTTGTGCAAGAAGCTTTTCCCTTCTACTAAAATGCTTCATGCGTAGGGTTATCACGCAAATGAAATGCTGCAAGAGACCATTTTTTGCATGTCATTTTTTTTAAAAGTGGGGGGGGGAAGCAGTGGAGCAGTTAATGTGTCTCTAATATATTAGAGAATAAAAGATTGAATTGCAATGTCTTTTGAAAAGGCAACAAAAAACTTCTGTATCTCTGCTTTTATAACCCAGCTCTGGGTAAGTAATTGTTCAGCTAGGAAGGCACATCAGAATAATTGACGTTTACCTTTTTCTGTATGAGAAAATAAACTTATTTTGACATAGTTAAAATGGAAGAAAATTTTTCTTGGAAGGTTAAAACTCTGGAGAAAACAGCACCTTGTTTTCCTTCTATAGATTTATTTCCATTCTTCAGCTTCAATCTGTTTGACTCTTGTTATTCTTGCTGTTACTCCTATTAGGAAAATTTTGAAAACTTTTTTATAACCATAAAAAAATCTTCTCTTGTATGCTGGGCTCCACTGGCAGCTCAGAACCAAAACTGACAGCAGTCTGGCTGGCAGGCTTGTTGGATCTAACTCCAGATCTGCCACTGGTGTTTGTCAGGAATCGCTCCGTGCGGTACCTTTGCCGTGGTACCGCGCTCCGAGCCCGTCTCCCTTGGCCGGGCTCCCCCAGCTCCGTGCCTGTTGCAGGCTCGGGCTGTGCTTCTGGTTTCTCGTGCTGCACTGAGCTTTGTGTGCCATGCATAACCTGGATCATCTTTGTTTTCCCCTTGAGCCTGTAATACTTGCTGTCAGCTTTGCTCCACAGCACTTTTGTGCAGTGGCATCCTGCTAAAAATGCCTGTGGGCGACTGATGGTGTCCTGTTCCAAGGCCTGAAGTTTTGACCTGCTGTGTCTTCTCACATCCCATGAAGCAGGCTGGAGAACAAATGTGTTTTCAGGGTGATTTGAAATGTATCTTCATATAAACTGTGCTCATACCTGGATACTGGCACCAAGTTCAGCTCTCTTGCTGTGCATGTGGTGGTTTATCCAGATGTGTATACGCTGGCAATTGGCAGCCCTGACTTAATTGCTATTTCCAGATGAAGAGCTAATATCCACCTGTAAGTCTTAGTTATCATAGGATTAAATTGGAGCTGTCAGTTATCAGGCAGAAGAAAAATCTGTAAGTTTTCAATTACCTCTGTTAATGGTATGCACTTGCAAACCCTAGTAAGATAAATAAAATAAATCCAATAAATTCTCCGCGTACTTTCACTTTCCTGCAGGGTTGCAAAAGAGCGTGAGGTTTCTGGGGTGGCTTTCATTTTTCTTTCCTACCGTGTGCTCGCTGTATATTGCATTAAAGTATAACCAGCACTTGTTTAAAAGTACTGAAAAACCCCAAACCTTGGAACCGGCAAAGATTATCTGAAGAAATGAGAAGCTTGTTGCAGAGAGTACTTTTCTTCTGCCGATTCAGCTCTTTTCTGTGCTATTCACTGCTGGATGGAGGTGCTCTTTGGCTTGTCCAGGGCTTCAGAGTGGGGATGGTGGTGGTGAGAAATCCAAGAGGATGGAGAAGGTGGACAGGCTTCCCTGTTTCTGCTTCCCTTGCTTCAGTTGTTTAATACTTTTTTTTTTTTTTTCCTCTAGATCCTGGTGGCCTTAGTTCTGCTGGCCTCTGCCAGTGTATATATATGCTTTGGCAGGCCTGATGTTTGTAACCTTTTCCATGCCTCGTCATGGCCAAGTTTTCAGTCTTGTAATAAAACCCGATAAAGAAAGCTTGTATAAGCTTAAAATAAATTCATACACAAGTAGGCTTTTGTTCCACATATTCAAAAACTATCTGAATAATTTTTCACCCTGCTTCTTCTCCCTAAGTTGCTTTTGCTTCTTTTCAACAGCTTGCAAACATGATGTTATAAAGCAAAAGACAGAACTTAGGACAGCAGGAATCCGGGCTTCGGGGTTATTGTGGAAGTGCTTTGCCACGTGTCTGTGCCCACTGCTAATTTACACGGGATTTGGTATTGCATGTGAAATGGGATTTTTGTTAGCTTCTTGTTTTGTATTTTGGTGCTTTCAGTGGCATTTTACTTAGTCATGGCGATTTTCACAGATTGAATTTCGGTTTGTTTGGATATCTTGCTTGCTCAAGCTGTAATGAAACCAAGTTCTTTTCTGGTGTATCTTGTGACGTTGCCAAGTAAGCGTGAAAGTTAGTCGACGGTTTTCGGAGCAGACAGCTTTTCTCTTGGTGAGCACAAGCAGAAGTTGTCATCAGGAGCTACTGGAGCTTTCCAGTGGCCATTTGTGGCACTTAGACAACTTGGAAGTATTTTGCATTTTTTGGCAAAAAAACCCCCGCTTTTCTGAGGGCTGTTACTGATATCCCTAACAGTGCTGTCCTTACCAGCCAGGGAGTGCTGGTAACAGTCCTCTTTGCTGAACCCTCTTCAGATAGAATTTGCCTTAGAAAAACCTGTTTGGCTCTAGTGTATCTGTTGGTCTGTAGGAATTGGATAAATGGTCCTGTCAGTGATTGAGCTCAGAGGAAAGAAGAGGAATATCCCAGATACCTAATGATTAAATTTTGATTAAGGAATATTAGTGAGGTTTTTTTTTATTTAAAGAAATAACAAGGGGGCTTGAAGAAACTTAAAGTAGTGGTGACTAAATTCTGTTTGTTATGAAAAAGTTGTGTTTTTCTATCAATATACAAACCTAAGTAGTTGTTGGTTTTGCATAAAAGCAGCTGGTACTGCTTAATGCCAGAGCTTGATGCTAAGAAGTTCCAACAAATCCTGTTGAACAAAACCAATAGGGGAGAGAAAGGATGATTCGTAGCAACAAAGAAGTTACCACAGTAATAAAAAGGAACAGCAGCACTCCCAAATTTGGGTGAGAATATTTTCAGGCAGGGATGTTCCACAGGGTACAAGTTTCCCCGTGAAGTATCTTAATAGCTTCTGTTGGGAGCCCCCAGGGAATCCATTTAATGCCCGTGCATAGGGGGATGCAGGATTTGTAAAAATATGGAGTATTAAAAATTCCTGGAGCAAACTGTTTGAGCTTTAGGGGGACAGTTTACACATGGGGATGCCAAATACTATTACAGGTATGTGTGACTTGCTGTTATCTGTTAAGAAACATGTTCTTATAACTCAAAGTTTGAGTTTTTACAGACAGGTACAAGAAAGGTTGAAGGCAGTGGGCGTCTTTATGGGGGCGGGCAGAGAGGGTACCAAAGTTCGACTTGAATTTAATCAAAATCCCTAAAGACTCAGCAAGGTATTCATAAGATTTGACAGAATAAACCCACATAGGGTAGGCACTAGCAAAGCCCTGAATTGCCACATCCAGGGAACGTGACAAAACATGGCAGATTTCTAATGGTCTATAAAAATAGAGCCTGAGAGGTGGTGTGTGCTGGTGGCTGGATCCGTGAATTTCTTCTCCCTTAAGACCTGTGCCCCCAAGGCACCATTCAGCTTGATTTCAAAAGGGTTGCGATCATTAAAAGCAACAAGCTGCTTCAAAAGTACATTGAAATTTAGGACGTTCTGTTTCCAAACAACAAATTATAAGGCTGGAGCAAACAAGCCCGGATGCACAGTATCAAGTTGTAACTCTTCTCCTTTCCAAAATGGTCCTCGATGCAGTTCTTCAAGTGCAGCCTAACCACATACAATTTCACATAAAGCATCGGTCAATAACAAATACGTTGACAATAATGAAATTATTACCTTAGTAGAACTGAAAAATACATGAGGGAAAGTGAGTTTCTGAAATAAATTGATTTAGGGGGAAAAAAAAAGTTTAATGCGTTGTACAATAAGTGATGTTACACTTGCAGTGCAAGTGCTTAAATACTGAATTTAGCATGAAATGTATAAAACATGAAGTAGCTTAATGATGATCCAGAGAACAAAATGAAACTTCAAGTAAGCTAAATCAGCGACACAAATGACAGCTTATGGAGGGTTTATGTTAGAATTTATTCATATATATGTGTTTGTATATATATAATACATAGTGTGTGTATATATAATATATAACCCAATAGTTATAATAACCAATAATGGCTTGATTGGTATGAATCTCAGTTAATTGTCTGACATAATTGCTTCTGTAATATAAACTTATAAATGTAAAGTGTTTTAAAGAGTAAGTCACTGGAATGTTTGTTTTCACTCAAAGTGCACGAGTACTCATTAGAAGAGCAAACTTGCAGAGAATTGGTTCTATGGTGTCAGTATTCATGTTTAAGGTAGTACCATAAAACTGTAATTGCTTTTTTCTTTTTAAGCCCGATGACTAGAAGGGCTTGCATCATTTCAAGAGCAGTAGCCTCTTCTACCACATGTAAATTCAGTCGCACATCTAATTAGCAATAACAGTAGCAGAGTATCAGCGTTTTTCTTACAAATGCAATAGTACCTTTTGAACTAAATGCAAATAATTTCCTCTGATACCAATGTTAAGATTTTCTTGGAAGGCACAGTGAATTAGAGGCAGTACAAGGTTTTGGTTTTTTTTTAGAGTTAATTAATTGGGTATATAACGATTGGTTGGCTGGTCAGAGCTGGTGCATGTTGTAGTCATTACCAAAATGACCGGTAGCTCACTGCAGCGCTTCCCCTCTGCGAGAGCACACGCCAACAATCTCAATTAAGCAAGGCATTTTGGTAACACTTATGTAACAAGTGTTGTCAAAACCATGAGTACAATAGCTTATTTTTACTGTGGTAAACTCTGGTACTGTTAGAAATCCATAAAATCTCTGGCGCGAGTTTCTTACTCTAAGAGATGGTGGTCGTAAGTGACACTTCTCCTGTGTCTTTACATGGGGAATATTGCCCCTAGGGACTGTTCTAGAGTTGAAGAAAAATGACTTTTCTTACTAAAATAATGTTCAAACTCATAAAAACCATCCTAGAAACCTGTGATATTTTAGCTTTCGCAGCAATTTCATTGGAGTTACTGTTTGATCTGTCTTACTGCGTCCTAGGTAGCAGCACCTGGAGTTTATGGTCATTTGATGTATCCTGGACTCCTAAACATGAAAGAGACATTGATTGTGTGTATACTTTTAGTTTTTAAATGCTTGGTTTTATATATGTGAAGTCATCTTGTTCTATAAACATTTGAAGTTGGTCAGTCAACAGTTTGCAGTATGTAAAAGGAAGGTAAAATGAAGGTGTAATGGGTAATACGAAATGCTTCTTTCTGAGAAAGGGAGGAGAAGAAATAGTAGAAGATGGCTTGGGGTTTTTTTCCTCTTGCCTCTGTGGTCACTAAGCTTGGCTTGAGTTTAAGATGGCCAAACTTGAAATAGTTTAGTTCTCACTTTGTTCTCCATGTGAAAACTTAGTCAAAACTTTGTAAAATCTGGATCTTGATTAGATGGAAAAAAAAAAAATCAATAATGATCCTGCTTGAATTGTTTGAACCTGTTTAAAGCTTCTGTTTTACTTGAGGGGAAAAAACAAATCCCTCAAGCATGAAGAATGGTATTTTTTTTTTCTGGTTTCATTGTGTCACAAACCAAGAAGAACTGGGTGTATTTCATGCTTTTTGTGGCACAAGAGGGTCTTCAGATGTTTACTGACTGCTTTTCGTCCCCCTCAATGGACACTGACCGAGAGGAATAAACCTGAAGTCAGTTTTAAATGAACTCAGAACTGAGTCTTGGCCTGACAAATTTTAGTCCATGCATTACTGGAAGAGTGCAAACAGTTTTCTGATTCTTAAAGGTGTAAAATGTCCAGAGATTTCTCTCTGGTATGTCCGTGCAGATGTGCCTTAAGGTAAATATGTCCTTATACCCATATGTGAGAGTGCGTCTTTCCCTCCCTGTGTCTCCAAATGCCACCCTTACACATTTCCTTCTTTGTTTTTCATGTTTGTTTTTTTTTTCTTTCCCCCTGGCTGCTGGCTGGCCAAGAGGTCTCTGTGCCCCGGCTGATGCTGCTGCGTGTATGCTGCTTTGTAAGACCGGCAAGATAGGTCTCTGTAATCCACACGACTCACTGATTTGTTGCCAAACATAAAACTAAATACCTTTTAATCTCTGCCTCTGAAGTTGCTTAACAAACTTGAAAATTAGTACAGGGAGGAATGATCACAAAATCTCTTTCCTTAGGGGAAAAAAAAAATTATCCCAGCAAGTTTTCCCTGTTCTGTGATCCAGTACCTTCCCATCAATCAGAAGTGTAACCACTTGCTGTTGTTTTATAAAGTATTATAGCTCACTTGGGCATAGATGTTATTTACCACCTTGATTTCAGTTTCAGGGATCACTGTGCAACTCAAATAGTGTTTTCTCTACTCTTTTTTTTACCCTGGTTGCAGCTGAACTCCTGAATGTGAAGGCTTGTTTCAATCTGAACTGATACTGATTGCTACTGCTGTTGTGTGGTGTGCTTGAATAAAATAAAATAAAGAATAAACTAGATTGTTTCATAGGTCTGGCTTGTATCTCTTAATACAACTGTTTCTGAGATCGTGATGAAAACCAGCTGTGCTTAGCTCCTGAGCTGCCTTGGCCAATGTCTTCACCTTCTTACCTTGGAGTAACTTTAACTCCTAAAGACTGCCAGTAGCTAGAGTTCCAGAAAATGCAAAAATAATAGGGATTTCTTAATTCTTAAAAGCAAAATAAGGTCATCCCTAACCGTTTTTAGTTATACATTTAAGAACACGGTTGCTGTTTGCATAAATGATTTCTGGAGGAAAAAAATCGTCACAGTAACAGAATGTGTATTACTAAAACCAAACTGAATACTTGAAATTGTACATCAATGTGTTCTGCAGAAAGATGAGATTTTTAAAAAGCTTAATGCTGTAAAGTTCATCATCTATCCTCCTGGTTTCCAGGCTCTTGCACTCATACATTTTGTCATTCATCAAAATTTCTCATTTCTCACTAATGTCCTGTAATTCCTAGGGGAACAGGGATGCAGCACTGGCTGTGGCCCTGGGTCTCATTCCTGTTCATGCATAAAAATTTCCATTTTCCTTTCTGAGAGCAAAGTTTGTCAGATGTTTTCTGTATTCATTTAGGAAAATTTCTGATACTTAGTAGACCAGATAGTTTGATCTGATATAATCAAATTTCATGGAATCCTCTCTCCTCAGGTGTTCGAGAGGAGACTCTCTGGGGTTTTTTCAATAGCTGTGTCAATTTGTATATCTCAGGACCTTGTATCTCTCAAGCTTGTGTGGCTCTCATAGTCATGCCAATGTATTTCTCAAGGTAGTTAAATGATATTTTTAATTTTATTTTTCTACTTGAGAGTTACTTCTGGTTTTCTGAGGGGAAAGAAGTGGAAGAAACAAAAAAAATTACAAATATTACACAAAACCCTGACTGTAAAACAGCTGCAGCACTATAATGTATTATGGGAACTCTTGGCTTTATGAATTAACTCCTTTACCAAACTTCTGAAGCTTCATTTATTATCTTTGAGAAGTACTAAGACAGTAAAAATCTGAGGTCTTGTACCTGTAGTGTGGTAAAATAAGTGGTTATGACAAAGCTTAAGAGTTTACCCTTTTTTTCCCCCCCGGGGCATTCAAAGATAAGAGTGTGTCTAATTTCTCCGGGTAGCTTTGTCTGTTAGGTAGCTCAGGGACTACAGTACTGAAGTTGTTGGCTCTAGGATGTATATAATGTCTAGTTTGTAGAAATGGGCTTGTCAGTTTAGCAGAAATGGATCCAAGATCATCAATTTTATTCCCTCCCATCTGTTAACCTGGCTTCTTTGCTTACCATGCGATGTCTAGGAAATACAAATGTAAGAAGCTGGATTGCTGGTAGACATCTTAGTCTGAATCAGATCAAAGTAACCTAATTCTATTGCTGCACAGGAAATTAAAGCTTAAATCCCGGTATTCCTAATTGATCAGTGCAAATTTGTTTATGCAGGAGCCTCGACTGTAGCAGCAGTAGCGTGTTGTAGTGAAGATGGGTCAATTCCTTTCTCAAGTGAGCGTTTCTCTGGACATATGGTGGGACATATGGCTCTGGCAGGACTCGGTGCCTGGGTGTTAGCTGGTGAGAGGTGACGTGCTCTGGATGTGCAACGGGAAGGTGCAAAGCGCACCTCTGATGGCTTTTTCTTTCCCTGCACCATCACAGGAAAGTCTTTCACTTGAATTCCTCTGTTGCTCTCTTTTTTGGCAAGTTAAGCGAGAAGATTGCACCAAGGTAGCTGAGACCATCTCCGAGGCAAGGTTGCAGACTGGTTCTGCTACTGCCATGGCAGCAAGCTCTGGGGGTCCTCTGCCCGCTGGGCAAAACATTGTTTTACCTGATTCCAATGGACCTTGCCCTAGTTCTAAATCCCTTTAGTTGTGTTGTGTTTTCAGGCTCTCCACAACCGGTGCTGCTCTGTAAACCTGGATTGTCTCACCTCCACCTTTTCCTTTCCGATCCAGACAGTCCCAGCCTTCCCAGCCTCTCCCCCTGACGCAGCTGCACGGGGGAATGTTTTCAGCTGTGTAGTTTTTAAGTTAGAGCTTGCTACGTAATGTGCGGGACTCCAGCAGCATTTGCAGTCAGTGTTTGCTGGGAGACAAGCAGCAGTCGGACTAAACCTTTTCACCTGAGAGAGTAATTGTCCTTGTAGCACTATGCTGTAGAGATTTGTGAAGAATTAAAAAGTACTTTCAATGAAAATTCTTGAGAGATGATGGAAAAGTAATGTGAGAGTGAGGCTAAGCCACGGGGGAGTGTGTGTGTGTGTGTATTTCTTGAGCTATTCTCAAAAAGTCTTTTGTGGCATTACAGTTCTTGGAGGAAGAAACAAACAAACCCCAATAAAACCCTCAAATTTGTGGAAGTGGTTGGGTTTGACATTAAACCATCTGGCATCTCTAGAATTTTCCCCACTCCAACTTTGCCACACAAGCGTTACATCCCCCAGATACCAGACGTTGCATTATTATGCACACAGGAGAAGCTGGGAAGCTTTCATGGCTGCTTTCCCACTGTCTGCTGAAGGTAGACTACCTGTGCAAGCGAGGCTCTGATTCACAGCTGGTTGCACAATTGGGGTTTAGGTGATCACCTTTGTTTCACTCTGAGATGTGCCTGCCTCTTGGACAGTTGTACATCATTCTTACAACTAGCTTTCTTAGAATTGTATTTTGTTTGTCCTCCTGTTTGACTTCAAAATTCTGTTTTGTTACATTTATTATATCCTGAGTAGGCTGCATGGAGAGAGGTGGCAGGTCACCGGGACAAGGCTTCTCGGCTCTTTTGGACGAAGCTCGTGTGTCATCCAACTCAGCAGCTTCTCAACTTCTAGCAGGGATTTAGGGCTATGACTCTGGTCTTACGGGTTATCATTGTAGTGCAATAATATTTGATCCAAATAGATTAACAATCGTACTTGTAACCTTCTGTACACACACCTTGGGTTTTGTACTCTTCTATCTTAAACCAGCTTTTATTTGGCTGCCTTTACTTCCACTCTTGTCTTGCGATGTACTTATTCCCTCGTCATGGTCTTTGTCTTGGTCAGTGACTTCTTCCATTTATCTGTCTTCTAGACAGAGAAAGTTAAACAAAAACTTAAGGAGAAAAAATCTGTTGCCTTTTATTATCCTTTGTTTTAAGATAGGATAGCAATTGCTCACAGATCTAGATAAATTTTATATATTCATCACAAAGTAATCAAGCTTGAAAGTTCTCTCCCTTATCCTCTCTTACTTTCCTTGTGGTAATCCATCATAAATTTTCATTTGTAAAGTCAGACTTTTGGAGACAGTGATCCTGAGGGACAGGCTGGGTTGCACTCAGCAGAAATTGTATAACTAACTTCAATTTTCTTCTTCTGGAAAACCTATTAAAGGGAAGTTCAGATGCATTTAAAACTTATCATTAACGTTTGATTTATTTGTTGGGTTTTTTTGGTGGTTGTTTGTGGGTTTGGTTTGGGGAGGAGGAATGTTTCTTTTCTTTTCTTTTTTAATTAAAGAAGCTGTAGGCTTATTGGGTTCAGAAGTAGATTTTAGGGTCCTGCTGCTGTGCAGAGCTTTGTGGATCTGCCCAGACTCCTGTGAATGTTGGAAGGCTTTGAAACAGGAAAAAAAAAAGACAGGTTTTATTATACTATAAACTAGAATAATTGAGTGTTCAGACAGAAGTCAAATGATATGGGAAGGTGTAAAAGAAATTAAGAGGTTCACGTACAAATCCTTCCTGGACTGTTGTGTGCTGGCAAGTGGGTTCATTCTCCCAGCCTTGATTTCAATTGCTCACTGACTCTGTGGTGGCAGGCCCTTACGCTGAGCTATGGCGTTCACTTCTTTTAGTCTTCTAGTCGTTAATAAGGATGTGAGAAGGGTTATACTGGTCCATCTATGATTGACTGCAGTGGGATACTGAGCAGAGTGAGCAGGCAGCAATAAATTTTCCCCTTTCAGCCTCCTCTGACAGGTAGCTCAGCGACTGCTGATTATAGGTGGTCTCTTTGGTTTTTGTATTTGTCACTTTCCTGCTGTGAATTTATCCAGTCACTTTCTGAGCCTCTTCAAACTGTACTACAGCTTAACTATATACCCAGTGGTTTCTTTTGACCTTGCTCCTTGCTACTTTTCATTGAACTTTGCTTAATTGTTGTATTGGCAATGATGGGGAAAAGCAGCCCCTAGCAGTCTCCTCTGTGCTAGTCTCACCTCTAAGACCTTCACCTTTGCAGGTAGAAGATTCCTGGTGTTGTATATACTGAAAAAAAGTTGGTGAACTTCATCACATCCCTGTTTTACCTCCCTAGGTCACCTGTGAATGGTGAAGAATACAGGCCCTAACCCTGTGGCCTGTGGGCCTTCACTGATGATCCTTCTTTGGCCTTAAGGATTTGCCACATGCTCCGTATTTCTGTCTGTAAAAGATGTGTAGACGTGGTGCTTAGTGACATGGTTTCCTGGTGGACTTGGCTGTGCTGGGTTAATTGTTGAACTTGATGATCTTAAAGGTCTTTTCCAACCTGAACTGTTCTATAGTTCTACAATCTTTTCAATACTAGAAGAGAAGGCTCTGGAGAGACCTTATTGCAGCTGACCACTATCTGAAGGGGACCTACAAGAAGACTGGGGAGGGATTTTTTACAAAGGCCTGTAGTGATAGAATGAAGGGTAATGGTTTGAAACTGGAAGAAGGTAGATTTAGATGGGAAATTAGGAGGAAATTCTTTACTCTGAGGGTGATGAGACACTGGAACAACAGGTTGTCCAGGGGGGTTGTGGATGCTCCATCCCTGGATGTGTTCAAGGTCAGGTTGGATGGAGCCTTGAGCAACCTGATCTAGTGGTAGAGGTCCCTGCTATGGCAGGGGGGTTGGAACTAGATGATCTTGGAGGTCCCTTCCAACCCAAACCATTCTATGATTTGAGGACTCTCTGTATCCCACAGCTACCTCTTTGATTGCAGTTAATAAAACAAGATGTGGTATCCAGAAAAAAAGTTCTTGCGATT
This sequence comes from Eurystomus gularis, assembly GCA_013400335.1. Taxonomy (NCBI): domain Eukaryota; kingdom Metazoa; phylum Chordata; class Aves; order Coraciiformes; family Coraciidae; genus Eurystomus; species Eurystomus gularis. The sequence goes on along the minus strand of VZZY01010114.1, from coordinate 846,143 downwards.
TTTACAGGTCATCTGAGAAGAGAGTAAATATTAGTAGGCGTCTCTAATTCTATTCCTTTTGGAGCTTTGGTTTATTTTCTCTGATAGATCTTTCTTTGCTTAGCTCTTAAGCTTTTGAGAGATAGTTTGTTTTTGATGTGGGTTTTAATGTGAGTTGGTCAGGTAATGCAGCTGTTTTAGAAGGGCTGAAAATCGAGAAATGTTAACACTGAGACAGAAAGGAAGGCAAACAGAATCTCTTCCTTCTCCTCCTGGACTCAGCTTTCTACTTCAATAGTAAATTGCAGTAACAATGTAAAAGTAGGGCAGCAGCACTAGAAAGCGGGCAAACTAATTGGTGAAAATGAGGATTATTTCTGTAAATAACTATGTCAAAGTCCACTTGCAAATGGGAAAGGCATCTGGTGTAACAGAGGCGATGCAAATGGCGTGAATCTAATAGGAATTTACTGGACTTCTCCGAGGGACTTCATCCGTTCTCTGTCAGATGCAGGCTTCTGGATGTATTTGCATGGGAGTATTTTATTTTTGTGGAAATAACTGTGTGTTTAGCAGATTTCTTGGTGCAAAAGCAGCTTTATAGGCAACTTTGAAATTACAGATCAAGGGTATTCAGAAAGAATGTGTGTTTTGTTGTATTTACTGGAGCGACAATACTGTAATGTGTCTTTCTGTCCAAAGCGGTCTGAGAAGTGCTTAGTTGTATAATCGGTGTATTCAAAGGGTAACCGTAGCGCTGAGTAAAGAATGTGTTCAAAGAACATAATTTCAAACTCTGTCAAAAGGGTTTTAGTGGATATTTGAATCTTAAAATGCTAGGAAAAATAAATGTCTTTTTCTGACTAAATTTCTGTTTATTTTTGGAAATTTTGGAGGGAATAACTCTTTTCTACATGGCAAATACATCACATTTTTTGTAAATCTGAATACAGCCTTTCCTATTCTGAAACGGGCTCACTGACTTTGGCACTTGAAATACATGTTTTATGTCTCCTCTGCATCTGGAGAGAGATGTTTGTTTTCAAATAAAATGATACATTTTAAAAGGGCAACAGGTAACCTTGTATTTTTCCTTGGAAAAAAAGAACAACAAACCCCCCCAATCCGTAGGCATTTTTGTTTCTCTCTGATTCCTATTTGGGTAACGGGAGAAAAATCACAGGGGTATCTTCAATATATCAGTGTAACTCGTCGCCAAATAGCCCATGTCTTGAAGCAGAATAAGAGGTCGTCTGTGTTTCTGGCCAGTTTCTGCCACTCTTCTCTCAATTAAGTATGTTAACATGCCAAAAAAACTTTGTGTCACTGACACACGCTTTAAAACCCTTCATCTGGAGGCCTGTTCTTATTTCATTAATTTTCCCTTAAGTAGCGGTGCCTAATTATGAGCTACATTAAAGCTTATGTAAAAGAGGAAAAATCTGATGCAGATAAAATCAAATTTTCTTTTCAATTTATAGGCTTTCTGGGGGCTACTTTTGAACTTAGAATAGCAGTAATGATAATCAGAAAAAATTGCTCTGACTTCAGGGGTCTTTTCTAACCGCAGGAGCTGGACAAATTGAAGTTGAAAGGACCTCTCCAATTAACATGTCATCTTCTGCTCATGTGTCGGACAATACTCTGAATAGCCAATTAATTACAGATGTTTCAGCTTGTGTGGTTTCAGGTCAGATCATAGAAGTGGCTCATGCCTCTTGATGGTTTTTTTTTCTCCTCCAATAGCCTAATGAGAAAATAAGCACCCCAGTGAGAGTGGGGGTGAGTTAGGGAGGTGGCCTGGATCTACATGTCACACTTGCAGTGTTGGGCTGAATCGAGCCTGTTGTTCACGGGAGGGTTTTTGCCGCACGGAGACTTCTTTGCAATGACCTTATTTCCCTTCTACACAAAGGTTTGAAAAGCAAGGGTGGCACCGAGGGAGTTAGGATAGGTGAGGATCTGCATATTGAAGTGTTTTTTAGAAAACACTGCAAGGGGTAATTGCTTATTATTTCTTTGCATTGAAGACGTCATAATTTTGAGGGTTTTTTTTTTAAATGACTTTTGGGTAAAAGAGTTGCTGAATGGATGTAGCAGCAGCGGGGCCCTGCCTGTTTGCAACCTCACAACTAGCTGAGCTTTGGTGATGGTGTCTACAGATTTAGAGAAGAAGCTCAACTTCCTTTCGAGGTTTGCTTTGTATGGGTTTTGCTGTTGGCCATTTCGGCCTGGCTTTGGATGTGAAATTTAACGTGAATGAAGGTGGTAAGAAAGTATGCAGAGTGTTCAAAAGGTTTTCTACGTCGTATTGGCATTCTCTCAAACTGTCATCCTCCCAAACTGCCTTGGAGCCCAAAATAAAGGCTATTAATCTCTACGTATTTATTGTACGCCCTGCCTCCCCAAGGCTCTGTCTCAGGATGCATACTTGACTTTTTTTTTCATGCAGTATGGTGGTTTGCAAGGCCAGCAGTTCATTTCGCTGGATGCTGACTATAGTTTTCGCTTGGCCTACAAACTATATTTTGCACCCACAGAGCTGAAATCTGTGCACCTTCTGCACCTCGGCACCATTTCCAACTTTCAGCAGCAAAGACATTGGTTTAAAACAACGCAGGCATGGAGCAGGATTTTTGGATTTTCTCACTTTAGTGCATAATCTTCTCCTCTACCCTTCAAACTCTGAGGAAAGTCTCCAGTCGGTGCCAGATGGCTGATTAGGTGGAAAATGTCTGCGTGAGCCATATGAATAGTAATGTTTGTGGCAGAACCACATTAGTAGGAACCTCACTTGTGATCCTGGGAGAGGTTGATAATGCTTGTTATGAAATGCTGAAGTGACAAATTAGCCATGAGGATTTTTGTAGCTGACGCTTTTATTAAATGCTTGTTGCGGGGCATTTTGGCCTCAGAAATTGTGCTGAGGGTATAATACTACTGCTGTCGTTGGCCACTTGAGAATGTTATTCTTGGGTGGAGAGGAAAAAATTGGTGATCATCTAATTAGATGCAACTTCTTATAAGTAGTATTAATATGTACTTCTAATTCTGCTCAATTTTGGGGACAGTTACAGCCTGTCCTCTGAAATGGCACCTGGGTTTGTTTAGGAGACGGAGGTAGGGACCTCCTATTTTTCCCTGCAGGACTGTTAGGGCTTGGGACGAGGATGTTGAGCACCAGTTCTGTGGTCAAACCAGAAAAAACAATTTGTCATAGTTGCTTTCCCCTCTGTTTTGTCCTGTGGGCTGGGCAAGATTACAGGACAGCAGTAGACTTTACTTTGCTGACAACTGAAACCAAAATGATGTGGCTATTTAAAGCTGCTGTGCTCAAACATGTGCTTTCAAAAATGATTACTGCGGTAGTGGTGGAGATCTGGTGGTAATTTGGGGACTTTGTTAGTTCCTTTCTTCTAGTGTGTGAGGAGCTGTTAATCTGAAAGTTAGGAGTTCTGGAAAAAGCCTGAAGTTCCCAGGTACTAAATAACATCTCTTCTTTTCTCTGTGTAATGGAAGGGTGGGGTAAAGGGCTCAGGAGTAATTCTGGATCTGTGAAATTGTATTGGAACAGATTAAGTGCTTCTTGAGTGAAAAAAAGAAAAGGTATATATTGACGTCATCTACTGTTGAACTAATAAAATGTGTGCTGCTCAAAACCCATTTTGTTTTCTTACCTCTGCACCTTTAAATAGGTCTGGCTTGAATTTGTTTTGTCTTTAGAGAAGAAAGTTGTTTATTTGGATATTAAAAATTGAATTGTCAATTCCATTATCCTTCTCGTGCGCTTCAATTTCAAGCTTATCTGCATTGATGAAGAAGTGTTCCAGGAAATCCTTATTTTAATCGAAAAAGATCTATTATTACTTGCAAAACCTGTGTAGAAAGTTGCACAGTTGCTAATCATCTGGGATTTCCCCAGCGTATATTTTTTGCTTGCTTAGAGTATTTGCAATTAGAAGTCTCCATCTCGATGGGATAATTAAAAAATAATTTACCACTTGGAAGGAATAGGTCTCTTTGGGCAATCTGCACTGCTATTGGTTAATTATTACTAATTTTTGGTTATCTGATACAGTTCTTCCTGACCTGACATCTGCATAATGTAGAAGCTAATGAGAACAGAAATTAAGCCTGATCACTGACACGTCCTCTGTTCGATTTGAGAGACTAAGGTGGAAAGAGATGAAAATGAAAATTGCCTAAGTGGGACTTGAGCTTTACTGGAAACTTTATATGATGCACAGAATTTTTATATAGATGGATATATATGTGGAGCGAGAGACACACGTGTGATTTAGCAACCCTTCAGTTGATTTTTGTCACACTAGCAGAAATACTGACTACAAAACCTGCATATTACGGTGCACTCTGCGTAAGCTTAACATCTAGTTCCCGTGGGACTTGTAAAATCAAAGTCTTGCTCTTTCTTTGCAATAAATAAACTTTTTTTGACTTTTATAGTTGCTAAGGAAATTATTTTCTTTGCATGATATGCAGTGATGTTTTTGATATTATTCACTTAATCTGAGTAACATCACCGTCTACAAACTGCGTCAGGCTGTCAGACTCTCCTGTTTGCTGTACTCAGCTGGAAAAGGTGAGATCCTACCGCAGCTCGTACGGGTTACTCCTCCCACACCATGTTAGTTCTTGCCTACGATTATACCTAGTGGGTTTTCTACACCTCTCTTGGCCCCAAAATGTTCAACTATGTCCGTATTTCTCTTTGTCAAAGTTAAAACTATTCACAGAGCTTCTGTTGCACCATGATGAGGGGTGGAGATTATGGGATTTAGGAGTATTTCAAAATATTTTGTGTGTTTTAAAAAAAACACTGCTGGTCACTCCGGGAAGCGCTTTGTGCCAGTAGCGCTGCGAAGCCAGAACGTGCTGGTTTTTCTGTCATTTGGGGGCGGACAAGGGGAAATAAGGACAAACTGTCCAAATGTTTCTCTCCTGTCCATCCCAGCACGCTCCAAGTGTCTGGGTGCCCCATCAGCATGAGCATTTGGGGACGGAAATCAGTTTTCTGGGGTAGTGTAGGTTAAGGGGAAAAGCAGAATTTGGGCCACAAAAAATAAATTGCAATAGGCTGCAGTCCTGGTAGCCAGAGGGGGAATCTTCCCCAGTATGAAATCGCTTGAAAATGGTGCAGCGGCGCTTTGCTGAGGGAGCCCACAGGGTTGCTGTGGCTCGACAGATGGATGCAAGGGGAGAAAAGAGGTTTGCAGACACAAGACTCTCACAGTTTCTCTAAAAGGAGCTGCTCTGCCTTGAAACTGATAGCAGAACTCTTTTTGGTATTTAATTTCTGCTTTCTATTAATTTCAATTTTTATATCTAAGGAGCCATCAATGGCTCGTGTGAATGTGATGTAAATAGAGTGCATGTGCAAAATAAACTGTGATTACTTTAAGCAAATAAAGGTGAGATGCATAACAAGACTACTAGGGGAACTAGAAATCTGATGTTCAGCTTGGTTATTGCAACTCTTACGCAGTAGTAAGAGGTTGTCTTATTTGGCGGAGACCAGGTTACTCCAATTAGCTGCAGACGTGGGCAGGTTTATTCAGAGACAAAAGGCCACCTAGCACATTTTGGAGGTAGTCTACCCGTGTAACTGTGACCTTTATTGATCCAGAAGCATTATTCCGTTCTTTAAAAAGTGCTCCATTTTGCTTCTGTTGACTGTAGAGCAATAAAATCATGTTACACTTTGAATTTTTCATAATGAGAAAATAGCAGTATCCCAATTGAGAGCGTTATTATGATAAATGGGCAAAATCTGCTCCCATCTCAAAAGCAAAACATTTTTTTTTTCTGTTCAGCAGCCACACTGCTCACAAAATATGACGACAGATGCAAGCAAGCGAGTGAAAAAGCCCATACAATAAGATGGCAGCAGAACTTTTAAAAAAGAGGGCGTGCAGCATATGCAAGAAAGCCATCTGTCTCTGCCTTACAAAGCATCCATTCCCTTGGAGAGTGGAATTACGGGTCTGGCTGTTCTGTTGCTGGATTTATTATATAAAATTGCCCCTAAGAAAAAGAGAATTTATTCAGAATATTGTAAAATAACTTAGTAGTGCTACTGTAAATTTCCTGGAGTCTGGCCAGAGAGTTGTAACTTCCATTGCTGTTCTCCATCTCTCCAGTGGCAGTAGGTGAGAATAGTGGGAGCTGCGGTAGTGTTTTACTGACCCGGTGGCTTGCAATTTAAAAAAAGCTCTTCATGCTTTATCACAAAAATAAGGGTATGTTGGAACAGTTCTGGTTGGGTTGACAGGAAAATTCTCACTCCTGCTGCTTTAGGTGATAAATGGCTTTCTGGCTTGCTAAAGATTAATGATAACTTTTAAATAAAATGGAAAGAGCAACCAAATTGTATTTCTTACAAGGGGGAAATTAAGCAAATTTCAGTTTTTAGCTTAGAATTCTGGAATATAATTTTAAACCTATTTTTAGATAAAATATTACTGTTTTAAATAATACACATAAGTATATGTGAATCATTCAAATTAGCAGTCTCTTGTTCCACTTAGTCATAAATGACTTATTAAAAAAAAAGAAGCTTGAAGTCTTAGTATTACAGTAGAACTGAATCAGGTAACTTTTATTTGGACCATGGCTGAATTATAGTCCTTTATCCTGAAGATAGGAAAGGTGCTGGTCAAGAATTCAGCACTGCTCTGTGTAAACTATTTTATTGCTTATTTGAAAATGGGGCTTCTAAAATAGAGCATAGAACAGAATCTTTTCATGGGGAAATAAGATTATTTTTATCTCCTGATATTGGCTCTGAACTTTAAGCTTCTTGATGAAGATGGTGTCGAGCATGGAAGCGGTACTGGGATGCATCTTGACACAAAGTAATAATGCAGTTAAGGGAAACATTGGGAGGCGTGAAGTGGGATGCTTTTGAAGTGCTTTTTTCTCAGAGAACTTGGGAACATTCAGCTATTATTAAAAAACAAATAAGTTCACTTATATTTCATATATACCTATTTCCCCCAAATAATTCTGTCCTTGATTTACAGATGCACATCTCTCCTGCTGTCTGTGTTCAGGCTGCACAGTCATGGTTTTCTATTCCTAACATTTAATGGGGTATCCATGAGAATCCTGCTCCTTGAAATAATAATATTTATCTTCCTAAATTCCTGTCAAGCGGTTTAGCAAGTTCAGATTTGCCATCATTTAGCTTAGCAGCTTTTTATCAGCTTACAGTCATGCACCCACGGTGCACATGTTTGCTGCTTTTACTACGGGGCTAGAGGCACAGGGAGCTCAAGGAGATGATGGAGGAGGGAGAATAGGAGGCCTCTAAAATACTGATTAACTCTTATCTGTCTCCAACTTCACTATCAACCGCTGCCAGACTTCAGGCGGCCACACATCTTTTGGTTGATGGTAAGAATGGAAATCTCTTTTCTCCCTGTACACTCAGCATCTCTTGGCTGCTATGAAATCAGGAGTTGTCTTCGATCTGTATTTTAAATACTTGCCCACAAGTTTGGCTCTGAAATGATTTCCCAGCTTTGTTTCTTTACAGTCACTTGTGAAAGGTCTTTCCTTTGGTGTTGGCCTAAGTAGGTTTGGTCTTAACGTTCTCGTTACCTTACAGTTGAAGGACAGATGCCGGTGACCCACAGCCTTCCTTCTCCTGAACTGTTGTGTTGCTTTAGGGACCATCCACTTCCATGTTCTCTTCCAGTCTTCTAGTAGCAGATGCTTATTTTAAAAACAAATATTAATACATTAGTATGCAGTGCTCAGAGCGGCAATTTGAGAACAGAGTTAATGTAATTTTCGTGTTCTGTAACACTTGTTTGCCTTGTATGCAAACTGTGGTGGAGCAACTGTGACAATCGTCTCTGTTGAAGTTTGCATATTAATTTTGCCCTGGCTATAGGAGCTGGTACCGACGCAGACTTTAATGAGGCTGGCACCCAAAAGCATTGGTGCGTAACCGGCGCTGTCTTGAGAAAAGAGGAAAACTCTTTGTGAATCTAGTGGAAAAGAGTCCCTTGACATCAGAGAATTTGGAAAACGTAGATGCTACAAGAAGTGGAGGATATTTGCTATGTAGCTTCTGCTTGCTGATGGAAAACAAGATCTTCTGTACCTAAGATGTGTCAGTGAGGATGTTTGGACACTGGACCCCAGCCCATGCAGAGAAGGGACTCGTGTGAGATGGCAGTTGTTGTGGTTTTGCACTGGCTAGTCTCAATACTTTATTTCTCTGTTGCAAAGCTCATGTTCCAGTTAACTTAGCAGAGAAGTTGCTGCTCAAGAGTAAGTTACATTCTTTATAAGTAAGTAAGTTTTGTCCTTTCACGTGAATTTTCTCAGAAGTTTGAGGGTATAGAGCTATTAATATTCACCGCTGGTCTTAAAGAAATGAAACCCTCCCTGCAGTCCCACTCCCCACCAAGGAAACTCCAAAACCTCATGAGTAAAGGGCCTCCCCACAGTGACCAAAAGTAAATGGCAAAAAACCAACCCCCCAGTAGGATTCTTTAAAGGATCTTTTGCAGTCTTTGGCTGAGAAGCTTTCAGTGCTACATGGAGTAGAGCTGTAATTTTCAGTGCATTAGTAGGAGCTTTTTTATTTTATTTTTTTTTTCAAAGAGGGTTAATTGGACAGATTTTCAGTCTGGCCAGTTAAGGAAACTGGGGCAGGTTCTGCGTGCTTTGTACCATCAGTAATTCCTTGCAGTGACTGGAGCTGCTTATCTGGAGAAAAACGCAAGCGGAATTTGGTCTGCTACAGATAACCACTAAAAACTGAAATGATGGAGTCTTAGCGAAATGTGTGTGCTCTGTGGTCAAGTGCAGTGACAGCTCTTGGGTGCAGGTGTGGGTGGGAAAGGGACAGTATTTGCATGATACCGTCAACACATTTCTTACAGGGCATTTGGGGTCTGTTGATTCTTAGAAGCTTTAGCGATGCTCTGATCGCTTTCAGCCATGCTTGGGAGAAAACTGAAGACTTGGGTTCTTGAGAAAGCTGTGAAAGGGTTCTCAGTTTGAGTCGAATATAGTCAGGCCAAAGGATTTTCTACACTCTTTGCAGTGTGTATTGATGTCCTGCTCCTCGTCTGAAATACGAAATCTCTGGTCGTTTCTTAGTCACATGGAGTACTGCATTAAATTCAGAGGAGGACAGATGACTGACAGCGGAGCAGAGCTGATCTGTACTGTAACATGTGGCTTGTTCTGTATAAAACCAGGCAAGTAAGTGATCTGGTAGAGCAAGTCAGGAGAAGAGGAGGCGAGGGACTTGGATTACAACCAGCAGCTCTGCTTCTGACTTGTGCCACTTGGGGCACATCACTTCGACTTGGAGTGAAATACTGTTTTCATTAAATCAAACGTAAACTTTTCTTGGTTTCAGTGGAATGTGATTTCATCCTCTGCAGTGGTGGGTGGTTTTTTTCACTTTCAGATATAGTACACAGGTGAAAAAATTATATAATATTGAACATCATCAACATTATTACAGTGCTACCAGCAGAGAAACAAGCGTTAAAGCCTGTTCCGGCTGCATGCATTAAGGCTTTCCTTTACGCTGATGCTTTCCTTGGGTATTAAAGAGTTTTGCGTTTTCTCGTTTCCATTTCCAAAAATCTGTTGTTTGAATGGCATTTTATTCACTTGTTACATTTTAAAACGTTTGCTGACAACTTTGCCTGTAGATTTGCAGATACAACATTATTGTACTTGTGTGATGCTATCGTTTGCTCACTGAAAAAAAAACCTACTACTGAAACATTTTTTAGGAAATACACGTGGTAAGTTAATGCTCTAAGTACATAATTAGTCTTACCAACTAGAAAAAAACCCCCACTTTAATACATTCTAATCCCTGTACAAGTATTTCCAGAATATGACATGATAAACAATAGACTTGGGTGGCCTAAATTAAGGCATATCCAGTAAAGGGCTGTTGGAGATGGTTAAAAAATGGCTGGTGGTGAAGGGTAGAGCTTCGCTTTAGGAGAGCCTTGCAGCAGTTTATATGAACTTGTAAATAAACCACGTTGTTTCCTTCCCTGCTCTCCTCCTAGCCTGCACTGCAGTCTGTGGAAGTCCAACTGGTTTTTCTTCTGCTGTTACATGTCTCTTTCTAGGCTTTACCAATTTTTACAGTGTGCAGCAACCACTTTTTATTTCTCACAGAGCTGGGCAAACAGGTATAGAGGAGACGTTTGCAGGTACCAGTCTCCCAAGGTTTTAGAGTGAAAAGGAAGATGTTAATTGTTACCAAGGAATGAAACCCTCATCCAGTTTCCTGTAGTCTAATAGCTCAGGTACTGCTAACTATGGCCTGACTGAAACACACCACAGAGAAGTGAACAATTATGTATAGGATTATTCGGTGTATGGAAAACATCAGTTGTCATATTCAGAAGGAAACAGCCCCATCCTTGCTGGCATGCCAGAGGAGAACGCCAGCAGCTTGTATTTCAGCCTGATATTGGTTGGGAATCGGTCCATCGCCCATGAGAGAAGCGGGCAGGGTTCTGGTTTTAGGAAAACCAGAAAGAAAGACTGCTTTGCTAAGAATATTTGTTTGAACCGACTCAGTCTTTATTTTTAACATAATAAAGTTAAAATTAACGCTGCCAACACAGTTGTAACGAAAGGTAGAATGTAGCGTTTTCCTGTATTTCATTATAACTACCTTGAAGAGGTGAAAAGTGTGTTTACTTCAGAGACGGAGTATGAGACAAGGAGGAAAAATAGTGGCAGCAAAATGTTTTGGTAGGCAGAACAAGGTCTCATCCCCAGCCTCTTCCCAGTACCCTTTACATGGTTCATTAAGTCAGCTGCTTTCCTCTAATCATGGCTATGTAGAAAATCAGAAAAAACTTCAAATGTTTCTGGGCAAAAGCAAAGCTGTGAAGTCTGTAGATTCCTGACACCCATGGCTAGCAAGTACTGCAAAACTACAACTTTCTCACTTTGCTCAGTGATTTTGTTGGTTGTAGATGCCCGAGCAAAGAAGAAACATTTTTTGATACGCATCTGTGGTCGTTACGCACGTGACTTACAAGCTGTGCTCCCTGTTAAAGAGCTTACTGGGGTCGGCTGTTCCAAAGACAGCTTGACCACAGGCGGTACAACTTGTATCTCAATTCGGAAGTGAGGTTTCTGTTGAGGTCTTCCAGGCGAACAAGTATTTTCTTTCAAAGTGCCTCTTGGGATTAGTATCTCCCGAAGAGGATGGTGCTGAAAACCTTCTGTGTGGTGGCTGTAACTTTCGCCTTGGGAAAAGGGTTTAATGGGTTTCCCCATCCCTAGGGGCGTTTGAACAGTTTTGCCTTTAACTACATCAACTGGATATAAAATAGGTATGAATACGTCGAGCTGTGCTTTGCGACAGATTGAAGGTAGAAAAGTAAACCCTGCTCAGATAAGGGTTTTGCTATATCTTAGTAGTAGGGAAATGAAAAGAAAATCCGTGAATGGAATTAGGGGGTTTGTATTTTTTTCTAACTTAAAGGCTAATCTCTTCGAATTGGGAACTTGCTGCCTCACTGAGAAGAGTTTAGTCTTTCTGAATCCAAGTCCTTAGTCTTGGAGATGTCTTTTATATAAATATTTTTCATTTTACACTGTGACTGGAACATTGTCATATACCACCTAGAAAACAATACTGGTGAAAATACCTTTTTTAATAAGTATACCTGCTGATGCTGCTGTACATTGGACTTTGTGTACAGAGTTCTTTGATGTGCAGCCTTTAAGCGTAAGAGATTAACCTCTTTCCCTGGTAAAGAGTTCTTATTTTTTATCTTTTTATGGGGCCGTATCCAAAAGTAGTCAAAGTCTATGGAAGCCACTCTATTGACTTCACTGGGAATTGAATGAGGAACATGATTTCTGTGGTCCATTGTTTTTAAAAAAAAATAAAAAACAACCGCCAAAAAAAGAACAAAAACTTTGCAGTCGAGTTGTAATTGCATCCAGATGAGTTTCTCTAAGTGGTTGTGAAGCAGCTGGTGGAAATGCCTTGGTCTGACCACATTCAGCGTGCCACTTGTTTCTGTATACGGGAAAACCTGACATAATCTGGAAGCCATTAGTCTGGAACAAACAGCCCCCCCGCCCCCCAGCAATCCTTTTAAAATTGGTTGCAAATAAAAAGGCTACAAAATCCTTCACACAAAGTACATCATTCTGTGTTGTGGGAGCTGGTTTTTTTATCAAGAACTTGGCTTCTAGGGGTGTTTTAATGTGCTTTTTTGTGTACAGTGATGGTTGTCTTCCTATCGTTCTGTTTTATGCTGCATGTACTGCATGTTATGCAGTCTTCTGGGCCAAAACCCCTTTTTACATTAAGATAAGGGACACCAAACTTGAGTTTCTAAGCAACACCCTAGTTTGGTGATACGAGCGTGGGAGCCTTTGCTTTGCTTGGACAATTTTCTGGATCCTAGCTGGGCCCTTTGGTGCGTTGCTGCTGAGGAACTAAGAAAAGTGAATGAGGCACTCATGAGTGAAACAAAGAAAAACCAAACCCAGTTCAATAGTGAAATGGAGGTAATATAATGTTCAACAGCAGGTTTGTCACTCGTGGTGGTCCTCTCTCTGCTATGGGGCACGTGGTGATTCATTCCCAAGCACAGCAGTCTTGGGGTAGAGCATCGTCCTGTCTATAACAGTGTTCACTAGCAGCTGTTTAAGGAAGACAGTAAAAAAAAAAAGTAAAAAAAGCTAATAATAGCTCACCAGGATTATGTTCTCATCTTCAAAAATGGGCCCTAAATGCATCTCACCAATTCAAGTGGAATTATTTGTGCTGTTTTGAATAAGGAGAATATAAAGGTAGTGACCCTATATCTTTTTTTCTGTGAGATCCATGCTGATCTGCTGAGCTATTACTGCTTGACCAGAGACCCTGAAAAAATAGTTTGGGGCAAAAGGGAGAAGTCGCTCAAAAGTTTAAAACTGTATTATTCTTTGAGGGGCAGCGCACACAAGAGTGGAAGCATTTTTAGGTATGCTTTTAAAAATAATAGTAGTACATAGGACATGTATTTCTTAATGTAAAATGGGAATAGGAGACAAAAGAGGAATTTCAGAAGAATGCACTGTTGGAGAGCCAGCAAGATGTGATATATATACTCTCAAGCTTCTGAAAGAGAGAAACAAAATTGACTTTTTAAATTCTGTTATGACTAGCTGAGCTATAATGTAGTATAGTAAATCTCTCAGTATTATGTAATAAAATTAGTCAAAAGATGACAAAAGTATAAACAACACACTAATGAAAAAGCCTTGCAGGACTTGTATTTAAATTGGATTGTGCCTGTTTGATTTATGCTGGGGTGTAAGTAGGCTGGGCTCAAATGTTTGTGGAAGTGTGGTCAGTATCTTCTCGCTCTGTTTGCTGCTCCTTTTCTGTATTTCTTTTTTTTTTTTTTTAAGGTTTGGAAATACATTACTAAGTATTACACCAGCTCTGTTAATTATAGGGTACTGGGAATAGGTAAGTCTGTTGTGCAGCCTGAGAATATAATTAGGATCAAGCGAAAAGCCATATTTTACTGTACCATGGTAAAAGGCGGAATTGTTAGGTCGTCTTGAGCTCACTTGGCTCAGCTTAGATGCACATAAAACCCATCAGAGAAAACTTTTCACTTGAGCGGTATCAATGCATTTTAAGAGGAAGCCTTCCCCTGGCATCACTGAGATTGCAGGCTGGCACTCTGCGTGTGTTGATCTTTCAGAGAACAAAATACATGCAAATACCCTTTTTTTTTTTTCCAGTATCATTTCTGATGATACCTCTGATGTCGCTGTGGGTCTAATGACGGTGGCAACCGCTTTGTTCATGCGTGACATGTGTCAGCCTGCAAGCCGTGCAGACCCTGCTAGCTGCTTTTAAAACAACCCCCCAAAACCCTTCTATAGATGAATATCTAAATGATAGCTGTGAAAAATGAGGAAAAAACAAGTGGCTTATCAAATTCCACACCAGTTCCTTTCCTTGTGTCCGAGCCTTGTATCTGCTCCCCCGTCTGCTGGTAGAAATACCACTGGATGCTTCATCAGGATATCGTTTTCAGCTCTAGTGTGCAAATGTTGTCCATGTTTGATTATCCCAAGGCGCAGCAGCTTTGCTCTTTCCTATTTTGATTTGACATGGCAGATCCATTGAAGCCTCTGTTCTGAACAAAAGCGCACGGATGTTTATAAAAGCAAGTTATAAAGAAAGTAGTGTAATGCGGTTGGAAAAGGTAAAGAAGAAATATAGTAAAATTTTGTACTTTGTAAAACGTCATCAATTTAAATGAGGGAAAAAGAGGATTGAATATAAGCAAACAGAATGCTAACTACTCCAGGATGAAATAGGATGGATGAGGGGCTCAGGTGTGTTCCTGCTTTCAGAATCCTGTTTGCTTCCACCACTATTCTTGGGTGTGTTTATGCTCTTCAGGCAGGCCAGGACACTGTGTGGTAGCAGCAGAGCAGTTAGGTCAGTGCCCTTGTCCCTAGTGATGTGGTACGTCCGTAATCCCGTTGTCTGTTGCCAAAGGCACACCTGTACTGTCGTTTTTAGGGCTGCATCTTAAATGGAATGAGTATCAGACTCACTGTTGGGTGCTATCTGCTCTGTGGGAGGTGGGGATCTGTCATGCCCCAGCACAGCGGGTGGGGTGGCGGTGCCGGTCGGCATGCCCCGGCACAACCCGTCCTCCCGTCGCCCGCCGTCTGCAAGGGAGCGAGTGGGAGGCAGCGTCTGTCTGAAGACGCCTTCTTGAGCAGTGCAGGGATGAGGTAACTTTGTAGGATTTGATGGGATCCTTGTGAGTGGAGTCGCTGATACCGATACAGTGATTTATGTGCTGAGGTATATGACAAGCGCCCAGCCTCCTTTGAACCCTCCACCCTGGCCTGCGTTACGGAGATGCAATGAGGTAACGCTCATCCCTTCATGGTCTCAGTCCACCCACACGCACCATATGCATAATTTTTCTGTAAAGGATGACTGTTGGGATGTATATGATCTGAATTTAAGACAGTTGAACATGCTCTTATTTTTCGCATACTATATGATTTAGCTAACCAAAGTTACTTGTCAAATGAGGCCCTTTGCTGCATTTCAACACTACATCCTGGGATGCCTTTTTAATTGAAGGTCCTGATATCTGGCATTTTCCATTCCTCGATTTCACTGGATATCTTGTGCTTGTTCATAAATATTCCTATAGGAGCATTTATATTAAGCATGACAATATTGTTTGCCTACCAAGTTGCAGATAAACGGTTGGCTTTTCTGAAGTGCTCATTGTTGGGTGCATCTCATTGAAGTCGGTGGTAAATCCTTCATTAGTATCAAAACTGGTACGCTTTAGGCAACACACAAGCCCTTTTGGAAATCACGCAGTGAGAAGGTGTCTGTCTGCTTGCAGGACTGACAGGATAACAAGCTCATTGCTTCTGTTACAATGCTAGAATGTGGCTATTTGCATAATACAGAGCAGCAACACGTTCATTCACCATTCATGAATAAGCCTTTCAGACAGTGGTTTCAGCCACCGACTGAAATTTGTGAAGGCTTCGCAAGTAAATTGCTGGTTTTGAGCACATTTTGTTATTTATCGGGAAGCTGAAATGATGCTCAGATGGCCAAGCCCGAAAACAGAGTGTAATTGAGCATTTGTGCATCAAGGGTTCCTGAGCAAGGATAGGGGGGAAGTACTGGAACGATTCTGTGTTCAGCTGTGCTTGTAATCGCTAAACTTGGTTATTCTGTGCTTGCATTGTAAACCTACTGGTTTTGTTACGTGGCTATAAAGAGAGCTGCAGCTAAGAAGAATCAGTTAAGATAAATGATTATTTTTTTTTTTCTTTTTTGATCAATATTTAAGGGTAGTGTTAGTGCTGGAGAAGCCCCGCTTGCTTCAGAGCTGTAAGAAACTCTGGTAGGTTTAAAAAGGATTCCTGTGCGTACTCTCCGCAATGAAAAGACGTTGCTGGAGCTTTTCCTGTGGTTGCTGTGCTGGACTTTTGGTTTAAAAGTAAGATAAAGCATGAGGTGGGGCCTGGGAAGCGGTGTTCATGGGCTGCGTGAGCCTGTCTCCCAAGAGCGGGATCGTGGTGTTCCCCGATGCCAGGGAATTTGTGTCAGGATGAATGTAGGAGTAGTGAGAGATGCGCTGGCTGCAGAGCCCCATCAGATGAAGAGCTGAAATATAGATAGAACGTAAAGTCACGTCTGCGATGAACACGATAAAAACTTGCTGAGGAGCAACTTGGATTACAAAGAACTTCTTGCCTCTTTCATGTCTCATGATAATTAAATGGTCCATCTTTATTGCTTAATTAGAACCCCATTTGAAAGAAGCTGGATAACTAATGAAATACGAGATTAAGCATCAGCAAATCTCTTGTGGTCAGAGACATGCCCAGGGCAAAGTCCAAAAGAGTTTTGTAAAATTTGTGTTTGAAACAAAGCGAAAATAGTTATTATGGAAACAGGAGACAGATTCTGTGAGTGTAAATGCAGATAGAATTAATTTTCTTAAGTGTTATGCTGAACGGAAAAAAAAGTAAAATTAAATATGTATCTCCTTTAATGTGGTTGCTCTATCAGCACCGCACACTTTTTTTAAAAATGCATCTGTAACCAGATAAGAAGATGCTATCACGCACTTTTAATTTTAATTAAGGTTTAACGTATTGGAGGAATATATATTTAAAGAATTAATTAAAATGCTGCTCACTGTATAAGCGATTTCAGTATAGGAAATGACTTAATTGCGGTATCATAGGGGATCTGTGCTTTGAAAGCTGTTCTGTGGTGCTAAAAAAGCATCTTCATGTGGATGGTGGGGACCTCTCAGGAGAGCCAGAAGATGATGATGGTCTTCTTTTGGGTTTAGTTTGAATAAAAGTAGTCGCTGGTCTTGCTGAATCTGTGTGTCAAACAGTCTTATTCCAGTTTCTGTTTTTCTTCAGGGTGGGTGGCTGGCACGAAAGCTCAGAATACTTGAGATAATTGGGCATAATTTGATTGCATCACGGTAATCCTGTATCCGGCAAGAAGGGGTTTTAAGGTGGTTAAAATACCTTTAAAAACTGAGCCTTTCAACACTGTCATTCGTGCTAACCTTGTATTGCCACGAGTTTATTTTTTTTTTCCTTCTTCTGAACATAGGAAGTTACTGCTGGAGTTCCTCAAGGATCAAATCATGCCTTATTTAATATTTTCATTATCAGCCTTTACAGAAGAATTAGAAGCAAGCTAAATAAATTTGCCGACTCCAAAGCCGAGAGACGTTGGCAAGGCGGGGGAGGGCTGGATTATTATGTGAGAAGAGCCACTTTCCTCTGCCGTTAATTGGTTTCAGGAGAATGTCATGTGCTTAAGGACGGATGATATTAATTTCTTCTGTAAGCTTGCCCTCATCATTTGGGAGCAGCAACGAGTGAAGGTGTCCTACTTGTACTTAGCAAGATGAGTTTAAACTGCCGCAGGTCAAGGAAGGGTAATTAGGATGAAGGTGGAAGGATTGGCCAGCCTTTTTGCGAGTAGCCTGGAAAAACAAAACCTGAGAGGAGGTAGGATTGCTCTCCGTATGTATATGGAAGGAAAAAAGAAAAAAAACCACTGTTATTGAAGTTACAGGATGGTTTAGGAGCAGGCATCAGGTGTAAATACGGAATCCACATAGGTTGGCAGATGGGCAGGTTATTGCTCACCCCCAGTTCGGTGCTTCCCCATGGACATGGTACCTTGAGCATTAACTATCTTGGCAAGTCCCAAGGTCAATGTTGGAAGTAGCTCTCTTCAGAGCATGTTGGTTGGGAAGCTTGCTTTAAATGATTTCTTCAAAAAGAAAGAACAAAGCTTCAAGAGGAGAAGTATTTAAAAAGAGAATGTACCGCATAGGCAGCCCTGTCTTCCTTAAGGATTTACTGCTGCTTTTGGTGGTTGCGTGGACGTGCCAGACTTCTTCTGACACCTCTGAGTAGGTGCCAGTCTGTCAGATTATCTCAACTAAAATAAACCTTTCTCCCACTCCCTGCCTGCTATCAGCCCTTTGAGAGAGAATTGCCTTTTAGAATATACTGGGGTGTTCGCTGGGCTTTTATTCTGCAATTTTAAACTAGTTTTTAAATGAGCAGAGAGAAGGTGAAAAATGTTGGCCACTTTTAATACTGTCATTTAATGATCTCATCCTTTGAGCCGGTGTTTGTGGAGAGATGGCTTATCTTGAGCCGTTCTCGCCTTTCCTTGCCTGTTTTTCACGAGAGTGTCTCCTATTGTGTTAAGCCAATAACCCTTTTTATATAGGTCAGCATATAGTATTAATGAGCTTTTATACCGTGGTTATAAATGTCACACACGTGTCTTAGAGTAGGAGTGGGGAATAAAAAATACTGCCTGGATTTGTTCTTTTCCTTCCAACGGTAAATGTGTGAAACAGTTGATCTCCTGATAGGAAAGGAAAAAAAACCCACTTTGATTAATCAGAGCCTTTTAGCTTTTGTCATTTAAAATGCAGTCCCAAAGACCAGACGTTGTGGTGCTGGCCTTCAAAAGCACCTGCTTTAGGAAATTATTTTTAAAAATGAAGTTATCGTCAGATAGGTGTACCTGTAATGAGAGAGTTTTACAGGCCAACCTGCGAGTAAAAGTTGAGAGCTTTTATTTGTCGTGTGAAGCCACAGTATGTTCAGAAGCTCTGGGCTACGGTGAACCTCTGCTTGCAGCTCAGCAACGTGAGCTTTATCACCGCCTCAAAAGGCAGCAGAATTAGCACTCATGGAGATAGAAATGTGGCAGCCTTGGCTTGTGCTAGGAGCGGCCACTGTGTTTGACTCCGTGTAGCGTGTCCAAGCCTCTATGGAGGGCAGGGGCAAGAATATAGCCCAGAAAACAGAGCAGTGGGAAAGATACGCAAGTGGTCCATAGAAGAGAGGCGGTAGCGGCTCTCCAAGGCTCTCACTCCTGCCTTCTGAGTGTCTGGATTGCAGAGCACCCCAGTACTGTCCTTGTTCAGAGTTTCTACAGTTTAACTTCTTCCAGCAGCAGCCACTCGAGCGCAGCGTTACTCCTGGTAAGACGAGGTAGCCCTGGTGCTGTCGCTTCCATCTCATTTTCAGCCACAGTTATCTGCAATTTTGCGTTAGCGAATGGCCCTATAATGCCACAAACAAAGAAAAGGGGAAGCTGAACACATTTGAAAGTAGCTTAATAAATTACTATTGTATTGTGCTCAGTCTTTACTTTTGGGTTTTGGCTACTTTGCAAAAATTGCTTGGAAGAGCTATTAATTTTGCCGTAAGAATGATGATGCTGTATAGAGAAAAATATCCGACCATATGTTTGCATCTTTATTTTAAAGGACGATGACTGATGACATATATTTTAAAGGGAAAAAAAAATTATTATACGTTATACTTTTGAAGAAAATGGGGAATACATGGATTTAGAGGCCTAATTTTCTCCTGTGCACTATGGCTGTGCATAATACATGCTTCAGGGAGTTCAGGTTGTGTCAGCTGGAGAGCATTCTTGAATGGAAAAGTAACTGTCACAAGTTTTGCAGTGTTCAACAGACAGTCCAATATGCACTTGCATGGATTTCAATATTTTAGGGCTGTTTTCCTATCTGGTCGGTCCATTTTACATTCCTCTGGCATACTGTGCTGATTCCCCCTATTGTTGCTACAGTGGAGCTAAGAATTACTGTCAAGTTGTGAGGTCTGTCAAGATGATCACAAGAACTTTAAAAAATCCTTAATGAAGAAAGAATATTACAAAAATGCCTTATAAAGAATATTTTTTAATAAATGCTTTTCTGGGCACAGTATTTCCAGGTTTTGAAAATCCGGTTGGAATATGGAAGTTGGTTACTAGGGTTGGGCAGGAGTGGGTTTTTTTATTTTTTCTTTTAATTTCCTGCTAGTTTTATTCTATCTAATATGAAACACTTGCAATGATCATCGCTGCCTTTCTCATATAGGGCATATTTGATTTTCTAGGCAGGTACAATGATTACTCCTGCAAAACTGTCAGCTTCACAACAAACCCCCCAGCACTTTGCAGTGTTCAAGGAACTTGCATCATCAGCATATAATCACATATTACGGTATTAATTAGTGAATGGTTCTTATACTATTAGAGAAATAGTCAGATCTGGGTTAGCCCCCAGGAGAGTAACAGTTTAAAGGTCTTGGACAACTTCCTAGTACCTGTGTATCAATCAGCTGCCTCCCTGTTGTACTTCAGTGGTTCAGGGAAATGTTGGCAGCCTTTCTTGTGCTGAGTCTTCTTCTGAGGTTGTTTGGCTGCAGGCTCACGGTGCTGCTGTTCTCGTCCCACAGAGAGAGATGCTTCAGGCTGGCGTGTGATGTCTTGGGATTTAGGGGGCTGTTCTTTAGATGTCTGTCCTGCACCTGAACGGGTGACACACTACGAATGTGTACAGTTCACTCAGATTAAGCCATTGGGATGCATAATGCTTTAGAAGAACCTTGGTGTTCTTCTGATTTTTTTCTGTTAACAGGCCTGAAAGAAAGAAAGAAAAAAAGTCTTATAGGAGCTGGGTTGTCTATCTTGGCAGTGTCTGAAAATTGTTGGAGGAGCTGAAGACCACTCCTTGCCTTCCTGTTCTCACTGCCATTGAGCCTGTGGTCCTTGTAATGTAGCACTAACTTGCTTAGTCAGATGGTAAATGTCACAGAGATATCTTCATTTTTGTTTAGGTTTTTTCTGTATGAGGTGAGGCAAACTTCTGTAACCCTCATGCGATCATGGAGAATAATTTTAATGTTGCTTTTAGGCATACTTATTCCATATCTTCTTTCTTTCTTGTTTTCAGGATGTAAGTGATGCTAATTTGCACTTGCACAGTTCTTCTCTCTTGATTACTGAGCAGGCTGGATGATGTGAAGATTAGCAATGATGTTTTGAAAGACCAGACGCTTGCCAGTGTCTTTAAAATTCTCTACTTTTTCTTCGTTGTCTAATCAAGCCCCAGGGTGAGATGTCAGAGGCAGCTTTCTACAAATGCAAAAGCGGTAGAAAATGTGATCTATGGCTTGTTCATCACATGAAAGCTCATCCCAATTTTTGTTTTGCACAGGAGGCACTAAGTGTGGTGGTCCATTGACCAGACCTAGCACAGGTAACAGCACCTGCTGGAGCTTCTTCTGGGCAGGGGGAAAAAAACTTCCTCCATACTGGCACTTGAGAAGGTGGTGAGACATGTGAATAAATGCCTTGGTAGGTCTCCAACACCCGTTGATGCCTGGCGTGGTTATTTCCCTATCTCCAGGAATGCCTCTTCATTCCAGGGAAAGCTCAGGCAGGTCCTAGATGGGCTCATCAGTTGATGGTGACAGACCTGAGCATACCTAGATGCGAGCTGCTTCTGGTTTAAAACATTTTCCTATTTATTGTCTTTAATCACCAGTTTGTGGCAGTGGTGCAGAGATTTCTATGAATGACTATGAGCATTTTATTCTTAGATTGACTTGCAAACCTTAGGAAGAGGCCAGTGACGTGGAGTTTTCACCTAATATCTTGCTGTAGCTAGTGAGCAAAACAGAATGAGAAATACTTTTAAAAGCTAGATTTATTTTGCTTCTCTTGAAAGTATTTTGCAACCGAAATCTTTCCATCAGCCAATTGCTGCCAAAGTTTTGCATAATCCTAACCGGGCTTTTAATACTCCACTAGTATCCTTTCAACCCACTGAATGCATTTTAATTGATTTGGGGGGATTATACTGAAGGATAAAGTTAGTCTTTATTAGCAGGAGGAGAAAAATAGGTTTCTGGGGGTGTTTTTGGGTTTTGTTTGTTTTTTAAGTAAACCAGCAGTATTTAACGTGGCAGTGGGTGCTTTCAGTAGTGTTAGGTATTCCGTGGAGGGAAAATAAACTACCTGTCAAAAATGTGCTGATTACGGCAGCTTGCCCAGAGCTAAACTCATTGTAATAAAACCTCCCAGACCGGAACGGGGTGCCCGTTCCCACTATTCATCTCCTGACTTGTTTTTGCAGCCCGTAAACCCAAAGCCAACAACTGTCAGGACGGGAACGGCTGAAGAGCCATGTCGTGAGGCACCGGCGAGCTGCGGGGCTCCCATCCTTTGGAGGATGTGTCAGCTGGGCCCTGGCAACCGGTGGCCAGGGCCTGGAGGAGCTGAAAGCGTGGGATTAGAAGATCTTACATCCTTTGACTTTGTACTGGATCACTGGATTGAAATAACTTTGATAGGTGCTTTTGAGGATTTTGCAGGGTTGCTTGTTTTTTTTATTTGCTTGGGGTTTGTTTTGAAGTCTCTGGGTCTATACGCTGGGTTGCTTGCCCTCTAGCTCTGCAGCAATGCTGGCATCAAGCTTAAAGGGGACATTAAGACAGTCAGGCCTATACTGAGTAGGGTGCTCCTTCATGGGATGCAGAGTATCACCTTCAAATGAGTTTTGAAGAAAGAGACTCCTTTCTTCTCTCTCCTCCTCCCTTCCCAATGTGATGTGGTTGCTCTGGGAACTAGATACGTTTCTTGCATGAGCGGTTCTGTAGGTCCTTGTGTCGATATGGCCGGGTTTGTGAAAGTTTGGGGTTTTTTTCCTATCAGTAAAACAAGAAATCTACCTGCGGCATATTGTAGCACACTTTTTTCCCTAAGTAGCATCCTAGTGTAATGTCTCTCCTTTCTTTCCCTCTCCCATCTCTGATATCCCCACAACTAAATTGACAACCCCCTTTTTGTGCCTTATTTAATGAGAAATGTTAACAAAGGCAGTTGATAACACAGGGAAAATGGGAATATGTTGATGAATGGTGCTGCACAAACTTCCATTTACTTCTATATTGGAGGGGTGAGGCCTTAATTAAAATGTGCTTACGATAGCCACGTTGGGTATGAATTCAAGTAGACCAAATCTTTAAAACTTAGTTCGCAGGCAAAACAGAGCATTATGTCAAATTACCCACACTTGAACAGCTATGTCATTTGTTCTTTGTTGTTTTTTAAAGCGTAGCAGAGGATAGTAGATTTCAGAGTCTGGGTCAGCATTTTTTGGCCAAAACCAAACATTTAGGACAAATTTTTTTGGACAAAACCAGTCCAGTTACTGTTGTTCGGGTGCATTTGGCTTCTCTTAATGCCTCTATCCGCAGCCAAGGAACATACTGATTGGTGCAGCCCTGTCATCCGTTGGGTCCCCAAGCTGACAGACAAAGACCTGAGCACTTGACACAGATAAGCTATAATAAACCAAGTAATTCTTCTTATTTTCAGTATAATTCCATTTTCAGTAGTAGAAATGTTATTTTGTGGTGTGGCATCTTCCCTCAAATTCTCTTCAAGTGGCCTTGTTTATTTGGGCTTCCTAAGTTCAGATATTGGCCAGAGGGAAGCGGCAGCACTGAGAGCAGCTTCTTAGGAATATATGGTTCTTTTCTTTGTGTCCCCCACTTAACATGATGTATTTGTAAGTGCAGGTAATGGTGGAGATTTCCAGGGTGAGTATTTCGTGATTTGCCTACCTTGGATTTAATTGGGAGCTCTGCAAGGAGGGTTTAGCACTATTCCACTGTGTATCAACAACTACAGTTAGCAAGGAAGAGGTTTTTGACATGCAAATCAGTCATGTTGACTGACCAAACTCTCTCAGCCATCTTTATTTAAAAGGAAAGAAAGGCAAAGAATAGCAAGAAGAGCTTAGAGGTAGTTACGGTCCTGCTAGTGCTCAACCTTCTTGACCCTTTGAGGTACTGACAGCACTTTTCCTGGAGTCAAAAGCAGCAAGATAGGTGACTCGAGAGCTGAGGTCTGAGACAGCGGTAGCTGAGCCGTGTCCTATGTACAATTCCATTGCTGCCTTTTCTCCTTTATCTAAGGAAATTGCACGAGGTCAGCAATTTAGCTCCCTCAGCCTTATTCTGCTGTACCTGACCTTTCACTTCCTTTGGCCGCTTAGTGCCGGGTTTTAGCAACCAAAATAACTTCCCAGGCTGGGAATACTGTGGGGTTTTCTCTTAATTTTTATTTTGTTCTGCTGAATGTCATGTCCGTATCGAGGAGAAACGAAAAGGTTTTAGTGGCTGAAGTAGGTAACAGGCCATTAAAGAGTTTTAAAGAGGAAAATAATTGCTTTGAAGGCATCAGGCACAGAGGTTCTGCATTATCAACTGATGCCCTAAAATGATGTTTACTCGCTGGGTTAGCACTTGCCCTGTATGTGGCTTTCTAGCTGTTAATGAGCTCATGTTCCTTATGGGCAGCAACCTATTCTGTCAGGCTTCAGAAAATAAGCATCTTCGACATTTCTTGTGAAGGTTATTGAAACCAGGTAAACAAACAGAAGATTCTGTAGTTGTCTTGTTGTTCAGACTGTGGAAAATGAAAATAGATGTGAGCTTATAGCTGATTTCCTATTAGAGGAGTGCAATGCAAAGAACTTCTGTTTCTGATTAATGTAGTTTTAAATAAGGGATGAGCATTTAATACACGCAATCAAAAAGGGTGGAGGGTTTTTTACAGGCCCGGGTTTTGCATGTATTTCTGGAGTACAAGTTATAAGGTGACTTCTTAAATCCTCTGCTTCATCAAGAACATCAGCATTCCTGGCTAGAAGGGTTTACCTTTCTAAAAACTTTCATTTATTTACTTTGCCATTGAATCCATGGGAAAACAACACCTAAGTTTAAGGAAGCCAAATTAACTCCGCTTTACACGCTCAGAGCAGTAGCCTAAAATGATATGTAAGGTAAGGATGCTTGTTCTTACTCTTTAATTACCCTCACGCTTTATCTTACTCTGTTTGAGCTGCTAATGCTCGCTCTAGTAATTTAGGAAGTGATGTTAATATAGCAGGCTTAGGTTTGACGTGGCCTGTTATTACCCAGCCTGAAAGATTTCTGTGTCTGGTCCCTGACTGCGTATGTAAATACAGCGGCTGGTGTGCATCTCAACATGAAAAAGTCCCAGATTTTGAATAGGATTGTAGAGTGGTGAGAACTGATCTCGCTGCCCTAGTGCAATTCTTGTAAGAAAAGCGAGACTTCGAGGTAAAATCCTGGAAAGTGTCATTGTGAAGAGAGATGGGGCAGGAAAGTTTGCAGGGAGCTCTTTTACCTCACCAGCACCTGCCTTACAGATGTGTTGATGTGGGATAGGCGCTCACTTGAAATCATCAACCAATTCACTTTTGTATCCCATGAGAATGGAAAGATTTGGAGTGAAATAACTTAAGCATCTTAACCCAAACACCCCCCCCCCCCCCTCAAAAAACTCCCTGAACTGAACACCACCGATCCCCACAGCTCCAGAAAACATCCCTGTCCTTGTAGAAAGCCCTTTGCCTGGTAGGTACTTACTGGGGACTAAGACCACGGGAGGAAATCACTGCTCCAGAAACCAAATGTGCGTTTCTGGTCTAAAGAATTTTAAAATCATTTTGCATCAGTTAAAAAAGTTAAATTATGCATACTTTGTGCATAATTCCATCCTTTTGTAAACGATGTTCCCGGTGTTAATTATGGGACATCGCGCAGTCCCTTGATTTTGAACAATGAAACCTTCCATGGCTGCCTCTATAGATAGATATTCCTTAAGCTTGGCAAGGGGACGGGAGCACGCGCTTGCACTTGGCGATGGTCTGCTCCCTTTTTTTGATTACTTAAGAGGCCTGTTCAGGACAGAGTATCAGCCTCTATGAATACTATCAACCAGCTTAACAAGTCCGATTATTTAATTAGCCCTATTAAGACACTTCTATTTTTGTAACTTATGTATGAGTGTTCTAGCTAAGCTTAGAAGGTCCAGCTTCAGATTTAGCTCCTGTAGTTGTCAGTAGTCATGAGGGGTTTTTACAGCATGACTCCACAACATTTTCATCCTAAGAAAGCACAAAGGGGCTCTGAAAGGCGCTTGAAGTTGGGCAGTACACTTCTGCAGCCCTGGCTTGCGGCCTTCAGGGGTAGGACATTTATGATGTCCATGCACGATGGACATGTGCCCAGTTTCCAGAATATGCATTGTGCGCCTTTGCCTTAGACCACTAATAATTCAAAGGATGGTTATTTCTCTTTGGTGAAGTGTTTTGGCTTCCCCCTTAGGGCAGGAATGTTCTCCAGCTGGCATTTAAAGACTACCGTAAAATGAGTATCCTGCTTGATGTCTGGTGCTGGTAGAATGCAGACAACGCTTGTTTTGACCTAGATGTCTGTCACCGTTTTAGTGAGATCCACACACTAGACTTTTTTAGAGGAGCAGGAAATGATTTGTTGAGGTAACTAATAAAATTAAATCAAACATGCTGTTGACTAAAAGAAAAAACTTTTAAAGCAGCTGCGTCCTGAATTTGATGCTCTGTCACGGTTGTACCTTCAGCGCATTTGAAAGGGCTCTAATTTCATCACAAGGGTGGGACTCCTACTCCGCCACCCCCCAAAACTAAATTAATTTGCAGAGGAAAAAAAAAAATATGACGAATTTTCATGTCTGAATTCAGACAATGGGCTTTTTCTTTCTGGCTAAACCACTCTGGGCTAGTTTGGAAGAAGAAACTCCCCGGTTATGGAGTAACTTTATGCATTGTAAAAAAACTTCCCTGGTGGTAAGTGCTGGCTTGTGGCTTGAAGATTTTCTTGCTTTTCTGATATCAGTAAAGAAACAGTTCAAGATCAGTTCCAAGGTGATGCTGAAACAATACATGGATTTGGAAGGAAGGTGAAAATATTTTGATAGCAGAAGGTACCTGTGCAAATGATGGTTTCATCCAAAACTATCCCAGACAAATGTGGTTTGGATGAATCCAGGCAGATGGGGCACCTGCCAGCTCGCATTTGGAGATCTTATCCAACTTTCGCTGCAGGAGAATAGGCAAAACTGCATCCTCTAACTTAGCAGAGAAGTCTCTACATGCGCTTTAGTGCATTATGTCATCAGTAAAGTATTTTAATAGCAAATAAGGCTTTAATTTGCTCTTGCTTTATTGCATTTGCTGCTCTACATTCAATATGTACAGCATTGGCACAATATAGCTCGCATGCTAATGCATTAGCAGAAGAAATGGTAGCTGTGTTCCAAGACCATAATACTTTGAATTTGGTACTGTTAAAGCCAGGAGGAAAAAAAGAAAAACCGAAACAAAACCCCCAACAGCATTTCGGGCTGTTGTACAAAGCTAGGAAATAACAGCTTATAAATGAAGCAAGTGTAGTTCTTGAAGGTACCAAGATGAGACAAAACTAATATGGTTTCCAAAGTACTAGGGTTTTTTTGGAGTCTGCTTTTAGGTTAAAACAGAACTGTGAACAATGCAGCATAGCAATATAAATGGTAAAGGGATGATAATAAAGAATGCAAAATATACTTGGCATAGCATTTTAATATGGAGGATGCCGATTAAATTAACTCTGCGCATAGGTTTAGGCAACGCTGGAAAAAAAATTCCACTCCTTGCTCCACAACTAAATATTGAACAGTACACTGAAATAACATGGAATGAGAAAATTATTTGAGATAAGTTTAATGCGGATTAATGGTATTTTGATAAATATGTTGAGTAAACTGCTCCATGTAGTAATCCGATTTGCCTACGTGTGTGACTGTCTAATAGAGCGGATTTAAGCACCGTGCTCGAGAGCGTTGTGTGCTGTAACTGCAGCGATACGGCAAGCAGAAGTCTTGAAGAGACGGGCTTGACATGGAGCAAAATAGACATTTGTATAAGTACCCAAAGAAAAAAAAGAATTACAGGGTTTAGCTTGAAATCAAATCTTTCATTTACCAAGTAAATATTATGCACGTTGCATAGAAGGTTGTGTAGAGCCTAAGGAAGATCTAGTATGCATGGATGTGTCGTTTTTTCCATTGACGTCAATTGCGGTTGGAGGACACCAGCTCTACCTGCAGACCTGGCCTGGTTCTCTGCAGAGGACAGAATCACTTGTCTGGGTTTTCACTTTCTGGTGGAGATGAACCAGGAACAACTGGGCCAACTTGTTGAAGTTGCTTTGGATTTGCATACTACAGCCTCATACACAGTATGTAAACTTCACCTGAAAAGTCCTTAAATACTTAAGATTCACATGCAGTTATCTCCTTCTCAAATGGCAACCTTCTATGGCCCGTATGACCTTTGTGTGCCATCACCCGAGAGACGCAGTAGATGGTAGGTACCATTACTAGAAGAGGCATGGGAAAGTACTCATCGAGTGCTGTTTTACCCTTTCCACAACACAAATTTGGAGTCAACTAGGAGAGAGGTTTTCTTGTGAATAGCTTGAAAATCCAGAAAAATCTTTTAAACTTCCTTACCAGAGAGCGGATGGCAAAGAACTAGTAATCAACTGCCAGTGACACAACTACTAAATGGATATAAGGGGTCCCTATATGCTAGCTTAGACAAAACCAGGTGTTTTCTCCATCTGTGTTGGTTTTCCTTTCCCGCTTACTGCTTGGGAAGCCTTCTGCACAAGAACATAACGAGGCTTCACGTGCTTAGTCCTGGCTTTCTCGCCCTTTGCTAGACTTGCACCTGCTGGGGAAAGTAAGAGCAAAATAGTCTTGCTTAGTGCATGACACTGAGCACAGAGCTGTTTAGCATCACATGCCCCTTTCTCTTATCTTTGGGCATCGTGTATCCAACCAGTGCTCCATGTGAAGGAGATGATGGGATTTGTGTAAGGTGGGTAGGGAAGCACAGTGCTGCTCCTCCTCCATTTGGGACTCCTGCCTCCACTCCTCAGGAACTGCAGGAGGCATTTTTGAAGGTGAGGTTGAGGAAACAGTACCGTGGCCCAGGGGGTTTGGAGAAGAACTTCCCTGGGCACATCTGGAAAATGATGAAAAGAGCTGCATGTTATGGGAAGTTTTGGGTCTGTGCGGTTAGATGGATCCCCGGCAGAAGTGTCTGCGGGCTGACTGCTGAAACCATCAGTCTCGGCGTTTGTTGCTCTTTTCTTGTCATCTTCTATCCTTTACCGCTCTTAGGGAAGTGGACAGGCCACGTAGTGCTAAAATTCTCTTAGAATTGAATTGCATTTGGTATACTTTCCTTCTTGTCTGAGTTATTGTCCAAAATATTAAGTATTTTTCTTTTTATTTGCTGTTCCTTTTGAAAAAAAAAAATCTCAGAGGGTTGTAACTCCATGCCTTCCCTCCCTTTCGTTGTTCACACACTTCAAAGTTGTGAAAACTTGTTTTCCAAGTAATTATTAATAAAGAAACCCTGCAAGTGGAATACTGTCAAGCTGAACAAAGAAAAAGGTGAAACTCATGACCTGAAAAGCGGTAGCTTCTATGTGGCTTTCCTATCAGCGCACTGCAGAGGTGCAGCATTATTTAGAGCTTATTTTTCAACTTTATTCATCAATAAGACCAATATTTTTCATAGTTAAGTTACATATGAAAAAGTGGGTATTTTATTATTATTTTTTCCCCTTTTTAAAGTTTTTAAAAGCTTGATACATGGTAGCGTTGGATCAAGGCACACACAAGACTGGCCAAAGGGCGTACAAAGCACTTTGGTTTTTAGTTGAAGAAACAAATGATTATGGCAACAAAGAGTGGCTTGGGGTTTAAACATGAAACAGCTCATAGTTCAGTAGGAAGGCAGAAAGAAACATGTTACCTTACAGTTCTTTTAATCAAGGAATTTCTGGAAAACTGTGACAGTAATGGGCAGTATTCCTGACTGCAACGGCAGTATACCGAGCACATACCTGTACACTGTTTGAGTACACGCTTTCAAATAGCTGCATTCCCAATCATCTGCTTACCTTCGGGACTAAAGGTTTTGAGACCTTGCTCGTATTGCCTGGGTTTTTTGGACCTGCTCTTTTTTTCTCACAAAACTGCACTTTCAGCCCTTTTTGTGTACAAAGCAGTTTCCAAGTGTTGTCTCTGTCCTCCTGCCCCTGCCTCCCAAATGCCTGCGACCACCCGTCACTGTTTTCTCTCTAATAAAAAGACCACTGGCTTTGAGAACGACAAATCTGTCCCTAAAGCGTATCTACTCCCTTGGTTTGTAGAGCCTAGCGCTCTTTTTGTTTTAATTCCTTGTTAGGAATTTGATTATGCTTTCTTCGAGGGATCAATTTCTTTTTCTTACACGTCAAAAGCTTCAGTCTCATGCATAGTCATCGATTTGATTATTTTCTTTTAAATTGGATTTCACCATTGTTGAATGGATATATCCAGACAGCTGATATTGCCCATTACTACACACATTTTTGTTTATTGAATATTGTTGTGGTTTACAGATTTAATAGACCCAACACTGGAAGTTCTGTGAGTTGTTTTTTTTTTTTTGCAACCACTTCTCGATCTTCCTGATTTGCCAGGTTCAGCATTATTTTATTGATACCAAAGTGAAAAATGGCCTGTGCTTACACTTACAAGGATCTCAGATGAATGTTCTGACTGCTCAACACGGCAAGAAAATTCACTTTCACAGTCAACAAGTCATCTTACTCAGTAGAACACAAAAGTTAAATGGTCTGTAACTTCAATATTAGCAAGGAAAATACAGTACAAATTACTAAAAAATACTAAAATATAGAATTGTGGTCAGGTATCCCCACTACATTAATCGCAGCAGTAGCCTGAAATTTGAAACTTTTAATAAAAAGTTCTTAAATATAAATTATATGGCAAATGTACAGTACATTGCTTTGTCAGTCTTTTAATCCAGTGTTTTGCAGTAGAACAGCAACTGTTAAGTCAGTCTTTTCTCGTTTTCTTTAAAAAACAAAACAAAACCAAAAAGCCCAACAAAACCCAGCCCAGTCTTTCGTGTCCTTCAGTATCATGAGTGCGAATGATCTGAATCTGGAATACCACTGTCTCTATAGCTCCTGTTACTACTGCTTTCACTGTGGCTGTTCTTGTACAGATTCATGCCGTTGGGTGGAAAAATGGTGTGTATTACAAATTCCTCCTTGGACACTTGGTCGTTGGTTATCGGTATCATCTGGAAAGAAGTCTCCCTGATTTCTAGGATGGAGTTATCCTTCTTGGTTCCCGCTTCGGCGTAGTCATCTTTTCTCCGGCGTCCCTTGCTGTAGGTGCAGTTCCGGGAGAACAGGGACCCGTTTCTGTGGACGTACCAGCAGACCAGGGCCAGCAGCGCTATGGCCACCAGCGCCACCGCGCCGCCGATGATGGCGGCCAAGGGCAAGCTGGAGTTTTTGTAAGGTTCTTTCTCCTGCTCCCGGTTGAGGGTCGTGGTAGGGTTGTACATCTTAAGAGGCGCCGTCTCGGTCTCAATGCACTCGGGTGTTTCATCGGAGAGATAGATGTTGCTGGTTTCCATGGGAACCATGCAGACACGGTATGGTGATTCTGGCTCGAGAGCCGTCAGCAAATAGTCGCTTCTGTCGCCTGTAACTATCGTTTCAGTTATAGATCCAAAGGCAGGGCTGTGACCCATCTTGAGCCAGCTCAGTCTTAAAGCAGTCATCGGCAGTGCAACTTTCCAGGAGATGTGAATAGTCTCCGTGCTTACGGATTTCACAAATATTGTAATGATTTTGCGTACCGGGCTTGCCGTGGTTCTGTAGTTTTTATTTAGGTTGGGAGTCTTGATGTCTGGTTGTTTGGTCACAGAAACCGGCCAGCGTCCCTGGGCCGGGTATAATGTGTTTGGTACCGCAGTAGTGATTTGGATCGTGCTTATCATGCCATCATCCTTACAATCAAATACTTCCGCGTTGAGGTCTTTGATAGCCATTCCACGTACTTTTTCTGGTGCCTGACACATCAGTCCACGTACGTTAACTTTTAAAGGCAATGACTGTAACCAGTCGCGTACCCATTTCATTTTGCACCCGCAGTGCCAAGGGTTGTTGCGAAGAAAAAGCTGAGTTATGTTGTCCAGATCATCAAAGACACCCTGAGGTAAGTTGCTAATGTTGTTGTTGGACATATCTAGTCGATACAACTGCCTTAAGTAAGAGAAAGCGTTGGGTGGCACGCGGTTGATGTGGTTTTCTTGAAGATAAAGCTTTCGTAGGTTCGTTCCTGGCAAGTTTACCGGCGCTGCTGTAAGTGAATTGCGGACCAGTGACAGTTCTGTAAGGTTGACTAGATTGGTGAAGACTTTGTCTCCTAATCCATGATTATTTAGAAGATTTCCATCTAAAACAAGGCGTTTTAGATTTGTAAGGTCTTGAAGGGACAGCTCTGAAATCGTGGAAATACGATTATCATCCAAGCGTAGCTCTTCTATCGTTTTAGGCAAACCCCAGGGAATGGTGCTAAGGTGATTTCGGGAGAGAAAAAGAAGTCTGAGATAAATGTTATCCCGAAAAGCTCCATCCTCGATGCTAACCGCAGAAACAGAATTATCATCCAAATGCAGTTCTTCCAGATAAGGAATTTGTGAAAGCGAATCATAAGTAATGGTCCTTATATTATTCTCCTGCAAATGCAGTTCCTTAACGTACTTAGGGAGGTTAGTGGGGAATTCATCTAGGCTGTTGTGGTATAAATATATTCTTTCCACCCTAAGCAAGTTCTTCAGTTCTGAAGGAATCCCAGCATTATTTATTTGATTGTTCTGAAGGAAGAGGGTAGTAGCATCCTCTGGGATTCCTGTAGGAATAGACGTCAAATCGCGATCATTACAATAAATGAAACCCACATCACAGCGACATACTGAAGGGCATGGTTTGGCACTAACAGAGTAAGGTGCCATGTCAAGTAACAGCCCTATTTTAGTCCAAACTAGGAAGATGCTCCAGGTTACACTAATCATGGTCAGGAATGATGAGATTTGTATACAGTTCTGATCTTCAACAATCTAAAAAAACCAAACAAACAAAATTATCCAGGTCATCAGTAAAGAAACCGCAATGAAAATTCAACTTCAACATTACAGAAGGCATCTGAAACATGCATATGAAACTAAAATTCAAGCTCACAGACACATTTCACTTTCTTTTCCTTACATCAATAGTTGTACTACTTCTTGCACTAATTCAATTAAGTTAATAGGTTGTTCTGCACAGTAGCTGAAAATAATACAATCAAGTATGTCTGATCTGTGAATTGTTTCGCTTAAGCGAGAACACTCTTTCGAAGGATTCCTTCACATTTCACATGCACGGACGATCTTTGTTCACAGATACCAGCTGAGTACAGAACTGAAGACACACCAGAGTTTCAAGTAAATCATTCTATATCTGAAAGATAAGAAGTAATTCCTAAGCCAGCTAACTACCCCAGGAGCCCTTAAGTGAACTATAAAACCCGTACCAAACCTCCAAGTTTAGTGCTTGCTATTCTGGGCATTTAAAAACAGTCCTAATGGCAAAGCATAAAACGCAGGCAAAAGAGCAAAGGCCGGCTAGAGACTTTTTTTTCCAAGGTTTTCGGAGTGCTCAATGTCGCGCTGTGTATCTTACAGATACCGCCAGCCTACTCGTCTCCATTTTTGAGCTGCAGTGCTCAGAAAGGTGAACGTTACAATCAGTAGGTAGCTAAGAACCTGACGTAGCTGGTAGAACTGTGGCTTTCTAGTTGACCAGATGGAGTATTTCAAGACGTGCTTAGTTTCATTTGGTTTAAGTACTTGTCACTCTCAAAACTCTTTCTTACTAAGCGGTACGCTAATAAGAGACTATTTAGCAGGTTTAACCACATTTTCCCATCTTATTAGTTCAAACTGTGCAAGGTAGGATAATATAAATTAACTCTTGAGACTGAAATTGCACTTTGCATTGGTAGGGTGTTTGTATATTGAGCTCGGGTAATTAGCATTTTTATAGCTTTTAAGACAACATAATTCAATTACCATTGTAATTAGGGTTGTGAGAACTTCTGCAAGATGACCTATGCATTAAGAGGTGCCATGACCTTTTCTCGTGTGGGTTCATATATTAATTGAACTTTATTCTCTGAGGCACAAAAAGGAAAATAAATTAATATTGATCCTACCGTATTTAAAGGTACGAGTAAATTTTGTGCTTGAGGGTATCCAGTAAAGGAATGTCTTTCTCGCGAGTCACTCTTACAGTTTACTCCATGGAGCTGCTTTTTTCTCGATGGTGTTTACTCAGATGGTCCTTCTTGGTGGTTTCCTGGCTCCTGGCACAATCCTCAATGAGCATTCCAAGCAAGATTTATCATGGTACATAAGCACACCAGGCCGGGGTGTAGAAAAGCTTCAGCTTCCCTCTAGTTTTGTCCTCATGTAAAGTCTGTGAATGAAGAGACTCTTTTGTTTGGTTTAATGCCTTTAGCAGGAATTACTTTCTTTGTAACTCTTACAAACTCTCCTGTGCAGCGTAGTAGTTGGAGGTGGTAACTTCAGCCCCGCATGATGGAAACTATTCATTCTGCTGAGGCTTGAAGGATGGTAACCTCTTCAGGAGGTCAGGAACAGGGCTGCTTTTTCCTGTCCAGAATTATCCAAGTATAAACTTTGTACAGTAGCTACATCCTGATACATCCACGCCTTTTTGAGAGGACCATGTCCCGACTCTCACTTTTTAAACGCTTCTTCCAAATTTGTAATGCAGGAAAGAATTCCTCCTGCGCTGCAAGAACGCGAGTTACTCTAGCGTAGAAATGTTAGGCAACTCAGATGGTTTTCTTCATTAAAAAAAAAAGCAACCCACACAAAAATATTATTTCCTTCCCAGAAAGCTCCCCTCTTAAAGCTTTCCTTGAACTCTTAATTCCCTGTGAAAGTAAAAACAAAAAAATTGGAATTAATAACAAGTGGTGGATGGACACTAGTATTCAGAGCTGTGTTGCATCCCCTATATAAATCATGCTATGCTTACTGTCTACATCACTAGTGCATCTTGTTGCCCAAAATATTGGGATTTCAGCAAAGGATGGAGCTCTTTAAGAGCCAGTCCTCCTTGGAGGAGGCCAAAAGGGCTGCTTGCTTTGTATTCTTGGTAAACTGAGGTAGATGATGATCCCCCCCCTCCTTGATTTTAAGTGTAAAGGGAGCTAATTACCATTCAGTAGTTACTGGATGAAAGGGGAAATGGTTTTGCTGAAATACCGTATTAATAGTTCGTATTTGCAACATTCTGGACTGAGGACTAGCTACTACTGCATAGTATCAGCTCTTTGACAACAGAGGTACATGGGTGGGTTTTGTCCACGAAATGTACTCAATTTGCGGTCTGAACTTCTAAGCTATTCTGTTTGTCACTTTGCACACTGGAATTGGTATTTAGCACTCGATCTGATTTTTCTAATTACGAAAAAAAGAAAAGTATTTTCAGTCTTGGCTGTTGATGTTTCTTAAGGAACTCTATTTGGTTATTTTTGAATGGTATTTTTAATTTGGGCTACTTCACATCACTGTTGCAGAAAGTATCCAATGAGATACTGAGTCTGTGTTTCCTGAGAGCAGTATGAATGAAATAGAAGCGATTAAATGTGAAATTAAAAAATCCTTAACGTTTCCTTGCTTCTCCCTTTCATGGCTGCCCATTGTCCAGAGAACTGAGCACAATCCTCAGAACTGAAATGCTAGGAGGAAACAGTGTGCTGAGTAAGGCTTGCTTAGCTGCCTTCCGAGGAGCTTCACCAGAGTAGCTGCTGCTCCTTTGTAAAATATTAAACCTAAACAGAAACAGTCTCTGTTTTAAAACTCAGTCTTTAGCTGGAATTTGAAGCAGGTCCATTATGAAGCAGAGCAATGATACTTGTACAGCAACAGAAAACTTGGACTGATACAAAATTCCTGACAGAAATAGATATTATGCTGCTTTTTTTTTATACAAAAAAGTTGGCCATTAAAGAAAAAAAAGGAAGCCCCCCCTTTAGAGACTGTCTAGTGAGGGAATGGTAAAGCCTTTTCTCTCCTGGTGCTGCTTTTGTGCTCATCTGAGCTTTGGGTTTGCACCTTGTTTTCAGCAGCTGTGTCATGAAAATAGGCTCCTAAAATGACCAGACCCCCACTAAGGTGTTAATAAGTATTTGAATGTATGCTTTATTTAAGGCAAAAACTCAATAATCTCTCTGGCTACGTTTTAGAATATAAGGGAATGCATATTTTTTGGTAACTTATGTAATATGGGTGAATTATGCAATCATTATAAAATGGAACTAAAAGGCTCCGTATTGTTGCAGTGTCCAGTTTTCCTGATCTGTATTACGGAGGTGTTTGGGGAAAGAAGTCCAGGCTCTATTCCTGAAACTTTTAAAGAAAGCTGCTTCACAGCTGCAGGAAAAATGGCATTTCTTAGGAACTAATGTGAAGTTGTGATAGAGGGTATTTTCTGGAAGTATATTGTGAAGTAGGAATCTAAATGCCTTAAATAGGCTTTTGAAGGCTACAATAACTTGCAAGTACTTAAAGAAAAAAAAAATCATAAATTTTCTTTAGTACATCTAGAGCTGTAAAAAACATGTCAGGATTAAGCAAACCAGAGGCTCTAGTATGCATATATTACATATATACATACACACACGAGAGAAAGTAAGTTCATTTGTTTAACCTTTCTAGCATATAAACTGTTTCCTCTTTGCTCCATTTGATAGTTGTCCCTTCATTTATTGCTGCTATTACAATAGCTGTAATGTGTAGAATTAAAATGAAAGCACTAAGGCTCATTTAAGTTCTTGGAATGTTGGGGGTTTTTTTTATCCCTTCTCTCAAAATTACATGAAAATAAGAGAGAGAAAAATAAAAGCAGGTCTCTTTGGAGAAGACGACACTGTTTCAAAAATGTGGATTAAGACTATACCCCCCACTCCCTTTTCTAAACTTAGAATAGTTTTCTTCAGGTTCTGATTGTTTGATATCTCGCACTTCCCTTTTATATCTCAAGCCATAGCTGAAAACAATGTTTTTGCATATCAAAGGCTCCAGTGATCTGTCTACAGAGAAGAAGGGAATCCTGCTGCCATGCTCCAACTTTCCCCTTCTTGAGCTGTCTCTAAATATTCCCTGACATCAAGTCATTATAGCTGATCCGGCAGGATGAAAAGAAAAGTGACCCCCACTGGTACAGACACTGTGTCCAGGTTTCTGCTACACCAAATTGGGAGGCTTCATGGACACATGGTTTTGAAAGAAGCCATTACTTTTGAACAGAGCAGATTTTAGAGAGTAGGTGTTAAAATTCATTTTAAAATGCAAAAATGGCTTTTTTGGTTTTTTTTTTTGGTCACAAAAGTAACATTGGAGAAGCTGAACAGCAGCTTTTTTGCTTATCTTTATTCCAAGTTGAATGTTTTCATGAACTTTGCTGAACTGCATGGTTAAATTACTTTTTCTGGGACATTGTGTAAGCAAGTGTATTACTACAGATAGCGGTAATGCGAGAGCCTCACACGCGTACTTATCACTGTAGTCCAGCCAAGCAGGGGGATATTTTAGTTTAAAAAGTTCAAAGTAATTTGCACTATACAAGAAAAATGTACCGAAGAAGAACATTGTATTTACTATAAGGTATGGAGTCCAGCTGCGCTCCTTATCCTCTAGGCAGGCAATGGAGGGGAAAAAAAAAAAGAAAGAAAAAAAAAAAAGCTTTGGTATATTGGAAAAGTTGGGAGTTTTATCAAAAGGTGGTGCCAAAGAGAGCTTTTCTTTGCAGGCTGTGATAAAACGTGAATAAAATCAAGACCTGCCTCAGTCGAGGTCACACAATGCTTATTTGAATTTCTAATCTA
The DNA here is from genome assembly GCA_013400335.1 of Eurystomus gularis. Taxonomy (NCBI): domain Eukaryota; kingdom Metazoa; phylum Chordata; class Aves; order Coraciiformes; family Coraciidae; genus Eurystomus; species Eurystomus gularis. The sequence goes on along the minus strand of VZZY01010114.1, from coordinate 808,531 downwards.
CCTCTGTGTTCTCCGGCAGGAACTCTGGTTGTTCAGTGGCTTCTTTCTAACCATCAAAGTAACCGGGGGAAGGGAAACAGCTCGGTATTTTTAGGTTAGGCACGACAAGAGTATCATTTGAAGTTAACATTAGAATATACATATTTGATAAGCCCAAGCATTTTGCTTCATCAGTGTCCTTACATTCCAGAATTACCTCTGCATTTGTTTAGAATCTGAAATGTATCAGGAAGAAAGCAATGTGCTTATCATCTTTTAAAATACTTGTGAAGTCCATCTACTGCCTAGCTTGCCAGTTTAGTTTATGGAGGTCATGCTGCCTCTTAAATAGCTTCACCAACTTCAAAAAAAAAAAAAGTTCCACAGTGCTAATCGAGACTTAAAACAACGCCCATACTTTGTTTTCTTTAAGTGTATCACTCAGGGTTAGTTGACAGTGACAGCAAAATGCTTTCTAAGCACCCTGTCCAGGAGCTTTTGCAATTTCCACGATCATCATATTTCAGGAAGGTGCCCCAATCTTTTGTTTGGTGCTAGGCAAGCAGAAGGTCCTCTAGCTGTCTTTCCAAGGGGTAAAGAATGCCAAGGGGTTTGTTAAAGTGAGAGCGAGCCCTTCAGGCGGGTTGTATCTCTGGGGTTTGGTGACATCTGGGGGTTTTCTTCTGCTGGGAAAGGTTTTACTTACTTGTAGGAAATGTGCTCCCCCTCTGTGCTGTAGTTGAATATAATATTGCTTTTGGCTTCCCAGCTCTAACTCCGTGTCTTAAAAAAATGCAAATTTTGATGGGCTCTTCCCTCAAATGCAAGTGAATCTGACTTAGAAATGGATCCTGAGTACAAGCTTGACTCCACGCCTAAGATGAGCCAAACCAGTATTTGCTGTAGAGGATGGAAATGAACTAAGAGCTGTTCTCTTCTGAAGCGTACTTTTAAAACCTTTTCCTGATTTTGAAGACGCAGGGTTGAAACGATTCCGACTGCTGTGCTATTCCTACTCACTCTCTTGTTTTGACTACGCTGCCTTTGCAAAGGTTGCACGTTAAAAAAGCACTTTGAGGGGGGAGTGTTTTGCAATGGCTTTTTGTTTGGTGTTTTAGTGCTCTGTGAGTTTAGCCAATTATGGCTCCTAGGTTTTCTTTTGAGAGCTGCTGCTGAGGTAACTCGCCCGTGCTTCAAATAAAAGAATAGAGAACAAATGCTGCCATTGTTTCAAGGTAAAATCTCTCTATATTTTTTTTTTCTTCCCCTCTTGACAAGTTTAGGTGGAATTATCCCTGATAAGGGAGTTCCTAGCACAAAATGTAAGGCATATAAAAATATTACTTCAATGCTGGATAAAGTTTCAGCAGTTTTGTTTCTCTCCTTTTTAATTTGCTCATCTCCCAATTACTACATCTGCTCCTCAAAAATAAGACTTTAAGAGTCAAGAAGCTGTAAGGTGGCTTGAATTCTTGAAGAATAGAGGCTGTGACGATATATTTACTGAACATTTTTTCAAGATGCCTGCCCTAAGTGATAGTCACTTATTAAAAATAAATGCAAGCAATCACACATTAATTCTTCTGTGCATTCCTGTGCTTTGAAGTGATTGAGGGGAAAAAAAACTGGAGCAATAACTACCCATTAGCATCCCGGCTTCCTCCTAGAAGGAGACAAAGATGGCCATCTACCAACTGAAGCCACTTCAAGTAATTGCAAGGCGAAGTTTGCAAACTCCAGCAATTGCTTTCATTAGTCACCATCGCCTTACACAATATCTTTCAACTTCTAGCTCTTGGTTACAAAGGAAAAATGAAAAAAAAAAGAAAAAAAAACCCAGAAAAACCCCACCACCCCAGACACGCATCTTCATTTTGTTCTTGCTGTAAAATGTACACACTTTGTTTCTGGAGATTAAAGCTTGCTCAGAGTTTACTACAGAGTTTTTTGCCCACTGGGGGGTGGTACACGCTACAAAAACTGCGCTTTTAAGAGCCACAAGTCAGATGTTTTTTGCTGCTGTCCAGTTTTCTCTGCTTTAATTACAACAAAGTCTCCTGTAGAGAAAAACAGAAGCGGCCTCCAAAGGAGGGAATGGAAAAAAAAAAAAAAAGAAAGAAAGAAAAGAAATCACTCTTTCAGAGAGTTTACAGAATCTTATTTCCCATGCTGATTGTATTAACTACGGTATTTATCTGGTCCTTCTCCAGATAAAATAAAATGGTATGAACGTACCAAAAAAAAAAAGGAATTAGCGTTTTCAATATACGCCAAGGGTTGTCATTGTTGCTGGTATATAGGAGGAGCACAGAAGGCAGGAAAAAATACAGCTTTTAGAAGTGATTAAATGTGGATGGAAAAACAGAAAAGCCTGATAGCAGCATGAATAGAAGGATTAGAATAACCTCAGTATATTTTAAGATAATTGGCTTTCTATAAACCCAGGTATACCTTTTGTTTATGAAATATTTGAAAACCGATCTTAAACAGGGCTGCATTGTATGCTTTGGGAATAAATTAAGGAAACTTGAGGGTAGGTTTGGGGTTTTTCTTTTGAGAGAGGGAGGGAAGGGCACTGAAACCTCTTAAGTATGACCTGATGTGTGGCATATATTGTCAAGGAAAACATACTGATCTTTTTGTTTTATAGCAAATAATTCGTTTCTTTGTACACTTGAATCGACAAACGCATTTTTCACTCTAATTCAAAGAAATGTTCATTAAGACGCCATATCCCCGGGCAGTAGATGGTGAGCATAATTGATGCTTCTATCTTTTTGGGCAGTATATTTTAGGCAAGGAAATTGGGGTCAGGATAATGAATTGGGTTTTTAAAGTCTGAGCATTTACAGCCTCTTCTCTCTACACTTTTTTTTTTTTCTCTGCACGGAGGGTTTACGTGGAAATAGAAAACATGAATATTCTTAAGTGGCAACGAGAAAGCACATTCAGCTGTCGTGCTCTTTGGCAGGAATGCGATTTAATGGGCAAGTAATTCTGCATTTCGGCGTGAATCTGGTGTACGAAACGCTCCGGTAAGTGATGAGAATGGAGCCCTGGATGAAGGGAAGGGACTTGCCTCCCGTCCGCATTAGTAACCCCTGCCTCGCAGCACTCCCCGAGTTAATTACATGCCCTCGTCGCGCTCCTCGCAACTTTGGCTGCAGCAGGGTTGTGCTCAAACCCCTGTGCGGGCAGAGGCGTGAACATTTCGGCGACCTCACAGAGGAGGACCGAGCCAGAAAGGCAACCGCCTGTGCAGGAGGAGAGCTCTGGTTTGCCACGGGGCCGATCTTGAGCACTGAGGAGGACCTGCGAAAGCACCCCCGAAACGAGGAAGCTCGGGCAGCTGCTGGGAGATGCAGGGATGGAGGGATAGCCGGGCAGGGACACTCGGGCTTCGCCTTCGCAGCTCCGCTCGCCGCTCCTCATTGTGTTGGAGGGAGCGGGTCCCACAAAAGCCGCTGCCACATCTCGCTGTGCTGAAGCAGCGTGCGGGGTGAGAAGAGCCCCGAGAGGCGGCGGGCAAAGGACTACGTGGGGGAAAGACTTATTTTGTGAATGCAATCCCTTAACAGCCCCCAGCCCGCAGCGAAGTTGCTGATGGTAACCAGGCTCGGGCCGCGGGGAGGGTGGCGGGGCCAGCTCTCCTGCCCGAAGCAAGGGGGGCCTGTTGCGTTCCTTCCTACCGTGTGTGCAACCATTTTGTTGCCCATCTCCTCGCCCGCGGACTCGGTGCGTGCGGAGCGGCAGCGCGGGGAGGGGGCACAAACCCGCTCGCCTTTTTCTATAGTAAATCTATGCGGTAGCGAGCTGGGGAAGGAGGCGGGGGGGAAGTTTTCGAACCAGGGGAGAAACGCGGGGTCGGGGCAGGAAGATTCTCCCCCGCGTCCCCTGCAAGCGAAGGGCTGGGGTGGCAGCAGCCGCGGGTCCCGCCGTGCCCCCCTCCGCCCCCGCGGAAGGCGGTGTTGCGCTTCTTTCTCCCGGTGCACCGCTGGCACCGCGCTGCCCGTCTCGGGAGCAGCCGCCTTGGCCCCCGGGTGCGCGGCGGGGCGGCTG